>JAJPUD010000500.1:328060-364078 GCA_023553655.1 Myrmecobius fasciatus
CTCCAATGAAGAGGAAATTAGAGCAATAATTAGGAGTTACTTTGCCCAACTTTATGCCAGTAAGTTTGATAATCTAAATGAAATGGAGGAATATCTACAAAAATATAGATTGCCCAGGTTAACAGAAGAGGATATAAATTATTTAAATAGCCCCATATCAGAAAAATAGAACAAGCTATTAACCAACTCCCTAAGAAAAAATCTCCAGGGCCAGATGGATTTACATGTGAATTCTACCAAACATTCAAAGAACAATTAATTCCAATACTACACAAACTATTTGAGAAAATAGGGACAGAAGGTATACTGCCAGAATCCTTCTATGAGACCAATATGGTGCTGATAGCTAAACCAGGTAGGGTGAAAACAGAGAAAGAAAACCGTAGACCAATTTCCCTAATGAATATTGATGCAAAAATTTTAAATAAGATATTAGCAATGAGATTACAGAAAGTCATCCCCAGGATAGTACACTATGACCAAGTAGGATTTATACCAGGGATGCAGGGCTGGTTCAATATTAGGAAAACTATCAGCATAATTAATTATATTAATAACCAAATTAACAAAAACCATATGATTATCTCAATAGATGCAGAAAAAGCCTTTGATAAAATCCAACACCCTTTCCTATTAAAAACACTAGAGAGTATAGGAATAAATGGGCTTTTCCTTAAAATGATCAATAGCATCTATTTAAAACCATCAGCAAGCATCATATGTAATGGAGACAAACTAAAACCATTCCCAATAAGATCAGGAGTGAAACAAGGCTGCCCACTGTCACCATTACTATTTAGTATTGTATTAGAAATGTTAGCTTTGGCAATAAGAAAAAAAAGAGATAAAAGGAATTAGAGTAGGTAATGAAGAAACCAAATTATCACTCTTTGCAGATGACATGATGGTATACTTAGAGAACCCTAGAGACTCAACTAAAAAACTACTAGAAACAATTCACAACTTTAGCAAAGTGGCAGGATTCAAAATTAATCCACATAAATAATCAGCATTTTTATATATTACCAACAAAGTTCAGCAGCAAGAGATACAAAAAGAAATTCCATTCCAAATAGCAGATGATAGGATAAAATATTTGGGAATCTATCTGCCAAGAAAATGTCAGAAACTATACGAACTAAACTACAAAACACTTTCCACACAAATAAAATCAGACCTAGTCAATTGGAAAAACATTAAGTGCTCATGGGTAGGCTGAGCGAATATAATAAAAATGACAATACTACCCAAACTAATTTACTTATTTAGTGCCATACCAATCAAACTCCCAAGAAACTATTTTACAGATCTAGAAAAAATAGTAGCAAAGTTCATTTGGAAGAACAAAAGGTCAAGAATTTCAAGGGAATTAATGAAAAAAAAGACAAATGAAGGTGGCCTTGCTGTACCAGATATAAAACTATATTATAAAGCAGCAGTCATCAAAACCATTTGTACTGGCTAAGAAATAGAGCAGTCGATCGGTGGCATAGGATAGGATATCAGGACAAGCTAGGTAATAACGTTAGCAATTTAGTGTTTGATAAACCCAGAGACCCCAGCTTTTGGGATAAGTACTCACTATTCGGCAAAAACTGCTGGGAAAATTGGAAACTAGTGTGGAAGAAATTAGGGCTTGACCTATACCTAACACCACATATCAAGATAAGATCTAAATGGGTTCATGATCTAGATATAAAGAGGGACTTTGTAAGCAAGTTAGAGGAACGTAATATAGTTTATCTCTCAGACCTGTGGAGATGGAATAAATTTATGTCCAAAGAAGATGTGGAACTCCTAAGTGAACACCAGATGGATAATTTTGATTATATTAAGTTAAAAAGTTTCTGTACAAACAAAACAAAGGCAGACAATATTAGGAGGGAAGCATCAAATTGGGAAATCATCTTTACATTTAAGGGTTCTGATAAAGGCCTCATTTCTAAAATATATAGAGAATTGTTTCTTATATATAAGAATTCAAGCCACTCTTCAATAGATAAGTGGTCAAGGGATATATGAACAGACAATTTTCAGATGATGAAATTAAAACCATCTCTAGTCATATGAAAAGGTGCTCCAAATCACTATTGATCAGAGAAATGCAAATTAAGACAACTCTGAGGTACCACTACACACCTGTCAGATTGGCTAAAATGACAGGAAAAGATAACGATGAATGTTGGAGGGGATGTGGGAAAACTGGGACACTAATACATTGTTGGTGGAACTGTGAACGGATCCAACCATTCTGGAGAGCAATTTGGAACTATGCCCAAAAAGTTGTCAAACTGTACATACCCTTTGACCCAGCAGTGTTTCTACTGGGCCTATATCCCAAAGAGATCTTAGAGGAGGGAAAGGGCCCCACATGTGCAAGAATGTTTGTGGCAGCCCTTTTTGTGGTGGCTAGAAACTGGAAACTGAAGGGATGCCCATCAATTGGAGAGTGGCTGAATAAATTATGGTATATGAAGGTTATGGAATATTATTGCTCTGTAAGAAACGACCAGCAGGACGATTTCAGAGAGGCCTGGAGAGACTTGCATGAACTGATGCTGAGTGAAACGAGCAGAACCAGCAGATCATCATACACAGCAACAACAGTATTACATGATGATCAATTCTGATGGACGTGGCTCTCTGCAACAAAGAATTGTCTCAAACCAGTTCCAATTGTTCACTGAAGAAAACCATATACACCCAGAGAGAGGGATATGAAATATGGACCACAACATAACATTTTCATGATCTCTATTGACATTTGCTTGCATTGTGTTGCCTTTCTCTGATTCTTTTTTTTGTAGATGGGATTTTTTGCATAAATTCTCAAGTATTTCAACATTATTAACATGTAGTGGACTTCCTGCCATCTAGGGGAAGGGAGGGGACTGGGGGTAAAATTTGTAATGGAAAGCTTTGTAAAGATCAACGCTGGGGAACTACCCATACATATGTTATACAAATAAAAAGCTTTAATAAAATAAAATTTTAAAAAATGGCAAAAAAAGAATGAAGGACAAACAACATTTGATAGATGAGGAAACTGAATTCAGAAAGATGGTTTTGCCTCAGGTCACACAGGTAATAAGACAAGTGGGATTTGAACACAATTTCTCCAACTCAAAATCCAGCATTCATTGCACTGAACTACCTCCATTAAGTGACTTGTCCAATGATACACAGGAAGCAATTGGCAAAGGTAGCATTCTAACTCTGGCCTTTTAATTCCATATTTAGTCTCCAAGACCTCAGTATTTAATATTTATTTTATCTTAGGTACTGCAACTACGTAAGTCTTGATTTCTATTTTGACTTAGCTGTAACACTCTTGCAACCCAAATTCTGCCAAATGCTGTCAATAGCTAAGCTTACCTATACTATCACAGATGCATACTCGATAAATCAGGTGTTTGTTTAACCCAATTTAATGGGTAGATCATCTCTGACCAGAAATTGGAAGGAGGTAATGTTGTGATAGTCAGTTAACCAGCATTTATTAAGTGTTTACTATGTACACTTACTATCATGTGTCAGGCATTGTGGCAAATTCTGAGGATCCAGTGAAAGGCAAAAGTCATTTGCTACTCCCATCTAACAGGGAGACAACATGCAAACTACAAACAAGATGTAGGCAGGATAAATTATAGATAATCAACAGACAGCACCACTAGCATTAAGGGAGATCAGAAAAGACTTTTTGTAGAAGGTAGGACAAGCAGCTATTTGACTGGATATATTTTAGGAGGAGGGGAGATAAATACCTGGATTTCAAATCTCAAGAGATCATCCTTAATTTTCACTTCTAAATAACACAGAAAATTACCAAGCATTAATTAAATTCTCCAAACCAGGCTGTGCCTCCATCTCTAGATGAAGCATGAGAAAGATTTTGCTTGAAAGAATGGAAACCTTGAACATAAGTGTGACTGGACCCAAACAAAGGAACCAATAGAAACATTGTTCTCATATAAGAACTTTGGAAGGTCTTTCTGTCTTTGAAATTTTATAAGCCCTAAAGCCTCTCTTCCCTTTTTTAAATCTCAGGATTTCTGTCTGCCTTCATGCTACTCCGACTTTAGTTTTTGCAACGTGTACAAATCTGTTGAATAAATAACTTCAATTTCCCTAGACTTACAAAGTGCTTTCTTCACAATTTCCCAATAAAATAGGTAATGCAAATATCAGTAAAGAGTAGGAAGGAGGGAGAATGGGAAGGAGGGAAAGTAGGAGGGAGGGAAGGAAGAGAGAGGGGGAAAAGAGGGAGGAAGGGAAGGAAAGAGGGAGGAAGGGAAGATAGGAAGCAAGGAAGGAGGCAGGGAAGGAGGAAGAAAGGAGGAAGGGAAGAAAGGAGGGAGGGAAGAAAAGAAAGAGAAAACAAAGGAAGAAGGGATAGAAGGGAGAAGGGAGGGAGAGAGGAAGGAAAGGAGGAGGACTCTATCTACCAAGTCATTTGGTAATTTCTCTCATGAAACTTCCTCTTGCTATAGAAGATTTTTAGGTTTTCAATTTGGATGATCCAGGTTCAAATCCCACCTATGGCCCTTGCTAGCTATGTAACAATGCATTTAACTTCCACGTGTTTGAGGCAATCTCCTAGGAGCTACCTCCTTAGTCAGAGGGCTTGGGATGTGTATTGGTGGAGGGTGATGCCAAAACAAGTCAATGACTCATAAGAACTTACCACATGAAGAACTCCTTGTGATAATTAAAAAATACAGAACCCTCACTTGTTTATCTAAGAACAAAGCCCAATTACTATTGGTGCCATGGAAAAAGCACTCAATTTTGAGCCAGAGAACCTCAGCTCAACTCTAATTCTGCCCTACATCCCTTTGTGATGATAGTTACATCACTTAATCTTCCTAAAACTCATTTTGCTAATCTGCACATTAAAGAATATGTCCTTTACAGCTTTAATTCTATAATCCCAATTAGATGCACAGTAGATTAGAGTGCTAGGCCTTGAATCAAATCCAGGCTCAGATACTTATTTAGTTATGTGATCCTTGACAAATCACTGCTGCCTCAGCTTCTCTCATCTGTAAGATGGATATAATAGCATCTACATCTACTTGAGATTATTAATAGGACCAAATTAGATAATATTTGAAATGTGCTTCCCAAATCTTAAAATATTATATAAATGCTATGTATTGCACTTGTTGTATTAAAAAAATTCTTGATTTTTGACACTATAATGTTAAAAAAAAAAAACAGAGAGGCAGGGTATTGATCATATAAGTTCAGCATCCATTCTTACTTATTTGGAAACAGATACATCCCAAGATCTTCCCAATAGCTAGGTTGCATAAATGGAGACTTGTCCAAATAGGATACCTCTGAAGCTGAAGAAAAGGTCTTTGTGCTAATTTAATAATGTAAACAATGTAAACAGGGGAGATTTTAGGAAGAATTTACCTAAGTAATCCAGGGAAGGTCTATTCTTGACTCAAACCCCCTTCAGTGCCAACCACACATTAATTGTCAATGGCCACATCTTTGAATTACCAAGGATTGTAAAGGAATAGATGTGCGGTCACCTTTTGGCACTTAATATAATTTATCCAGTTGCTATTTGGGTGTTCCCTTATAACTGAAGAAGCTTCATTTTCAAGAGAAGTTTTTCCTGCTCCAGTTATTGTAGGAAATAACTAACATAATCATCATTAATGACAAAGGACATGTGGGCTGCTTTATTTCCCACAAAAATGGACAAATAAAGTTTCCCTTTTGATGATTAAGAAAGATATGATGAGGTAGGATTATTATTTGTTTAAAAAATACTTATAACATATAAAAATTAAGTAATTTTCCTAAACTTTGCATTCAGTTTCAGACTAATGCCAAGCCCATAGCTTCAGTTCCTATGTAAGTCAGTAATCATGACTATCAACTAACCTAAATCCAGAATGCTCACCTTGTAAAAGTAACTCACTGATAATGTTGAAAGATAACCACAAAACACACATATTGCCTTTTTGAATAAATTGCCATGGAGGAATCATGGAATATCAAAAAAGGGACTACTGAGTCCAACCTAACCCTAGAACATCCTTCACTAGTGCTCACCTGACTTTGACTTCAAGGCCTCTAAAATGGGACTTAAAGGAGTGGATAAACCACTGAGTCTGGAATCAGGAAGCTTTATCTTTCTGAGTTCAAATTCAGCCTCAGAAATTTACTAGTTGTGTAACCCAGGGCAAGTCACTTAATCCTGTCTGCTTCACTTTTGTCATTTGTAAAATGATTGGAGAAACAATATCTCTGCCAAGAAAACTCCTAAATAGATTCACAGAGAGACCAGACTAAACAACAAGGGGCAACCTGCCGCTTGCTGAGTGGTAAGGGATTCTGGTAAGGAATAGCTTTCATTTTTAAAAAGATTTTCTTTATGATAAGCCTTGGTAGTTCATGGCAATTCCTACTACCACTTCTAGTTCCTTCCCTGGGACCAAACAGATAAATCTAATCCTATTTTCAGAAAACAGAATTATGAATAATAACAAAGAAAAGAATGCTATCATAATTGTTCCAGACTCATTTTGAGTAGTTTCTAGATCAGAAAATAAGAATCACAGAATCTCAGCTCTAGATAGAACTTCAGAGACAATTTAGTACAACCTGTACTTGGATAGGAATCCCTTGTAGTCACCCCTTGAATATGTCCAGTAATGGAAATCTACTACCTCTCAAAGTTCATTCCAGTTCTCATTGTTAAGAAATACTACCCCTATTTCTACTGAGAAACATTTGGGACAGTTATACCTCTTAAGAGTAATAGCTGGAGTAAAGTCAAGTTGGAGGGGGAAAGGCAGTCATTCAGGTAAACCTTCACAATATTCCCTTGCAAAAAAAATTTAAATAATACCTCAATTTGAATTTTGGAGAGATAACCAGCAAAAAGTCAAAGTGAGTCTCTTTTTCTAGACTAAGACAGTCTAGACTGTCTTAGCAGCAAATATTCCTCAACAGCCCTCATTCCAGAGATGGTAAGAGAGTTGGAAAACTGGTAAGAAAGAGATTATAGAGACCTTTCTTGACACCGGGTGCAAGTGATTCTGATTGGCAACATTATTGCCTATATGCAGTTCTGGATCACAGTTCCAGGATCAAAAGGAATACTTGTGATCAGTCACATGAGAGCAAAGGTTCTGATTGCAGTTCCAAGGCAGAGAGGAGCACTAGGACTTATAGCTGCAGAAGAAAAGAGGCCCTGATCACAATTCCCGAGCCACAAGGAAAGGTAGGATTTATTGTGCAAGGGATCAGGGGTCCTTTGTGGGTAAAGGCCAGAGCACAAGCCAGAAAGGCAATGACCATACCTCTACCTTGCTTGTACCACCTTGGAAGCATCGAAAACTTAAATACCATCAGAACTAACTCTGAAAATAGCAGCATTAAAATAAAGCCTGAAGGTTGGGGCAGTGCCTCTCCACCCTTACATGATCAGAGACCAATTTAAATATAACTTGACCATCATCAAAATCATTTGATACTGGCTAAGAAATAGAGTAGTCAATCAGTGGAATAGATTAGGTTCACAGAACAAAATAGTCAATGACTATAGTAATCGGGTATTTGACAAACTCAAAGACACAGCTTTTGGGATAAGAACTCACTATTTGACAAAAACTGGTGGGAAAATTGGAAACTAGTATGGAAGAAACTAAGCATTGACCCACACCTAACGCCGTATACCAAGATAAGGTCGAAATGGATTCATGATCTGGACATAAAGAATGATATTATAAACAAATTAGAAGAACATAGGATGGTTTACCTCTACGATCTGTGGAGGAGGAAGGAAGTTGTGTCCAAAAAAGAACTGGAGTTCATTATTGAACACAAAATAGATAATTTTGATTATATTAAGTTAAAAAGTTTTTGAACAAACAAAACCAATGCAGACAAGATTAGAAGGGAAGCAATAAACTAGGGAAACAATTTACATTTAAGGGTCCTTATAAAGGCCTCATTTCTAAAATATGTAGAGAATTGACTCAAATTTATAAGAATTTAAGCCATTCTCCAATTGATAAATGGTTAAAGGATATGAACAGACAATTTTCAGATGAAAAAATTGAAACCATTTCTAGTCATATGAAAAGGTGCTCTAAATCACTATTGATCACAGAAATGCAAATTAAGACAACTCTGAGGTACCACTACACACCTCTCAGATTGGCTAAAATGACAGGAAAAGATAATGACAGATGTTGGAGGGGATGTGGGAAAACTGGGTCACTAATACATTGTTGGTGAAACTGTGAATGGATCCCATCATTCTGGAGAACAATTTGCCCAAAGGTCTATCAAAATGTGCAAACCCTTTGACCCAGCAGTGTTTCTACTGGGCTTATATCCCAAAGAGATCATAAAGGAAGGAAAGGGACCCACATGTGCAAAAATGTTTGTGGCAGCCCTTTTTGTAGAGGCAAGAAACTGGAAACTGAGTGGATGCTTATCAGTTGGAGAATGGCTGAATAAGTTATGGTATATAAATGTTATGGAATATTATTGTTCTATAAGAAATGATCAGCAGGATGATTTTAGAGAGGCCTGAAGAGGCTTACATGAACTGATGCTCAGTGAAATGAGAGAATCAGCAGATCATTATACACTGCAACAAGACTATGAGATGATCAATTCTGATGTATGTGGCTCTCTTCAACAATGAGATGATTCAAACCAATTCCAATTGTTCAGTGATGAAGAGAGCCATTTATACCTAGAGAGAGGACTGTGGGAAATGACTGGACCACAACATAGAATTCTCACTCTTTTTGTGGTTTGCTTGCATTTTATTTTCTTTCTCATTTTTTTTTATTTTTCTTGTGCAGCAAGGTAATTGTATAAATATATATACATATATTGGATTTAACATATATTTTAATCTATTTAACATATATCGAATTGCTTGCCATCTAGGGGAGGGCTAGAGGGAAGGAGAGGAAAAATTGGAACACAAGATTTTGCAAGGATCAATGTTGAAAATATCCATGAATATGTTTTGAAAATTAAAAGTTTTAATTAAAAAATTTTAAAATATATAACTTGATCATTAAAAGCTACTTTGTCAGCAGAGAAGATCAACACACAAACTCAGAAGAAAAACTTTAATGAAAAATGCTAATTGGACATAAGCCAAATAAGAATTTCTAAAAGCATTAAAGAAAAAAGTAAGAATGGTAGAGGGAATGTTGAGAAAAGAAATGAGAATGATCCAAAAATTATGAAAATGGAATTCACAGTATGGTAAAAGAGGCACAAAAAAAACCCAGAATTGGTCTAATGACAAAAATGGCATGAAAATTCATTGAAGAAAAGAACTTCTTAAAAATCAGAATTGGCCAAATGGAAAGAGGTACAAAAGCTCATTGAAGAAAATAATTCCTTAAAAATTAGAACTGGATAAGAGGAAGCTAGTAACTATGAGACATCAAGAAACAATAAAACAAAATCAAAAGAATTCTTTTTAAAAAAATAAGAAAATGTGAAATATCTTATTGGGAAAAACCACTGATCTGGAAAACAGATTAAAAAGAGATCATTTAAGGATTATTGATCTACCTGAAAGCTTTGATCTAAAACATTATCTTTCAATAAATCATCAATGAATACTGCCACACTATCTTAAATCCAGAAAGTAAAATAAAAACTAAAAGAATTGAATACCTTCTAGAAAAAAAAATCTCTAAATGTATTCATACCCCTAGAATATTAAAGTTAAATTCCAGAATTCCCAGGTCAAAGAGAAAATATAGCAAAGAGTCAGAAAGAAGTGATTCAAATATCATGGAGTCAGAGTCAGAATCACCCAAAATTTAGTAGCTTCCACATTAAAGGAAAAAGGGATTTGGAATATGATATTGTGGAAGGAAAAGTTGCTAGGATTACAATTAAGAATAACCTACCTAGCAAAACTGAGCATGATATTTCAAGGTGGGGTGGAGAGAGGAGTGAATATTTAATGAAATAGAGAACTTTCCTAATGAAAAGACTGACCCAATAGATAATTTGACATTCAAACATAAGCACTACAGAAACATACAGAGCTAAACATGAAAGAAAAATCATGAGATTTGTTGAAGTTATTTGAATTTTCATGCAGGAAGACAACACATTATATCTATAAATTTTATCATTATTAGGGCAGTTAGAGCAGTCTACATAGACAAAGGATACAGATATAAATTATGGTGGGATAATTTCAAAAAAAATGAAGGGGTAAGAAAAAAGGACACACTGGAAGAAGAAGGAAGAGAGAGCTAGAATGGGGGAAATTATTTCACATAAAGGAGGTAAACTATTACAATACAGGGGGAAATAAGAGGTAGTGATATATACATTCAGTTAGGTATAGAAATATATCTTACCCAATAGGGAAATAGGAAGGGAAAGGGATAAAAGAAAGGCAGGGGGATGATAAGAGGAAGGGCCAAATAAGGGAAGCCCATGATCAGAAGCAAAACAGACTATTGAGGAAGGACAGGATAAAAGAGAAGATAGAAGAAAACAGGATGGAGGGAAATAATCATTTAATTATCATAACTGTGAATATGAATGGGATGAAGTCCCCTGTGACACAGAAGCAGATAGCAAAATAGATTAGAAACTAGAATTGAATGATATATTATGTATAAGAGACAGTCATTTGAGAAAGAGAGAGAGTTAAAATAAGGGAATGGAACAGAATCTATTATACTTCAGCTGAAGTAAATAAGACAGTAGTAGCAGTCATGATCTCAGATAGAGCAAAAGCAAAAATAGGCCTTATTAAAAGAGACAATCAAGAAAACTATATTTTGATAAAAGGGACCATAGACAATGAAATGATATCCAAAAATTTTACAAGTTTCTCTGATAAATACGTCTATTCTCAAATATACAGGGAATAGAGTCAAATTTATTAAAAAAAATGAGATCCATTCCTCAATTTAAAAATTGTCAAGGAATACGAACAGGCAGTTTTCAAAAGATTTTTAAACTATCTATAATCATATGAAAAAGTGTTCTAAATCATTATTGATTGGAGAAATACAAATTCAAACAACTGTGAGATGTTACTTTATGCCTATCAAAAATGACAAATGAAGGGATGAGAGAAATACTCTAATGAACTATTGGTGAAGTTGTAAACTGGTCCCATCACTCTGGAGAACAATTTAGAACTATTCTTAAAGGGCTATAAAGCAGTACTTACCCTTTGACACAGCAATACCATTGCTAGGTCTATACCCCTAAAAAGATATTTTTTTAAAAGGACCTATATATAAAAAAAATATTCATAGCAACTTTTTTTGTAGTGTCAAAGAACTGAAAATCATGGGGATACTCATCAATTAGGGAATGGTTAAATAAGTTTTGGCATATGATTGTGATGGGATAATACTGTGTTATAAGAAACGATAAGCAGAACAGTTTCAGAAAAACATAGGACAACCTATAATTAAGTAATTGAAAGTGAAGTGAACTGAACCAGGAGGTCATTGTACAGAGTAACAGCAATATTGCAATGACAATTAACTATGAAAGACTTAGCTACTTAGATTAACACAATGATCCAAGAAAATTCCAAAAGACTCATGATAAAAAAAATACAATCCTCCTCTTGAGAAAGAGCTGATTAACTCTGAACACAATTTGAAATATAATTTTCTCATATTTTATATTTCTTCCTTTTCTATGGTGATTTGACTAATAGAGAAGTTATGTTTTACATGATTTCAAATGTATAATTGACATATTGCATGCCTTCTCAGTAAGTAGAAGAGAATTTGGAACTCAAAATTTACAAATAAAAATAAACTTTAAAAAAAAAAGAGTAATAGCTGAAATTTACAAATCTCTTCAGAAAATTGGTCCAGCACTGTCACACTGGTATCTTCTCTCCTCACCCTGTCCTTCTTCCAAACTCTATTTTTGTTAAAAATAGCACCATGCTTTCAACTCAAAACATTAAAGTTCTCTTTGATTTTGCCCTTTCTCTCATTGATTATATTCAATCAGTTGGGAAGTCTTATGGAATTTAATTTTTTTATAACTTCAAATTATTAAACATTATTTTCCCTCCTCCCATCCTCCTTCCACTAGAAAAAATCCTTATAACAAATATGCATAGTCAAGCAAAATAAATTCCTGTATTAGCCATGTCTGAAAATGTGTATGTCATTCCACATCTTGAGTTCATCCTCTCAGAAGGTGGATAGCATGATTCATCCTCAATCTTCTGGAATTGTTATAAATTTTGTTTCCATCATCTCTGCCATCCAGTTTTTACCTTCACTTCCATAATCCCATAATCCTTTTTCAGTTCCTCATCACCTCTTGCTTGGAGTACTATAATTGTCTTTTTTTTTCTGAGGCATTTGGGGTTAAGTGACTTGCCCAGTGTTACACAACTAGGACGTGTTAAGTGTCTAAGGCCATATTTGAACTCAGATCCTCCTGACTTCAGGGCCAGTACTCTATCCACTGTGTCATCTAACTGTCCCACTATAATTATCTATTAATTGATCTCCCTATTTCCAGACCCTCCTGTCTCCAATTCATTCTCCATAAAGCTGCTAAAATGGTCTTCTTAAGACACAAATCTAATATTGTTATTCCCCTGTTCAAAAATCTTCAGTGATTTCTCACAGCCTGGAAGAACTTAGATTTCTTCAATCTGGCTTCTACTTAACCTATCAATCTTTATTTCATACTACTCTACTCTATTTCTATATTCTATATTTCAAACAATCTAGACTACCAGCTAGTCCCCAGATTTAATACTTCATCCCTAGACTTCATGCATTTGCACAACTTGTTCTTTAAATGCAGGAACACTTGCCTGAAATGCAATTCCTCATGTCTACTTCTCATAATCATCATCTTCCTTCATGACACAACTTTGGTGTATCCCAGAGATGTTGTAGTTGTTGTTTTTAATCTATGCATCAATTGTATCCCAGCCACTTGCCCAGTGAAATATAAGTTCCTTAAGGGGAGGGATTATTGTTTCCTTGTCAGTATCAGTACAGTGCCTTGTACATAGTGGGAGCTTAATAAAGTTGGCTGGATTGGATTGAATTGAATCTGCAATACACTTCAGGGCTTTATGCAGGGGGGAGGGGAATCTCACAAATGTTGGCACAGTCTACAAATATTCAGCTACTACTCAACTCCATAATTTACCATGAAGTTTCTCCTGGGGCACAGCTTCTTCTCAATGTCTCTTTTTTTCCCTTTCTTAAACAATGAACATGTGACTGAGACGTTTAATGAGTTACTGAAATAAGCAAACCAAAAGGAAAATCCATGGAGTAAACGCATAATTAAAAGTGATTGGACAGAGGAATATTGTCATTGTGTGCATGTGGGAGACAGGAATGCACAGAGATGACAATGGATGAAGTCGTTAGAAAGCTGTCTCACAGACTGGTATGCTTTCTGGTGGGGAAAAAAGCATTCAGGATGTACACAGGGAATTCTGGAGGCCTTCCACAGCCACAGAAGTTCCTTCTTCCCAAAGGGGACCAATGTTTATTTTTTTCCCCTCGGGGCTTCATAGGACACTAAAGGTCAAGAGTCCCCAGCTGGTTATACTAACAATATAGAAGGGTATAGTCATTGAGGGGCTAATTAGGTTCAGAGTTATTCTTGATCTCTTCAGTGGTGCTGGAAATGTCCTTACCTCCTAAAAAATGTTTCCCTGCCTTTGGGTCTTAATACAAGTTGTCCCTAGTATTTGGGGAACACTTTCACCTCCTAATATCCCAATCCTCCTTCAAATAACAGCTCAAGAACAATTTCTTATGCTGGGACCTTTTCTGATCTCCTCAATTGAAAGTACTTTCTGTCACTTGGAATATGGCTTTGTGTACAGATTTTATATTTACTTTTCTGTTTGCCCAGCATAACCCCATACCCTCCCAGTAGAATGTAAACTACTTGGAGGAAGAGACTATTTTATTTTTGTCTTAGTATCTTCAGTGCCTAACATAGTGTCTTGCATACAATAAGTGCTTAATAAATGGAAACTAAGGATTCTAAGATATGAGAGTAAGCACAGAGTACATTCCCAACATAGGGAAGGAAGGTGTGGCCACAACTTGTGGGTGAGTGATATGTTATGTATGAGAAAGAGATAATAAACCAGTTCAATGGGAACAGAGAGTGCAATAAAACAGAGTGATATAAAATAATATTGATAATATAAGTGGATGCCAGATAGTGACAGGTTTCAAATGTCAAGTGAAAGATAAGCTATCTCAGAAAATATGATGGGATTTCTGACCATTGATGCGAACAAAGACAACCATCATCAAGGGAAACTAATTATGATAACATCCACGATCATGCAAAAGATTCAATTCAGTAAGTCTTTATGAAGTACTTACTGAATACAAAATAACAAATATGAGAATAGAAAAATACCAAGTTAGGGGCAGCTAGGTGGCGCAGTGGATAGAGCACCAGCCCTGAAGTCAGGAGGACCTGAGTTCAAATCTGGTCTCAGACACGTAACAGCTGTGTGACCTGGGGCAACTAATTAACCCAATTTTTTATACTTAAAAAAAAAAAAAAAAAAAAAAAAAAAATACCAAGTTAGAAAAAATGTCCTTCGAGCTTCTGTTTTGGAATGTTTCTTTCCTTATTCTTGTACACCAATAAGGATAAGCCAAGAAGACAAGACTATGAAGACCACAGCTTGCCTATAGAGAGGACTGAGAATTTTAGTGTTTTAAGATAAAAGCAATAAAAGTTAGCAGTTATGGGGAAGTAGAACAATATCAAATGATAAACCAAAATCATTTACACTAATGAAAATATCCTGGCATAGTGGGAAAAGAACTATCCTTAAAGCCAGCTTCTAATTCTGATCCATGATGGCTGTATGTTTCTCAACAAGTTGCTTTACTTCCAATTGCCTAGGCAACTCTCTAAGATCATAAGTTGCAGGGAAGGTGACAGCCTGCATTGGTAAATGTACTTATCTCACCTGGGAGTTAGCTATGCTAATGAAATCATAGTTCTAGTATGTATCCCTAACCCTAATGGAAAGGAACAGAGCATAGAATGATGGAGACAGACCATTTATTCCAGTCTAACTACTTCCCTTTACATATGGAAAAAACTGAGGCCAGATAGGAGAAGTTATCTATATAAAATCATATAGCTAGTAAGAAGCAGAACAGGACTTGAATCCAGGTCTTCTGGCTCCAGTTTCATCATTCTCTCCATATTTCTATGTGGCTAAGAATGATTTTTCTCAACAATTCAATTCAATAATATTTATTAGGGGCATATAATGTGTGAGACACTGGGCTCAGTACTGAGAATACAAACACAAAAGGAAGAAATAATCTCAGCCCTCAGAGAGTTTACATTCCACCACGGGGGCAGGGATTGTAACATATGAACAGGTGTTTATTTTGAAGAGGAACAGACTAGCATCAACAATCAAAAGGACCAGGACCAGGAAGAATTTCCTTTGGGACTGGAGTTCTTAATCTTTTCTTTGTCACTGACCTCTTTGATGAACCCCATAGAATGATTGTTGTCTATCTACATAACTGAGGAAATGTTAAATTTCAGTTAGGGATTAGTGAAAATACAGATGCATTTCTAATCATCCAAATTCATAGCCCCCTTGAAGTCTCTCCATGGAGATTTAGCCAGATTTATCCATGGAAATCTGGCTAAGATTTCCTTCTTTAAAAGACAGATCATGGATTTAGAGTTGGAAAAGATCTTAGAAGTCATCTTACTCAATGGACTCTTTTTTTTTATAAGAGAGACTAAGACCCAGGGAACTTTCCTAACTTAGCCAAGGTCACATGATTGTGGAGCCAGAATCTGAACCCAGATACCCTTGATTTGAAAATCTAGCATTCCTTGCAATGAAATTGCACATAAACTGAGCTTTAAAGGCAATGAGAGATTTTGAGAGACCCAGGTAAGGAGACAGATGTTCTGGGAATTCCAGCATTTAAGCAAGACACCAGAGTCAGAGATGGAAGGTATTCAGCATCCTTATCAAGTGGCTAGCACGATTTCCTCTCTGCTCCCTACTCCATACTAAAAAGGGACAAGTGTCTATCTAATCAAGTCCAAGAGCTAAATACTGCCATCTCAGAGGTCTTTGCTAAGGTGGGATCAATTTTATTTCTCTGCCAACTCCATATGAATTGTGGAAGGACAAACAACAACAACAGCAAAGCTGATGTTTTCTAGTATGCGCAAGCAAGTAAGCGGGGGAGGGGGAGGAAGGGAAATGAGTCTAACAACAAAGTCAAAACCATGGCAGTAAATGCCAAACTTCCCTAAGTCTAAACACTTAAGACAATCCTGATGGCAAAAAACTGAGAGCTGAATGTCATAAATATAATGCAGCCAAAATCAGGGTCAGCCCTGATCCTAGCCCTAAAGAGTAATTAACTTCAAAAACAATGGCTTAATCTTTCTACCTCCCTTCCCCATCTAAAAAAAAAAACTCAGTTAACCAAAAAATTTATGTCTAAGAGGCCATATTCCCCAGGGCATTTTCTAAAGCACAGATCTGACTATGTCACTCCCAAACTCAAACTTTGGTGTCTCCCTACCACCCTAGGGTCAAATTTCCCTGCACTACATTTAAAGCCCTTCACAAGCCGACTCCAAGCTAACATATATATTACTTCCCTGCATGCACTGTACAGGCTAGCCATGCTGGTCATCTTGTTGTTCCTCACATGGGAAATCAAATCTTTTGCTTCTGTGTCTCTCCCACAATTGTAGCACATTCCCTCCTTACCTCTGCCTCTTAAAATCAGTAGTTTCCTACAAAGCACAGTCCATGTCAATGGTGATCTTTATCTCCCAAGTGGCAGAACCTCTCTGATAACATCAACTTGTTTTTATTTCATATATACTTACATGTATCTATGTTGTCTTCCTTGATAACTGTAAACTCCTTGTGGACAAGGACTGTTTAATTTTTGTCACAGAGTCAAGGAGTCATAGGCATCACTTTGGTATTTTCAATGCCATGTGATAAGTGCCTGCTGAACTGTTTATTGGAAGGAAGGGAATCCGGCCATTGACAACAAATACTGCTTTTTCCATTCCTAGGTCTAGGAAGCAATCCCAGAACTGTCACTTGTTACCTTTTTGTTACCTTTTTCACTTCACTCTTACTTCTCTAGATCTTAGTTTTATTGTGTGTAGAATGGATTGGATTAAAGGATTAAAGGATTAAAGGATCTCTAAGGTGCCTTCCATTTCTAAAAGTGTATGTGTGTGTGTTTGTGCACAGACACATATACTTACACTGTAGCTAGATTATTGTCTTATTATTTTAACCATCCTGATCTATATCTTTCAGATATAAAGTGAGACTGAAAGAGAAAGTGAGACTGGTGACTTTGTACAGCCCTCTCTCACTTAAATCCTAGATATTACCAGCTACTTTTGTCAAATAGCTCTCTCAGAAGCATCCTCACATGTAAAATCTGGATAATAATAACACCTATCTCACAGAATTATCACAAGGTTCAAATGAGAATGTGAAAAGTGCTTGCAAAAGTCTTAACTCATTGTATAAATCTAAGTTATTGTGATTTTTATTGCTTATTTTTTCAAATTCTTAAATACATATGGTTACCACACCTTATTTTGACAATGTCATTTGATTGAAAGGTTATACATTACAGTGGATAAAAGCATTGGGCATGGAGTACAGTAATATATATATATACATATATATTGCATACATATATGTATATATATTCATAATTATATGTGTATATTGGACAAGACCAGTGTGGATTGTTTTGTTTCACTATACATGTATATAACAAAAGTTTTGCTTTTCTCTCAATCTCAATGGGTAAGGGCAAGTGGATAAGAGAGAAGGTGGATTTCTGCAGATAGAATATATGTGTGTGTGTGTTTTTCAAGATTTTTCAAGCATCACTATGACCCCATGGGTATCCTTGAAATGTCAAGCATACCCAAGACACCCAAGCCCCAGGAAGCCATTGGTAGATGTTTTATGGCAAATGTTCTAAAAACATGAATAAGGATTACACCAAATTGGGAAGACATGGATGATTTTTGAAGAATTAGTCACATTAATAAGGAATACAGAACACATTTGCATTTATGGGCTCACACATATGATCTGCCCTTAAAAAACATAGATTTCCAACAAAATAAATAGACCCAAAAACTGGTGAGCTTTGGTGGAGAAAGTGTTATGAACAAGGATCTTCTTTCTCTTGGCCTCAGTTTCTCCATCCATAAAATTAGGTCATTGGATTGGATGGCCTCATGATCATTTCCAGTTGGATCTAAGCTCTTCTAGCTCTAAGACTTCCCATTCTGACATCCTTGATCTCCTAGGACTGGTCATAGGAAAATAGTGATCAAAAGAGATCCCATATGTTAAAAAAAATATATAAATGCACACATATATATGCAATATATATGTGTATACATATATATGTATGTGTATATGTATATATATATGTGTGTGTACATATAAATATAAATGTTATAAATTTTTTATAAATGTAAGCTATTGTTATTGTCCTTACTGCTATCAGAAAGAAAATCAGGATACCCAGGAGAGGAGGGGTCTGTCTAGTATTCCCAACACAGGAACACCTTGTAACACTACAATTTTCATGACCCCAACCCTTTGTCAAAATTTCAGATAAATCTGCCTGTCCCTGCTCCATGCTGAAATTGGATAAAGGAGTCAACAGCTAGAAGCAGAAAATCAGGCCCCAAAAGAAGAGGAAGAACCCTGCAGGTAAGAGAAGCTCAGCAAGCTCAGGCAATCTTCTGGTATTCCCAGGAGTTTCTCCAGATACAAGTTAAATACAAGACAAAGAGCAGGTTCTGCCAGATGAAGTTCCCTTGAAGAGAGCAGGGAAGGTCAAGCAAGGGGAGAAGGGATGATACAGGAGGGAGGAAAAATGCATCTTCTTTAGGTTTAAGGATCACAGAATTTAAAGCTGGAAGAAATGTTAGAGATCATCTGTCTGAGGATTCTTAAATTGGGGCCTAGGATTTTTTTTAATTTTGATTATTATATTTCAAGGTTATTGTAATTTATTTTATTTTATGCTCCAAAAACATGATTCTGAGAAGAGGTCCATAGGCTTTGCCAGACCGACAAAGGAATCCATGTTACCAAAAAGATTTCCCTTATCTAGTCCAGTCCCCTCATTTTAAAGGGGAAGAAGGGGAAACCAAAAGTAGTTAAAAACCAAAGTTACCCAGTAAGTAAGTAGCAGAGGTAGCACTGAAATCCAGGCACTCCAGTAACAAATCTCACCTTCTTTATCTATACTACACTGGAAAAATAGCCCATCAGCCAAAGGAAAGGAATAAGAATGTTTTCCAAAGGAGTCCTATGGGGTCCCCTTGGCACTCCTAAAAATTCTAGTGTGAGGATTAGGACAGTCTGTCACCTCACCTGTGCCCTGCCATAGTCAGGTCTCCTCAAAATGTTCAGACTTTGGGGATAGCAGTTATGTCTATTGGGTGCAAGCAACCAACCCACTGTTAGGGTTCTATGTTTTCACAGATCAAAAAACACTAAAGAAAACTTCACAGATAAGAATATTAAAGAAAACTTCAACATTCAAGAAATAAATGGGTAAGAAGAAGACTGGATATTTTTCTATCCAAAAGTATAGATTGGACATGGAAAAAGAAAGAAGTTAGACATGTAAAGATGGAAGGCTCCAGGAGGATTTGGTTCCTATCCAATTCTATTCTTAGCAAAAAGAGAGCATGCAAGCCTAAGAGTCTAAAAACAATTCACATATCCCACTAGAGTAAGCCAGCTCTCCAAATGAATCACTCATTGAGTCAGGGTAGGGTATGTTGGCACTAGTTCCTGTCCTTGGTCATTGCAGTTACTTGGGTCACAGCCTCCTTTCTGAAGAGCTAAAGCTGGCCAACAGCTGGCATTCTCAAGGCTGAGCAAATCTATCCACACTCATCACATAAATAGCTTTGCCTCTATAGTGGTCTGGCAGAAAGGAAGTTGGAAGTCAAATGATCTGACTTCTAGTCTTAGTTAGGCTACTAGAAGTTAGCTACTAGAAAAACAGGTAATGTTTTTGTCTGAATTTCCTCAACTACAAAATAACAGTAATGATAACATATTGGTTCAAAAAGAACCAGCATTTTTGCCCCAGATATCTAGTTTACGTGCAGCCTGAACTCTTCCTATAATTGTAAATACTGATGACTGGTAGCAAAGAATTTAATTAATATGTTATAAAAATGTGGGAAGAAGCATCCAATAATGAAAGTGTAGAAGAAAAAACTCAGCAAGACATAAGATTGCTCCAATGAGGCAAGATAATTTATGCTACGGCAAGAGCTATTTATCACCAATTTCCACCTCCAGGCTCTAAGTTGGCCAAGAGGACTGAATTTGAAATCAGATGCCTGACCAAGCCATCCTTCTACTCAATAAACTTCAGTGACTCCCTATTACCTCTGGATAAAATAAAAGGTTTAGTTCTTCACAATCTGACCTTTTCCTACTTTTCCAGTCTTTTATTTTCCTGGTCCCCATGCCCTCTACAAGCTAGCTATTCCAATTTAGTTGCTATTTCTTGCATAAGCCTCTCTATTCCTGTTCCATGCCTGTAGACTGGCTGTTCTCATGCTTGGAATACTCTCCTTTCTAACTTCTGACTCTTAGAATCCTTGGCTTTCTGTGAGACTTGGAACAAGCCTCACCTCCTCAAGGAACCTATTTTGGCCCTCCCAGCTGCTAGTGCCTTCCACCTCCCCTGTATTTATCTCTTATGTTCTAATTGAGACATGTTGTTTTCCCCACCAGAATAGAAGCTCCTTGAGGGGACAGCAGAGATTGGTTTTGCTTTTTCTTAGTAATTTTGCTCAATTCCTGGAATAATTTAACTTTTTAATAAATTGTTTCATTAATTCATTGATTGATCCTAATCATTCCACCTATTATTTGCATGCCTTAAGCAAGTTAACCTCTCTAGGCCTAAATTCATTCCCCTTTATATGCAAGAACTGGACTAGATGATAGTTATGTATGTTCCCCTCTGGCTCTGAATCTATAATCCAATAATTCTAGGACCTGTTTAAGACTCCAATTTCTCATCTGGGAAATGAAGGGATGATTATGATGACCACAACTATAATTGTAGGTAGCTACAAATATAGCTAATTATATATAACCTATGTAAATCATTCATTAATATTTTAAGGTTTGCAAAGCACCTTACAAATATTATCTCATTTAATCCTTTACATTATCATTAAATACATACATAATTATTAAAACCTTACAACTACTCTGGGAGGTAGGTGTTGTTCCTGTTTTACAGATGAGGAACTGAGGTAAACAAAGATTAAGTGCACACAACTAGTAAGTATCTGAGACCGGATTTGAACTCAGGTTTTCTCAACTTTAGGCTCAGAAAGTTATTCACCATTCCACCAAGTTCTTTAGGTAATCCTTGTAAGTTCCTTCCAAGTATGACATGCAATGATTTGATATTATTTATAAATGTTAATAGTAAAGTACAGGAAATGGACAAGCATTTATTAAATATCTACTGTGTCATCATTGCAGATAAAACAAATTAACTAGTTCCTGCCCTCAAGGAGGTTCTAGAGAACAGTTTTCTATTAGCATTTAAAATTACAAGGGACAGAAAAGCAAGGACAGAAAGAATAGCCCCAGAAGGTAGAAGTTATGAGTTCTAATCCTTTCATGTCAGTGATTCAATGTATGACTTTAGGCAAGACCTAGTTACCCTTGATGTACTCCAGTTTCTAAAGCACTTAAGTAGGCCCAGACAAATTAACACCCCATTGAGAACTTTAGTGAGAAATCAGAATTTATGGAATACCAACAGGGTGTGAAGCATTATCAAACACCATGTGGAAAAACACTGGGAAAAGTGCCTACTCCAAGGAGATTTTATGATTCCAAAGCACTAGATAAAATAGGTTACATTGTCACCATCATTGCTATTAGCATTATCATCACCATCATTATTAATGGCAATTATGAACATTATTAATACTGGGTACAGCTCCTCACATCTGTTTCCCTAGTCCTGATGAGATTTGTACAACAGAATTCAAGAGTTGGAAGGGACTCCAATGACTATCTAATCCAATCTATACATGAAAGAAATATCTAACTATATAATATGCCCAACATCTGGTTGCCTGTCTTTTCTTGAATAGCTCCAATGAAGGAAAGCCCTCCACCTCTTTTTTTATTTTTAAAGCTTTTTTATTTTCAAAACACATCCATGGATAATTTTTCAACATTGACCCTTGCATAGACTTGTATTTCAGATTTCCCCCTCCTTCCCCCCACCCCCTCCCCTAGGTGGCAAGCAATCCAATATATGTTTATACATGTTAAAATATATGTTAAATCCAATATGTGTAAACATAGTTATACAATTCTTTTGTTGCACAAGAAAAATCAGATCAAAAAGGAAAGTAAATGAGTACAAAAACAAAATGCAAGGGAATAACGAAAAAAGAGTGAGAATGTTATGGTGTGATCCACATTCAGTTCCCACAGTCCTCTCTCTCTCTTTGTCACAAGATAACTGGAATTGGCATCAGCCATCTCATTATTGGAAAGAGTCAGAATTTATTGTCATATAGTATTGTTGTTGCTGTGTACAGTGATGTCCTGGTTCTACTGATTTCACTCAGCATCAGTCCATGCAAGTCTCTCCAGGCCTCTCTGAGATCATCCTGTTGGTCGTTTCTTACAGAACAATAATATTCCATAACATTCATATACCATAATTTATTCAGCCACTCTCCAATTGATGGGCATCCCTTCAGTTTCCAGTTTCTAGCCACTACAAAAAGGGCTGTCACAAACATGCTTGCACAGGTGGGTCCCTTTCTCTCCTTTAAGATCTCTTTGGGATAGAGGCCCAGTAGAAACACTGCTGGGTCAAAGGGTATGCACAGTTTGATAACTTTTTGAGCATAGTTCCAAATTACCCTCCAGAATAAGCCTACCTCCTCTGGAGATAAGCCATTCCACTCAGAGCTGCTCTAATTGGTAGGTACTCTTTTGTGAGTCTAAATAGGCCTCTTTGTAGCCTTCACTGCTAGTTCAAGAACAAAATGAGTCTAATCCTGCCTCCATTTAATAGATCTTCAAATACCTACACAAAGAAATCACGTCCCCCATGTATCTTTTCTCCAGGCCAAAACCCATCCATTTATTTCAGATGATCCTCTTATGTCATGAACTCAAAGCTCTCATTACCCTGGTTGCCCTCCCCTGGAACCTCTCCAAATTATTCATTTTAAACCACAGGGCCCAGAACTGAACACAAAATTCCAGATGATGAGCTTTGACAAGGAAGGGCAGAGGGCAGTGGGATTATCACCTCCCTATTCCTGGAAGCTATGCCTTCTCTTAAGGAAGCCCAAAATTGCCTTGGCTTTTTTAGCTGCTATATCATACTGCAGACTCATACTGAGCTTGTACTTCATTAAAATCCCCAGATTGTTTTCAGGACAACTGCTGTCTAGCCATGTCTCTCCCATCTTATATTTGTGGACTTGGCTTTTTGTACCCAAGTGAAAGACTTTCCTTTTATCCCTATTGAATTTCATCTTATCAGATTCAACTCAGTGCCTAAGTCTGTCGAGATCATTTTGGATTCTAACTCTATCAACCAGTGTGCTAAAGATCCTTCCCAGTTTAGTATCACTATACATCACATGATCATACCATCTATACTTTTGTCAGAGTCATTGATAGAAATGTTAAAGTGCATAGGCAAATCTGGGCTACTCTAATGAAGACCTCCTTATGTACTGACACTGAAGTCTTCTCTTTGAATTTTATATCTGATTGATCCCACTTAGCTGGGCTGGTTCTATTTCCTTTGATCCCCATTAAGGGTGAAGAATGACTTTACCAGATACCAGAACCTTCAATAAATAAGATTGTGCAAGACTCTTTGACATAGGTCAAAAGATGCATGTAGGTATTCAAGGTCATAACTATTTAATATCAAAGGCACCAAAGGCCAGAAGAACTAGTAATTTTGGAACAAAGGAAATATACCACAAAACACTCACCCCCTCCCATCAATTTTTGAGACAAATTCAGTTGAGGCTAATGTATAAGAAAGACCAAAAAATACCACCATCACTCCCTTTCCCCGGGAGTGGGGATGGGGGAAAAAAGTTTCCTATTTTAATTAATGATTCTCATTAACTAGATGTTGAACTCATTTGTTCCTATATTTTCATAAATGCTTCCAGAGCATCCTGAATTTTGATGCCCTGATACTTTAATAATAACTCTGAAGCTTTAGATCATTTACTGGTCCCTTGAGATAAGGGAATTTTAAAGGATCCCACCAAAACAGGAGACAGGAAGATCATTCCCTCAGTCATATATCAGAACTATAAAAAAGGCAACAAGAGAAACATTGAAGCTAGGAAGATATGAAGATAAAGCCTCACTCCAAGATAGAAAAGACAACCAATATATATGGACGTTAGTTCAGAAACAAACCAAGATGTTCTACATATGAGAGAAAAAGACAGGCACATCCTCCTCCATGGTGCCAAACCTCAAACCCCAAACCCAGGGGATTATCCAGGTTGAAAGTGAGCCAGAAGGCCTGGCCTTCCCAGGATAAAAGATCTAAGTAAGAGTTTGGAACCTCCAAATAGTGTATTTGAAAGAAATGTTACCTAGCCAACCAGTTTTTATTTAGAATTTAAGTTGGATTGGAACAGAACATTTTATGAAAAATTCCTACAATTTGTGCTCTGATTTTGAAGTTAATCTCTCCCACTCGCACTCACCACAAACAGTGAATTTTTTTTGAACTACAATTCACTGAGTACCAAATAAAGTAATATTTGTAAAGCACTTAGCTCAGTGCCTGACAGAAAGTAAGCATCAATCTTTGTTCCGTTCCTGCTGCTTCACTGGACAACAAAACCACCCTGGACAGGAACAACTTCTGTTTTCTGTCTATGGAATACAAGTGTGGTTTTGCATAACAGAAAGCATCCAAAGAAGTGCCTAAGAAGGATGCTGGCACTCTGACCAAATTTGATGTAGACAGGGCCTTTTGGCCTCCTCTCTATTTTAATGAATTCTTTTCTTTAGGTCTGCATCAAGAGACACATACATGCAATGACTAGAATCCAGAAGTATTTGAAACATCATCATATTCCATTCAACCAGATTTAATGTTTATAAGTTAAGGATTGACTCAAATCAAATATTCTATAACTATTGCACCAGCCTGGGAGCCAGAAGAAACTAATTTATGTGAGCTAGTCTTAAAAGGATAGATTCCTTCAGGATAAGATTGGGAAGCTCACACAGTCTTCTGGCAATGAGCAGCATTACCCAATCAAATATATAACTAGATGTGCCTCTAAAAAATAATCTGTATTCATTCAATAGTAACTACTATATGATCCTGCACCAGGATCAAATGAGTTAACATACATAAAACACTTTGCAAACCTTAAAGAATTAGAATAAATGCTAGCTATTATGAGTTTTAGGTTAAATAGTCCCTGCCATCAAGGAGCCTACCATCTTAATACAAGAACACAGAGAAGTCAAAGGCTATGATAAATAACATAACAGAGATATGAACAATGTGCTATGGGTTTCTAGGGAGGAAGAAATCACATCTATTTTTGGGTGGTTAGTTGGGAGGTGGTTCTGAAAAGGCTTCCGGAAGAGTTGTCATTGAAGCAGTCTGGACAGAACTTCAATAGATGCAGAGAAAGGGATATCATTCCAACTGGAGTAGAAGGCATAAACAAAGATATAAAGGCAGGAAAGCAAAGAATATTTTTCAGGGAGCAGTGAATGGCTGAATTTGGCAAGGGCATACAGCAGTGTACTTGTGCCCTGGGCAAAAGTGTGGATTATTATTATGTTAAACTGGTTGCAATTTGGATGGGGGCATCCCAACAAAAAGAACCTGAACTGGCTTCTTTATGTGAAAATCACAAAAAGAAAGCTTCCTTCTAGATTTTCATACTGAAAGATGCATTTCAATTATATTTCTCAAAGGTCTAGGGAAACTACTAGTTTTTTGTTTCCTTTTGCTGGAATGAATCAATGAATTCAAGTCACAGATACAAGCCTGGGGGAAAAAAATCCTTTCTTCAGGGGATTTATATGCTGGTATCAGTCTAAAACCCAGGGTCCAGATGGAAAAGGGCCTCTGATGAGATGCCTAGAGAAAAATTAGAATCATGTTAAATATGAGTTTGTTTATTTTTATCAAAACTCTTATCTAACCAAAAAAGCAGGTGTCGAGAGCTCAGACAATTTGTCTAGGTCATCTAGGTCATTAGCAGCACAACCCAGAGATTACTTGTGGGACCCATAATATCCAGGTCTATCCTCAACCAAACTTTTAAAATAATGACTTTATTGATTGGTTTTATTTCATTTAATGGCAGGTTGAGGGCAGGAGAAAGGATTCATGTCATTTCTATAAAAGCATGAAAAGGAAAACACATTTGTAGTTTGATGGAAGGAGAGAATATGTGTATATGTGTGTGTACATATATTTAATCACTATATTCATGGTATTATAGGCAATGGAAAAAAGAAAGGAAAGAAAACAGGAAGGGAAGGAGGGGGAGAAGAAGGAAGGAGGGGGAGAGGAAGGAAGGAAGGAAGGAAGAAAGGAAGGAAGGAAGGAAAGAAGGGAAGAGAAGGAAGGGAAGAGAAGGAAGGAAGGAAGGGAAGAGAAGGAAGGGGAGGGAAGGAAAGAAGGAAAGGAAGGAAAGGAAGTGAAGAGAAGGAAGGGAGGGAAGGGAGGAAAGGAAGGAGGGAGAGAGGGAGGAAAGAAGGGAGGGAGTGAAAAAAAGAGATTAGTATTTATTAAGTGTCATTATGTGCCTATTATTGTATTAAGCACTTGAGAAATATCTCGTTTCATTCTTACAACCTTAGGAGGTAGGTGTAATTATTATCCCCATTTTACAGTTGAGAAAACTGAGGCAGACAGAGGTTAAGTGACTTGCCCAAGATCACATAGTAAGTATCTGAGGCTAGATTTTAACTCAGGGCTTCCTGACTCCAGTCCTGGCACTCCATCTATTATACCACCCAGCTGCAAATCATTTAACCTCTATGTATTTTAAGCACCTCCTCAGAATTATCATCTGATTTCCAGACAGGTTTTA
Organism: Myrmecobius fasciatus; assembly: GCA_023553655.1. Lineage (NCBI taxonomy): Eukaryota > Metazoa > Chordata > Mammalia > Dasyuromorphia > Myrmecobiidae > Myrmecobius > Myrmecobius fasciatus. The sequence goes on from JAJPUD010000500.1 coordinate 355,268, forward strand.
TGTTTGAGTGGATTTGCATAACAACAGAATGCCAGAAATTTAAGGATCCTCCTCCCCGATTTTATAGAAGATTTGAAGTCTAGAATGGAGAATGAGTTCAGAGAAGTTCTTCTGCTGACAATCCCAGCACATTTTCCATGATCATATTTCCTGGTCTGTGTAAGTCAGTTAACTGTTCTCTGATATCAGGGCCCAGGACAGAAGCTCATTACTACCATCAGCCATCTTGGCAATAAGACTACTTACTCATGAGGAAGACCAGAGCGGAAGATCATGGATGGAAAAGTACAAATCTAGTCATGCTATCTGAAAAAAATAATCAAAGAAAGATCCTCTTGGCTTGAAAATGAATAAAACCAATGTCCTCACTGATTGCACTCACTGTCTCAGTAATTACTGGTCACACAGACAAACCATAGGGTTTTCTACAGAACAGACACTCAGTGTATTTGTTGACTACTGAAACAATAAAGCTGTATAGCAGAGGGCCTGGGTTCAGTTCTGTCTCCAATTCAAACTGGCTTTATGATCATAAACAAAGTTATTTCAATTTTTCAGTGCATGAGGCAGCTCTCTAATGCTATAAACGAGTTGCTATCTCCATTTATTTTTTTTATTAAAGCTTTTTATTTGTATAACATATCTGCATTTATGAAGGGAGTTTTCACACTAGTTACATCATAAATTTGATACTTCGCTTCCCACATCCCCCACCCCATGCACACATGCAATGTAACTAATTAATAAGCATTTTAAAGAACCTATCATCAACCAATAAAAATTTATTAAGCAGCTATATGTGCCAGGCATTATGCTAAGAGATGGAGATACAAAAAGAGGCAAAAAAAGTTCCTGCCCTCAAGGAGCTTACAATCTAAGGAGGAAAGATAATGCACTAAAAGGAACTGTAAAAGGGGTGACACAGGGGAGAAGTACCCAGGCATGGGGACATGATGGAGAAATCCAGAAGCAGAGCACCTGGTGAACAGTGAGGAAAAGAGTGCTTTTGCATGGAGATTTTGGAGCTCATTCCTTTGCCCTCCTGCCAGAGGATCCAAGCAGAGGGCTGAGATGTGAGTCCCAAAGCAGATTCAACCTTCTAAGACAAGTAGATTTCCTGGGGCATGAAGGCATGATGAGAAGTCAAAATACCAAGTACAAAGATCCTATGCTGAGGTAGATACAAAGAAAAAGATACTACCCTCCTGAAATTTACTGCATAGTTAACATTTCAGATTCCTCACAGTCTGGGACAAGTAGTGTGACCTCTGGATTTGAAGCAAAGGGATATAGATTTGAATCCTGTCCCTGCCACTTCCTACTTATGTGTGCTTAGGCAGTTCATTTCACATCCCTGGGCCTCAGTTTCCTCATCTGCAAAATGAGGCAATTGGATAAGGTGGCCTCCGAGGTTCTTCCTAGCTCTAAGTTTATAATCCTAAAATCCATCCCCCAGGAGTGAATGGGTGTTCCATCCCTTAAAGCACATCATAGTCTCGCTATGACTTATGAGATATTTGTCTTCCTGTGACCAATTTGCTCTTGATCCCCTCTGAGCCAAGCCAGGCTGATTTTCAAGAATTAGATCCTCAAGCATTACATAATCAGTTACTTTTAATAATAGCTTTTTATTTTCAAAATACATACAAAGATAGTTTTCAACATAAACCCTTGCAAAACCTTGTGTTCCAAATTTTTCTCCTTCCCTCCCCATTTCACTCTTCCCCTAGACAGCAAGTAACCCCTATATTATACAGGTACATTTTAGGTATACATAGATACAATATATAGGTGTATATATAGGTACAATATAGGTACAATTCTTTCAAACATATTTCCATATTTATCATTCTGCACAAGAAAAATCAGATCAAAGGGGGAAAAATAAGAAAGAAAAAAGCAAGCAAGCAAAGAACAACAAAAAGGTAAAATACTATGAATATGATCTACATCCAGTCTCCTCTTTCTGGATTCAGATGGCTCTCTCCATCACAGGTCTATTGGAATTGACCTGAATCACCTTATTGTTGAAAAGAGCCACATTCCATCACAGTTGGTCATCACATAATCTTATTGTTGCTATGTCCGATGATCTCTTGGTTCTATTTACTTCACTTGGCATCAGTTCATGTGACTCCAAGCCTTTCTGAAGTCAGAACAATAATATTCCCTTAAATTCATAGACTATAACTTATTCAGTTATTCTCCAACTGATGAGCGTCCACTCACTTTCCAGTTCCTTGTCACCACAGAAAGGGCTGCTATAAACATTTTTGCACATGTAAGTGCTTTTCCCTTTTTTATGATCTCTTTGGGATACAGGCCCCATAGAGACACTGCTGGTTCAAAAGGTATGCAAAATTTGATGAGTCTTTTGGGCATAGGTTCTGGATGAACTTTTAAGAGAACACTTATGAAATCCAGTAGCAGTATACTTCCAACCAAAGTTCATGCAAAATGTAGGATAATTCTGGCCTGGGCTAAGTTACAGTTTGTCTTTTTGCTATTTTTTTAAAAAAGGTTTCCAAAGGAAGTAACTGAACTGTAGCTTTACAGAAGAAGGCAGTTAAACAATGCATCTACAATAAGCAAAATAGATGAAAAATGCTTGCAGTCTCAATTTTCAAACAGCTGGATAGGCAGCCCACCAAGCCAGGCCATCAGTCTACATATCTTGGGACATACACTATAGATGAGAAATGAACAGGGCCCCAGATTTAAAGGAAAGGGGGCAATAGGTTAGGATTCCCTGTGAAAACTTTCAGCCTTTTAGTACTCCCCAACTTTCACATAGATAATCCACTGGGGATGCTACATGACTGTGAATCACAGGATATCAGGATCTAAGAGAGTCTAAACCACAAGTGAAGTGAGAGGGAGGGTGGAGGTATGACTCTATTGTCAGGCTGCAAATTATTACAAAGAGGACCACTTGTATATTTGTATGAGATGGAACATAAAACCATCATCAAGGATGTATATGATCAGAAAAGGAGGTGGATCAATCTTTAGCAAGACTAAGAGATCACAAGTGGGAAGTCTAAGTGTTGCCCTAGTAACAAAATAAGCAATCACCTAGAGAAAGATCTCTTGGGAAGTAAGGAGGATTTATGCAAAGATATGAAAAAAAATCTCATGGGAAGATAAAACCATGGGAGTAGGTTGTGATCTCTACCAAGGTAGAGAATAGCCACAGAGAGATCACTGAGCTATCTAATTAATTAGGGGGGAAATAGCCAAGCACTTTAAGAAAACCTATTGTAGACCAAAAAAAAATTTTTTTACTTTCTCATCATAAATTATTTTATCTGCTTTAGCAGATTCCATGAGAATTTCTATCAAACTACAACTTAATAGAGTAATTTAAGATAAGGAGAGGGACCGGACCTGTGATTTTACTGGTATACAAAATTCCCAGGTAAGGAAACTTCTACAAATCAGCACCTTCTCTGAAACTTAGAATCTCAGAGAGTTGCCTGAGGGCAATGAGGTGAAATGACTTGCCCAAGATAATACCAATAGCATGTGACTGTGACAGGACTTGAACCTAAATCTTCCTGATTTCATTTACCCTCTACCCACAACATGTTATCATTTTACTGCTTAATTTAAATAATTATATCCATCTTAAAGTATTGAGGTAATATTAAGTAGATTGAATGCTGAACTTTGAGTCCCAGAGACTTAGGTTCAAAATCCTCTTCTGATATTAGCAAGGAGGAAGGAAGGAAGGGAGGAAGAAAAGAAGGAAGGAAGGAAGGAGGGGAAAGGGAGGGAAGGAAGGAAAGAGAAAAGGGAGGGAGAGAGAGAGGGGGAGAAGAAGGGAGGGAAGAAGGAAAGGGAAAAGGAAGAGAGGGAGGGAAGGAAAGAGAGAGGAAAGGAAGATGGGAGGGAGGGAAAGGAGGGGAGAAAAAAAGAGCATTTATTAAACAGTGCATGTCAAGTACTATGGATTACAAACACAAAAGCAGAAACAGTCTCTGTTTTTAAGAATCCTAGACCCTCAAAGTGGAAACAACACATATAGCTAGGACAGGGAATAGGGCATCCCGTCTGGAGTCAGTAAGACTTGAATTCAAATCTTCTCTCAGATACTTATTAGCTATATGACACTAGACAAATCACTTAACCGGTTTGCCTCAGTTTCTTCATCTATAAAATGATATTGTTGTGAGAATCAAATGAGATATTTGTAAAGCGCTCAGCACAGTGCCAGGCACGTGGAAGAAACTATGTACATGTTAGCAATTATTATTATAATTTATTGCTATTATTATTAGCATAGGTAGACTGGCCAAGAAAGAATATTTTGTTTTGGTAAGCACCAGAGATGGTGAATGGAATCATATAAGAAAAGAACGCCACACTCTATTCAACAGTCATGGGAGTATTAATTTGATTATGGTCATCTTTGCCCACGAAGAAGTCAGGAATTCACTGCCATCTCTGATCTCCCCTGTTCCATCCTCCAGAAAAGAAGTAGGAAAAGAGTTCCACTCCCATGCCAGGCAAGAACCTCTGTCTGGAAACTGTACCCACTAGTGCTATTTAAGTTAGGTTACTTGCTCCTACTAAGGTCACTGGATTTCCTTCAGTTTCATCTTGTACATGTCTTCTTTGTAGATAGCTGTTTGCATGTGCTTTTTGTTGTTGTTGTTTGTTTTGGTCAATGGATTGTGAGCTCCTTGAAGATAGATCATAAAAGAGGGGGAAAGACCCAAAATGTTTGTGGCAGCCCTTTTTCGTAGTGGCAAGAAACTGGAAACTGAGTGAATGCCCATCAATTGAAGAATGGCTAAATAAGTTATGGTATATGAATGTTAAGGAATATTATTGTTCTATAAAAAACAATCAACAGGATGATTTCAGAAAGGCCTGGAAAGACTTACATGAACTGATGCTAAGTGAAGTGAGAACATTGGACATAGCAACAAGATTATATGATGATCAATTCTGATAGACATGGTTCCTTTCAACAGTGAGGTGATTCAGGACAGATCAAATGGTCTTGTGATGGAGAAAGCCATCTGCACTCAGAGAGAATACTGTTGGGACTGAGTGTGGATCACAACATAGTATTTTTACTTTTTGGTTGCTGGCTTGCTTGCATTTTGTTTTTTTCTCATTCTTTTTCCTTTTTGATCTGATTTTTTTTCTTTGCTGAGGCAATTGGGGTTAAATGACTTGCCTAGGGTCACACAGTTAGGATCTGATTTTTCTTGAGATTCTTCCTCTCCCAGCATGATAATTGTGGAAATACATATAAAAGAATTGTACATGTTTAACATATATTGGATTACTTACCATCTAGGGAAGGGAATGGGGGGAAGGGAGGGAGAAAAAATTGGAACACAAGGTTTTACAAGGGTGAATGTTGAAAATTATCTATGCATATATTTTGAAAATAAAAACCCTTAAAAAAAAAGTAAATGCTTGTTGACTTCACTAGTCCTGTCCCTTCTTGCTAGGATCCAAGGTTGTTTCTCAAGGATGAATCAATATGTTGTCTACATTCCAAGCTCTATTAAGGATAATGGAAAAGATGTCCCTTTCTCCAAGGAAAGTATTTATTTTTAAGAGAAAAGGTCTTATTACATTAATGAAAGGCAAGCTTCGGAATTCAGTCTAAATTATTCAGTGGAAACTATAGTTTTGAATTAAGGGGAACCCATTATAAAAAATAGTCTTAATTCCTGATTCACTGGAGCTCATTCTTCTACCAATTAGAAGTGGAACTATTTGGAGCTATTTGTCTACTAGCTATTTGGGGGAGTGGTGAATTGTTCTGTCTTTTCAACCTTCAGTTTCAAATGCACAGGAACCACATCAAGCTATCATGTATTAACTATGATATTTCCTCCAAGATGGCTAAGCTAAGGGTATCTCACAACAGTATGGTTTACTTCATTGTTAACTGTGGCTGGAAGCAAAAACAGAATGTACTGAGTGAGTCCCTTGCATATTTTTGTCAACAAAGTCAATCCTATGAAATCCTGATTGAAAAGTTGGAAGTTCAAGGATTAAAGGAAAAAAAAATAAGGATGATGTGACCTAGGAATTCCAAGATCTTGGTCCTGGTATCAACTCATGGTCACTCTATGAGAGCACACAAATAGATTCGTTGATTCATTAGCTGACAAATATTCTATGGAAAGCAGGGAAATCAATCAGATGAATGTGGTGAGGCTGTGATTAGAGATCAAATGTCCTGACCACAAATATCTGAAGTAGAATCCAGGAGAAGGGGAACTGCAGAGCCTCAGTGACGGGCACGCAGTCAGAAGTCACACAAGGTTAAATTGTTTTCATATGAAAAGTTGAACAGCACAACAGCTAAAGGGAATACCACACACTTACTATTTTTCCACTGAATATACATCCATACAAAGCTACTGTCTGACTCTAGCTATTAGTGCTTCTTCATCTTCTGTCTATATCATGATACATCATGCAAGTTATGCTGGGATTTATTGGTTAGATTTCTTTCTTAAGAAATGTCTTAAACTCAAATCACTCTGACTCTCCTGGATTGGCCAACAATAGGTCTTAGGCCAAGCCCCACTAGGTCATTGTTGGCCCCATTGGCTCAGAGTGAATGTAAATATGAATTGTTTCTGTTTTGGCCAGAAACTCTGGGGGTCTTCCTCTCCCAGATTGATTTTTTTTTACTAGGTAAAAGAGGCCATTCTCTACCTCATTTCCTATCTCAATCAAACTGAGACCTGGGGAAAAACCTAAGCTCAAAAAGGCTCAAGTCTTCCATTGCATCCTGAGCCATTCTATGTCTTACCACTGGGTTTAGGTGACCCTGGATAAGTGAATGACACCACTGACTTTGAATAGTTCTACCTTACTTAAATCCAATTCATATGCAAATGGAGACTCTCTTGATGTCTTTGGTCCTCTAGGAAAACTAAGGATAAACAACAATAAAAACAATTTAGGACCTTCCTAGTGCTACCAACTTAACTGCCCCAGATAAAGCTAGATGTAGGGAGAAGGACAATGTTGTTAAGCTCCTCCTTCTTCTCTATCAATGGCATGCAAATGTATAGCAATGGGTGGGAAGGAAAAAAGGGGATTTGGATCATGGGCAAGCACATGCACACAGGTGTGCGCACACCTGCACACTCCCCTCCCCCCATTCTATCTAGCCGCACTGAAGTCTTCACTCATAATATTTACCTAAGTTCAAAAGAGAAGAGATCAGCGATCTCAATACCATACCATATCACACATAAAAAGCAAATATTCATTGAGCCTTTACTGTACTAGGCATTATGAGGGACTGAAAGAATAAGGCAATCTATATCCAGGGGGGAAAAAATGGATAAATGGAGGGCCGGGGTTGGGTGAGGGAGTAGATACAACACTGAGACACACATGTCAAAAGTCTCCAAAAACATTGGAGACTAATTGTAAGTCTCCTCTCCTTTCTCAATAATATTCTGTTTATTTATCTGTATAAATCCCAGTAGAACATAGGCCCCTTGAGGGAAGAGTCTATTTGTCACCTTGTCTTTATATCCCAGCACCTGGAATCTTGCCCACAATAGATACTGAATAAATAAATACTTGTTGAATTTAATTGAATAACAAAAAGTATTGATGACAAATTGTGAATGTAAATTAATTCACACAAGGCATTTATGAATGAAAATGGCTTAATGTGTCCATCCACCTTGATAATAGTAGGCATTTTAATCCCAAATCCAAAATTTACCAATCTTTTAATCAATAATCAATTCATTAATGAAAAAGCATTAATGAAGCGCTTACCATGTGGCCGATTATGTCTAACATGAGAATCTCATGCATGGGTGAAATATCTGCTAGTAAGAGAAATAATTTAGGCCAAAGGAACAGGAGACCCTAATTTCCTTAGCACATAGCAGGTTTTTTTGTGCTAGTATAGTATGGACCAGGATGGATTTGGGAGATAGCATGGAATAGAGGAAAAAATAAGAATCACAGCTTCAGAGTTGAAAGAGATCTCAAAGGCCATCTAGTCTAACCCTTATCAGACAGTAACCTAGTCTCTGTGCTGGAAGACTGCCAAATGCCCTCCATAGAAGAAAGAACTGCTGGAATCTGATCAAAACATACAAGTTTTACTTTTTATACTTCTTTTCCTTTGGTCTATTTTACAACATGACTAATATGGAAATATGTTTTACATGATTGTACATACATAATCTATATCAAATTGGTAACCAACTTAGGGAGTATGTTGTAAGGAAAGGAGGGAGAAAATTTGGGACTTAAAAAAGAATTTTTGATGAATGCCAAAAATTGTCTTTATGTGTAATTGGAAAAAGAAATTAAATACTATTAGAAAAAAAATGAAGTTTTAATGAGGGCAGAGACTGCTTATTTTTGTCTTTGTATCCCCATTACCTAGCATACTGATTGGTATAAAGAAGGAAGAAAGGAAAGAAGGAAGGAGGGAGGGAGGAAGAAAGCAGGGAAGAAAAGAGGAAAGGAAGGAGGGAAAGAAGAAAGGAAAGAAATGAGGGAGGGAGGATTGAAGGAAGCGAGGGAGGGAATATAGAAGCAAGTGAGGAAAGAAGGAAGAAGGAAGGAAGGAAGGAAGGAAGGAAGGAAGGAAGGAAGGAAGGAAGGAAGGAAGGAAGGAAGGAAGGAAGGAAGGAAGGAAGGAAGGAAATAAAAAAGGGAGGGAGGAAGGGAGGGAGAGAAGAAGGAAGGAGAGAAGAAAGGAAAGATGAAAGGGAGGGAAGGAGGAAGGGAGGGAGAGAAAGCAGGAAGGAAAGGAGGAAAAAAAGGAAGGGAGGAAGGAAGGAAAGAAGGAAG
>JAJPUD010000500.1:364178-404694 GCA_023553655.1 Myrmecobius fasciatus
CCACCGAGGAAGGAAGGAAGGAAGGAAGGAAGGAAGGAAGGAAGGAAGGAAGGAAGGAAATAAAAAAGGGAGGGAGGAAGGGAGGGAGAGAAGAAGGAAGGAGAGAAGAAAGGAAAGATGAAAGGGAGGGAAGGAGGAAGGGAGGGAGAGAAAGCAGGAAGGAAAGGAGGAAAAAAAGGAAGGGAGGAAGGAAGGAAAGAAGGAAGAAGGGAAGGAGGGAAGGAAGGAAGGAAGGAGGAATAATGAGAAGAAGATAGGAGGAGAGGAAGGAGAGAATGAAGGAAGAAAGCAAGGGAGGATGTAAGGAAGTGAATGAAGGAGGAAGAAAGGAAGTGAGAGAGAGAGAGGAAGGAAGGAGTGAAGGAGAGAAGAAAGGAAGGACTGAGTGAAGGAGGGGAGGGTTGAAGGAAGAAGAGAGGGAGGGAGGAAAGAAGGAAATAAGCATTTATTAAACATCTATTATGTACCAGGCATTGTAATGACTGCTGTAAATTGATCTTTGCAACAACCCTGGGAGGTAGGTGCTACTATTATCCCCATTTTCCATCTGAAGAAAATGAGGCAGAACAGAGGTTAGGTGACTTGCCCAGGGTCATACAGCTAACAGGTGCTTCATGGAAACCCTTTATAATTTTTCCCTTTCATACCTTCCCATCCTTTTTACACCTTACTACCATATTGCATTCTACACTTCAGTGTCTTTGTTGATCCTCACCCAATACACTCCTTCCAACTGCATATCTTCTCCCTGGCCATTTTTCACACTTGTAATTCTCTCCCTCCTGGCTTCCTTCAGATCCTGGCAAAAATTCCATCTTCTAAAAGAAGTCTATTCTAAATTTCACTTAATACTAGTGCATCCTGTTTATTATCTCCAATTTGTCCTTTCTATTTTTGTCATAGTTGTTTGCATGCTGTTTTTCTTATTACACTATAAACTCCTTGAGAGCAGATTTTTTTTTGCATTTTTGTGTGTCCTCAGAGCTTATCACAGTGCCTAGCCCATAGTAGGTGTTTAATAAATGTGTGTCCAATGTCATCAATTTAAATGGTTTTTTAATACTTTGAGTACAAGATTTCAAGAGGTTATACAATTTGGTATGTTGTCTGTTAATTCATTTAGCATCATTATTTAGTATCATTGTTATTATTTTATCCAACACCTTCATTTTTCAGATGAGGAAATTAAGTCTCAGGAAGATAAGTGACTGGACCAAAGTCATACAACTAGTAAGTGGTAGGGTTGCAATTCAACCACCTCTGATTCCAAACCCAGTATTCATTCTCCCTCAGGGTGATTTGTTGAGCCTGGAGCAGAGTGGGATGTATGACCGACCAATCTCAAGGTCCTACAGGAAAAAACCAGCATAATACTGAACAAATCAATCCACAAGCAATGTAGGATAAAAGAAAGATGGCTGCATATTAACAGGCAAAATGATCATTACTAATAAAATATTAATGGCGCTCAAAATAACTCATACAAATATCCATGCAAAGTACCTTGTTTTCATTTAAATGTCTACCCAGGAGCATCCAAAGACTCAAAGGAAAAAATAACAAAGACACCTTTTCATAGCTGTTTACATGAAAGTAAGAAAAAGAACTGGTGTTTATCAACCACCTCCACTTCCCAATGCCATACATCAAAATGCCATACAGTTTTCACCGAGCAGCATCAATCCTGTTCCCTAAGGTTTGGGAGTTTAGAAATAAATAGCTTGACCTGGACTGAAGGGGAAGACAGATGAACCCCTTGACTTTAGAGGAATGCATTTACTGGGATACCCATGAAAGAACATAAAATTTTGTAAAGTGAGCTATCAAATGTTGCATATCAGATCAGTCTCCTTGGTTTTTAAATACTGTCACTTGGAATTTCTGAATATCACCAAAGTCACAGAATTTTAACATTAGAAGGGACACATCTAATCTGAATGCCCCATTTTACAGTAATATGATAACAGGAAATACATCACAACATACTGTACAAATACCTCACAACAAACAGACTCCTCCTTGCCCTTTGGGCTCTTCTTTCCTTGTCATGGGGGGATGGAGAGCAGAGGGAATGCAGAGTATCAAAGACAAGTTTTCCTCAGTGCACAAAGAGGAAAGTCTAGAGAGCATGAATTATTATCAATATCATCATTATCAATCTCACTCTCATCTTTTGCTATAGCATTGAGGTAGGACTGGTTCTGAAAGTCTATCCTGCTATGACTCTTTTATATTTAATATTTTTTCAGACCATTGCATGAGTATAAAAAATAATAAATGAACTTTTTAATAAATTAATAAAGTGTTTGTATGTCAACTCAGCCTCTGTAAGTTCTGTGAGTGTATTTTTGGGACAACTCTAATGGCAAACAGGATGACATTTTATTCCTCTAAGTCTCCATATTTTTAAAGCTTTTCATTCTGTGTAGTTTGGAAAATATGAGTGTTCAATATGACAGCACCTATTTAAAATGTTATTAGACTTTCATGGAGGGCAGCTAGTTGGTGTAATGGATAGAGTACTGGGCTTGGAATCAGAAAGACTCATCTTCATGTGTTCAAATCTAATCTTAGATACTTCTAGCTAGGTGACACTGGGCAAGTCACTTAACCTATTTACTTTAGTTAATCATTTATAAAATGAATGGAGGAGGAAATAGCAAAACACTCCTGTATATTTGCAAAGAAAACCCCAAATGAGGTTGCAAAGAATCAGACATTACTAAAATTCCCAAATAATAACAATAGATTTGTATTGGCTAATGTTATATATGGGTATTTGTGGACAACAGGTTTGTATGTGATAATAACCTACATCTAATACAATTCATTTGTTGAATTCTCAAGAATACCCAAGGGGTCTGTACTTGTCATCTTAATGTTAATAAAGGATGGCAAACTTTCATTATGTAATTCTGACTACCTACCATTTCTTTTTGAGTATTCAGTAGATTCTAATTTTTTTAGAATTGTAGTTATATAATGTAATGGCATAATTTGCATAAATTAAATAATCTAAGATCCACATTAATAAATTTCTTCTTCTGGTGGTGATAATTTATGCTTAATTGGCATCATGATTTTCTCTTATTATCATAAGGTGCAGCATGGCCTAACAGACAGAAATCCATCCCCATAGGCAAAGACATGGATTCAAGTCTTCCCCCTGTCAATTACTAGTCATGTGATCCTAGGAATGTCACTTATTGTCTCAGTGCACCAGGGAACTCTAAGGCTCCAAGTTACAGAGCAGTTACTAAGCTATAGTTATATTGCTAAAAAGAACTTCTGCATCAGGAGTTCCCTCCAGTGATGAAGTCACTCATCCTACCCAAAGGAATAACAATGTAATTGTTATTATTGTCATAGAGCAAAGTTTTCTGACTTAATGTAGTATACTCAATCCAAGCTATTCCTAGCAATCAACCCACCAGAGTCCCTTCCTCTCCTCCCTCCTTCCTCTTATCTCTATTATTCTCCCCTACCTTATATGCAGCAGTATTATGCACATGAATGGGTTGAGTACAAAGTAACTTCTGCATGAACAAGCCACCAGCCACTGACTAACAAGCAAGGAATATCTACAGCACTGCTTAGTAATATCTGCAGCACTGTTTAATATTAGTTTGATACTATACAGGGAACTAGTCCAGCTTAGGACACTTAGTCACGGCACTACTACTCCAGATGACAGTTCTAGTTTAAAGGACTAAATAGTTCCTGGCAGGAACCAACTAACATTACTCCATGTTAGTCTTTGAGAGTATACTGAGTCTGTCTCTTCAGAAAATGGATAAAACCGAATGATTTTTTTAATACTCCCCATCCCTCTTCCCTACCAAGCCCTACCAAGATGGCTGGTATCCTTAGTTCCTCTCACCCCAAGGAATCAGTTCTGACTTCCCACTACCTCCCCACTATAACTTACATGAGAGGTGCTGCATTATCACTCTCCCACTATTCCACCTGTTCGCTCCTACAGTCCCCCTACCTCATTTCCACAGCTCCAGGCTTTTTTTTTCTTTTAAGGGTCTTCTTCACCATCTGTTTCATTTGACTCAATTGGACACAGTTCACCTTTACCAGAACTTTCATATCAAGGACTTTAGAAACATATGCATTTCAAACAACTCTCATAGTTTTCTACTTTATTGTTGAGTGACTAAGAGTCCCACATTCATCCAGGGTTGGGGTATCTCCCCAAATTCACCATCTATTTTGGAGAAATTAAGTGTGCTTCCCTTCATGGAAGGAAGAAGTCATAAAATAACCCAATAGATAAAGAGAAAGACTCAGAAAAAAATAAATATCCTTTTAAGGCAGAGATAGGCTTTGAATCTAAGTTTTGGGGCTCCTGATCCAACTCTGCACTACTCCATGCTGCCGTCAATCAATCAATGAAGCATCCTTTCCAGGCCAGTGCTAGGTTCTTGCAATATAAAGAAAGCAAATGAAATAATGCCTAATTGCTAAGAGTTTACATTATAATGGAGAAACAACAAGGACATATATGAATAAACATTCTCAAATTTTATTTTGTTTCAGCTAGGTCCAGTTAGTAAGAATAATGAGCCCCCTGAAGCATTATTCAAATTCACACTGCATATTTCCATGGAGCTGAAACCAATAACCATATGTTACATAATTATAACTTCAAATAGTGCTATTTCAGATACATATGAGCACTTCAGGAAATTCATTATTCACAGTAATTGAGACCTAGCTGTATACTTTAATTTTCTAACGAACTGTATACCTTGCATAAAAGTAGGAAATTTGCAAGCAAGTGAACAAAATAATAGCTAGCATTTCTATACCACTTTAAAGTTTGTAAAGCACTTTATGTTATTAACTCATTTGATCCTTACAACATGTGCTATTATCATATACATTTTATAGATGAATACAGAGTGGTCCAGAGAGAGTAAGTGATGTCCATGGTTATATAACTAGTAAGTATCTGAGGCAGAATATGAAATCAAGTCTTCTTGACTTTGGTTCTATCACCTTATCCATTTTAAACTAGTTACAGCACCAGTTCTGGAGTCAGGAGTATCTGATTTAAAATCCATCCTCAAATAATTACTGTGTGACCCTGGACAAGTCACTTATCCCTAATTAGTTTAAAAAAAAAACTAGTCTATATGAATGAGTAAATAGTGACTGGATGATGAATCAATAAAGGAACAAGCAAACAAATGAACAAACAACTTTGAAAAAAAGGCATTGTGCCTAGATGAATAGATGAGATGCCCCCATAAATATGTCCATTTAATATTGACCTTTAACAACAAAAAAAAAGGAGGGGGGAAATAATAAAGGAGCAGAGCTGTTTAAAGCTTATGAGTACTATTTGCTTAGACCCAGGACAAATGTTAATCAACCCTAATGCAAGTAACAGAAAGCCCAGAGGAAAGAGAACTGAGCACTTACCTAATATTTTCTCCATTTTAAAATCATTTGAAAGACAACCACTGGAGGTCCCACAAAGACAGAACAGGGATTCTTCCAGTAGGCAAATACTCCCTGAGGAATGTGAGACAGGAGCAAACCTGGATGCCTCCTCCGCCAGAGACAGAAGCCAAGGAAAGGGCAATCAGATGTCCAGAGGGGGCAAGATGGGCAACAGCAATGACCAGATCTAAGAAATACTACCAGAAAATCTCAGGCCTTCTGAAAAATACTGATACCTTTACAAATGTTCTAGTATTGGCAAGTGGGGAAGATGTCATGAACAGGCAGGACTGCTCCCCATGTGCAAGTAGGAGACCAAGTTTACATAAGGTCAGCAAAGAAAGGGAAACTGGGAGGTAGGCAGCTCCAAAGGAAGCAAGCTCCTACAGGTAACTTGGCATCTGCTCAGTCCTACAAGAGGGAGTAGTACCCTTTGGGGAGCACAATGCTTGATTACCTTTTTTTCTTTAAAAGTTTATCCAAGCCTCAGAAAATAAATTCCTCTAATTCGACAACTCCAGCTTCAAGAAGGGTTTCAGAATGATCCAGGCTGGGGGCAAAGGAAGAGATTGGGAATTATCACTGCCAGCCATAGCCTTTGTGGAAGTAAACAGGGAGGAGGAGTAGTGACAAGGAACAGGCAGGGAAGAGAATGTCTCCAGAGGGTTTCCAGGCAGTTATCGGTTTCAATAAACATTTACTGGCTACTAGCAGAGCATAGAGCTACTGTAAGGGCCCAGAGGGACATTGGAATTAAAAAAGGCAAGGTTTTTGCCCTTGAGGACTATATGGAGTCAGATGGAATAACAAGAAAAGCTTTGAAACATAAATAAATGAAAGATACTAATATTAAGAAAATAGGGACTCCTGTTTATTTAGCCCTTCTCAATTTACAGTGTTTTGTTTTGTTTTGGTTTTTTGTAATGATGAGGTAAGAAGTGACAAAACTACTGTCTTTTCACAGATCGAAAACTAAGGCTGAGAATAACTTACTTAAATTTGCAAAGCAAATAAGTGATAGAGTTGGGACACAGAATCACTCCCTATTCCAAACAAATGGAATCACTGATTGTTCTGTCAACATAGAGGAAGGAGCTCTGACACTCAATTCAAATTCTGGGTTCAAATTCTGTCTCTGATATTACCTATGTAATTTGGGTAAGTGATTTAACTTCCCCAGGTTAAAATAAGGGAGCTGAGCAAAAGGGTATTTGAAGGAGATGCCCTTCATGTCTAGATATATGATCCTCTGCCTTTCTTCTTCCCACCTCAGTGCTTTTGTACCCATGGTCCTCCTCATGTCTGGAATCCACTCTATCCACATTTCTGTCTTATATAATCCCTGAACTTCCTTTAAGACATGGAAAGTTCAAGTCCCACAATTTATATGAAGTCTTTTCCGGTCTCTACCCCCACCTCTAACCTCCAACTCAACTGTTGTTAATGGTCTCCCTCTAAAAAATATATCACATATATATTTTGTATTATCTGTTTATTTGTTGTGCCCTGCTCCAGTAAAAATTAAGACCCTTGAGGGATCAGACTTTTTTTTAAGCTTTGTATCCCCAAAACCTAACACAGTCTCTTACACAAATGACTGTTGAAATCACTTCATACCCTGCAAACTGACAAAGAAGGACAAAAATGGCAGTCACCAATGTTGGAGGGTTGTAGAATGGTAGGCACATGGATGCATTATTGGTGGATCTGGGAATCTATACATCTAATTTGTAAAGTAATTTGGGATTATTCAAATAAATCATTACTGGATTTATAATGGAATATTAATTTGCTATAAGAAATGACAAATGTGATGAGTATACAGAAGCATAAAAACCATGGAAATTACATGAATTAATGCAGAATGAAGCAGAGTCAAGAAAATAATATATATGATATGTGAAAAATTGTGAATGGAAAAAAACACAAAAAAGCAAAAATGAAGATGGTAAATTTAGGAAGAACAAAATGAATTAAAAGAAAAGATAAAAGAAGATTCTATCACCCCATTTTTTTAGAAGTAAGAGGCCCACAAGGACTGGACACTGCACACTTTTTATATGTATCAATTCATTGTGGTAATTTTTCTCTTTTTTTTTTTTTGATTCTTAAAAAAAACTTTCATTATAGGGGATGGCTCTCTGGAAGGAGGAGAGAGATCCTTAGGGGAAAATACAGTAATATAAAAATACATCCATAAAAAGGTTATTTTTAAAGTTTAATGTAAATTTACAAGAGGGATTTAGGCAGGTAGGTGGCTCATTAGCTAGAGTGGTGGGTCTGCAGACAAGAAGACCTGAATTCAAATTCAGCTTGCAACATTTCACTAGCTGTGTGACCACAGGAAAGTCATTAACTGTTCATCTAATCCACTGGAGAAGTAAATGGCAGATCATTTCAGTAATTTTGCCAAGAAAACCATAAATGATGTCACAAAGAATTAGAAACAACTGAACAGCAAAAGGGATATGACAAGTTTACAGATAAATAAAATACAAGGAAGAATGTAATGGAGCAGAGACCCATGCTAGGAAATGAATGGAAAGGGACCTCAGAGGCCATTTAGTTCAACCCATACCAAGAGGAATTCTCTTCACAATATATACAGAGTGAGATACCATTACACACCTGTCAGATTGGCTAAAATGACAGGAAATGATAATGATAACTGTTGGAGGGGATGTGGGAAAACTGGGACACTGATACATTGTTGGTGGAACTGTGAACGGATCCAACCATTCTGGAAAGCAATTTGGAGCTATGCTCAAAAAGTTATCAAACTGTGCATACCCTTTGACCCAGCAGTGTTTCTACTGGGCCTATATCCCAAAGAGATTTTAAAGGAGGGAAAGGGACCCACATGTGCAAAAATGAAAAAACAAAAACAAAAACAAAAGACAATATATACAGAGCTTCAGACTATACATCTAAGGCATCTCCCTCTACATAATGAAAGCTCTCATTTCTACAACAGTTGAAGGTTTCTAAGGAGCTTTCCTCACAAGAATTCTGTGAAGAAGGCAGGGCAAGAATTATGATCATCAATTGAGGTTCATAATTTAGTTCATAAATTAGATCACAAATGTGAGGAAATGGTGTCCAAGAGAGCTGCTTACTTCCCATCTGGGACTCAAACTCAGATCCCTTCCAATTCTTATACTCATCATGGCCAGCTATGCTGCACTGCCCTCTGGCTATGGTGAACATATTAATTTCCCAATTACTTATTCTAGGATAGCCTATTTTCTACATGGATCTATAGGTATGAGGAATAAAAAGGAAAATAAACAGAATGAGCCACCATATCTGTACGACTACAATGTACATGTATAATGACTACAGTAATATAAGCATTAATACTTTAAGAAGCAGTAGAATTTGGGTGAATTTTAGTGAATAGTCTTGGTTCTAGAGAACTCAGAAGGGAGCACAACCTCCTCCTCTCAACAGAGAGGTGGGGCCTATGGATATGAAAAAGGAAAATGCGCTTACTGCCCAAGTTGATTTTGCTTCTTGGCTGCTGCTGCTGCTGCTGCTACTATGTGACAAGCTAGGATTTGTTATGGAAGGAACTTTAGAGTTAAGAACTCTTTCTTATGGGGCATGCTTGTGGGGGAAAATTAAAGGCATAAACTTAAAAAATTAAAGCCATTAGGGTGTCTTTTTTATCTAGTTTCCACTAGGATCACAGATCTAGAGCTGGAAAGGTCTTTGAGTCCAACTGGTTCGACCCCTTCATTTTCCAGAAGAGGAAATCAGGAGTGCAAGAGATTGAGTGACTTATCCAAAATCACAAAGATCCCAAGGGGCAGATCCAGGATTCCTCTTCAGGCCCTCTGACTACCACACCATTAGAACTTTGGGAAGTGGGGCTAAGTTAATTCCATCCAAAGCTCTCTTTGGAGACCAGCATTCTAGTTAGAGAAAGACTGATGGGTATCAAGGTGTTGGATAATCTAAAAGGCATTCTGTATTCTTTGCCCATCTATTCCTTTCATGGTGCCTTGCAGAGCCTCTAGCTATATAATCCACCCCCAGCAGGAATTAAATTGTAAAAATTTAAACAACTTAGTCTTGGCAGCTCCTCAATATGCACACCTACTATAACACATGCCTTTACTTTGGTCGTTGCCAAACACCTCCTGGGCATATGTAGAAAATAAAGATTTCCAAGAGGTTTTGGTTATATGTGTGCTTTTTTTCTTATAACCTTTGGGCCTAGAGATAATCTAGCAAAAGGTATCCCTCAGATATAGGGGCTGATGTAATCAAACAAACATGATGTCCCACTTCCACTAACTAGACAGACCTCCAAGCTTCTCAAGTCAAATTACTCAGGGACTGGCAAAAGGAGAAAGCTCAAGTACTTGTCCCACTCTTTTCCCAGAATGAAGTGAGATTATTTGTCACGAATGAAGAAAACAGGAGGGTCCCTAACCCTTTAAGCAAAAGCAATAAGAAGGTATTATACTGTGATGCTGCTTGAAAGCAACAGGAAGGTTCTGTCCTGTGATGCTGGACCCAAATGGTTCTTTCTAGTGTCTGCAGCAATTCACTAAAAAGAAGCCAATCTGGCAAAGAAAGGAAAAAATTCTTATATTCAAAAAGAAAAAAAAATGCCATCAGACACCCACATGT
The DNA here is from genome assembly GCA_023553655.1 of Myrmecobius fasciatus. Classification (NCBI taxonomy): domain Eukaryota; kingdom Metazoa; phylum Chordata; class Mammalia; order Dasyuromorphia; family Myrmecobiidae; genus Myrmecobius; species Myrmecobius fasciatus. The sequence goes on from JAJPUD010000500.1 coordinate 374,271, forward strand.
AAGAAAACATTTCAAGTTGTTACATCCAAAATCTGCTGCTTCATCATCCTACTTCAGTCTTATTAACAGATTGTATCCAGTATTCCAACCAGAATTTCTGCCGACCATCCCTGTTCAGTCACCTTTACTGAATTATCACCTACTGGGCATAAACACCCCAGAGTTCTAGCCTAGTCCCTCTCTTTCTCTAAAATTCCTCTTAGTTGTCTACTCAGCTCCCAAGGATTCAACTATTGTCTCTATGGAGATGACGCCAAGATCTATCTACCGGATCTTTGGACTATTGATTTAAAGAGACTTCACAGGTCACTGAGTCCTACCATTCTCCCTCAATAGGCAAAGAAACCAAAGGGAGGTTAAGGGAAATGCCCAATACTACACAAGGTAATAAATAGAAGAATTCTGATTTGAACTTGGGTCCCTTAACTCCAGAGTTAAAATTCTTTCCATTGTACCACCCAGTTCTTATTTCTCTCTTGTCAGTCAACAAGAAATTAATGGTTTGGGGCAGCTAGGTGGCACAGTGGATAGAGCACCAGCCCTGAAGTCAGGAGGAACTGAGTTCAAATCTGCTCTCAGACATTTTCTAGCAGTGTGACCCTGGGCAAGTCACTTAATCCCAATTGCCTCAGCAAAAAGCAAAAAAAAAAAAAAAAAATTAATGGTTTACTCTGTGTGAGGCATGATGTCAAACCCCACAGATATAAATAACATCAGAAAGGTCATATTCATGGGACAGCTAGATGGTACAGTAGATAGAGCACCAGCCCTGGAGTCAGAAGGATCTGAGTTCGAGCCAACCTTAGACACTTAACACTAGTTGTCTGACTTTGTACAAGCCACTTAATCCCAATTCTCACACACACACACACACACACACACACACACACACAGAGTAGATCACATTCTAATAGGAAAGATGTTATGAAAAAAACACTTAATAATATAAATCCAAGACATCTGTAATGTAAATGGGAGGTAATGGGAGATAATCTCAGAGAGATAGCCCTGGGAGGTTCTGTAGCATAAAGGCTGAGGGAAGAACCAGAGACTTTCTGTGTAAGGAGGCTAAGGAAGACCTAGCAGCTATCTTCCCCTAGGTGTCCCTTAAGTATTTCTAACTCAATACAGGCAACCATACCATCAGCTGATGACTAACAGCCCTGCTTCATTTAAATCCAATTTATCCTCCTAATGTCATTGGTCCTCTTCAAGAACAAAAGACTAGCAACAAATAATAGCAGACCACCATTCCCCTCCAACCTGCTCTTCTTCCTAACCTCTGTATGTTATCAAACTTCTAGTTACTCTGGATCCTAACCTTGAAATCATTCTTATGTAAAAATCATCCTCAATTCATTCCTCTTTCTCACATCCCTACATCCAATATGCTACCTAGTCTTATACCTTCTACCTCTCCAACATCTTTTACAATCCTTTCTTCTCCATTCATAGTCACTAGTATTTTAGCCCTCAGCATCTCTCTCCTAGAGTATTTCAACAAGCTCTTAGTTTACCTCTTCCCTTCTAGTCTCTCCCCTCTCTAATTTATCCTCTATGTAGCTGCCAAATTTTATATTCCTAAACAAAGAGCTCACCACATAAATCCCCTTCTCAGAAAACTTTACTGGCTCCCTACTGACTCTGGGATAAAAATGTAAATTTCTGTTAGGCATTTTAAGATGTTCATAACCTGGTGCCAAACTATGTTTCCAGATGAATTCTCGTTTCTCCTCTTCAAGATCTACATTCTATTAAAGAAAAAAATGCAAAAAAGAGGGTCAACCATACCAGATCTAAAACTGTATTATAAAGCAGTCGTCATCAAAACCATTTGGTATTGGCTAAGTAATAAAATAGTGGATCGGTAGAATAGGTTAGGTTCACAAGACACAATAATCAATGACTATAGTAATATAATGTTTTATAAATCCAAAGATTCAAACTTCTGGGATAAAAACTCACTATTTGACAAAAATTGCTGGGAAAACTGAAAAATAGGCATTGACCAACATCTAATATCCTATGTCAACATATGGTAAAAAGAGGTTCATGATTTAGACATAAAGAGCAATACTATAAGCAAATTAGAACAAGGGATAGTCTACCTCTCAGAAATATGAAGAAGGGAGTAATTTATAGCCAAAGAACTAGAGATCATTATGAAAGCCAAAATGGATAATTTTGATTTCATTAAATTTAAAAGTTTTTTCACACAAATAAAAGCAATGCAACCAAGATTAGAAAAGAAAAACTGGGAAAAAAATTATAGCCAGAATTTCTGATAAAGGCCTCCCTTCTAAAATACATAGAGAATTGACTCAAATGTATAAGAATACAAACCATTCCCCAATTAATAAATGGCCAAAGGATATGAACAGACAATTTTCAGATAAAGAAATTAAAGCCATTTCTAATCATAGGGAAAAATACTCTAAATCACTATTGATTAGAGAAATGCAAATTAAAACAACTCTAAGGTACCACTTCAAACCTCTCAGATTGGCTAAAATGACAAGAAAAGATAATGATAAATGTTGGAGGGGATGTGGGAAAACTGGGACACTAATACATTGTTGATAGAGTTGTGAACTGATTCAACCATTCCGGAGAGCAATTTAGAACTAGGCCCAGAGGGCTATCAAATTGTGCATACTCTTTGATCTAACTGTGTCTCTACTGGGCCTGAATCCCAAAGAGATCATAAAAGAGGGAAAAAAACTTACAAGGGCAACATATTTGTAGCAGCTTTTGTGTGGTAGAAAGGAATGGAAATTGAGTGGATGCCCATCAGTTGGGGAATGGTTAAATAAGTTATGGTTACATGCATGTAATGTAATATTATTGTTCTAAACAAAATGATGAGCAGGCTGATTTCAGAGAATACTGGAAAGACTCACATGAATCTAATACAAGTGAAATGAACAGAACCAAAAGAAGATTGTACATGGTGACAAGATTATGTGATAATCAACTGTGATTGACTTAGCTCTTTTCAACAATGTGCTGACTTTCTGGACCTTAACTCCATGGCCCTCTGCTAGGTACCTCTTCTGTACATAGCACCACTATTTCCCTTTTCAGCTCCCTTTTGAGTATTCTCTTCCTATGTTAGAACGTAAGCTCCTTGAAAGCAAGAATTGTCTTTCTTTTTTGCTTTTATTTAATCCTCAGTGCTTAGCATGGTGCCTGACAGAATAAGCACTTAACAAATTTTTTCCTTCTTTCTCTCCATCCTTCTTTTCTCAAAGTAAGCTGAGACAGAGTGATGCAGTGGGATGACTTCTGGATTTGGAGTAAATGAACATGGGTTCAAATCTCAAGTCTCCTATCTATTGCCTTTGTAACCTTCAACAAGTTTTAAGACTAAATTTTCTCAAGTAAAATGGGAGAGAGGGCAGGATTTGAACCTGATGACCTCTGATATGACCTCCCTTCTATTCCTAAATCAATATTCCTATGATCTTATGAAACATAAACAGTAAACAATGCAAGTATCATGATTTGCTGCATAGTGTAGAAGACTAAACAGAGACTTGAAAAAAGACCAAAGTCTCCAACTGCATCTAGAACCATCTCCAGTCATCCTGATCTACATCAGGCCACTGGACCCAGATGACTCCAGAGGAGAAAATGAGGCAAGTGACCATACACAGCCTTCCCTTCCTCTCTTCAATCCAAATCACTTGCATGTCATGGCATCATTTCCCCCAATGTCATGGTCCTCTCCAAGAATGAAGGATAAACAGCAAATGGAAGCTCAGACTTGGTGAGGTTGTCCCAAAGTACCAGGTTTAGAAGTAGAATCCAGCCTCCTGATTTCAAATTTAGGGCTCTCTTTACTGTAGCACCCCAGCTCTGCTACTGCCCTCTCTGTGTCATCTTGTGTAGTGAATAGCTCTAATTCAATATTACCTGACCAGCTGGTTAAATAAGCAATTGCTTCTTTAAATAATGGGCTAAAGTCATTGAAGGGAAATGAGAAAAAAAAGCTGGGAGAATAGAAATATCACAAAATTGTGTAGCTGCATTTTCCATGTTGCTCCATTGATTTTTTTCCCTCATAAACTAATTAATACTGACACATTTCAGAATATTCTAAGATCCAACAAGAAAACTCCTGTTTATCTATTTTATCCATTTTTATAGGTCTCCTTGAATATTTCATTTGCTTGGTTTTTTAGGTATAGCTTGCACTATATGACCTTCTAGGTCCCTTTCCCACCCTGAGCCTATGGGACAAGACAATTCTGAGACCTCAGACCTGGAGCAGAAACAACAAATGAAATGTCCACCTTTACAAGTTACCATCCAATTATCTTTGTTTACAAATCCAGAATAGTACTGGAAAATATCATGAAAACCAATTTGCAAAGACCTAGAAAAATCTCAGGATACCAACAATAGAGGAATAGTAAAATGCATAAGGCTGACACATTTGGTACACCCTATATTGCAAATGTATAACACCATGAAAGTGAAACCAACAAGTATGAGCAATAAAAAGAAACTAAGACTTTTGTAAAATAAAGCAAAGTGAAGGGGGAAAAAAATAGGAGCAGCTAGATGGTACAGTGGATAGAATGCCTGACTTAGAGTCAGGAAAACTCATCTACCTGAGTTCAATTCTGGTCTCAGACCTTACTTGTTATGTGACCTTGAACAAGTCACTTACCCCTAATTGCCTCAATTTCCTCATCTGTAAAATAAGCTGGAGAAGAAAATGGCAAACCATTCAAATATCTTTGCCAAGAAAATCCCAAATGAGGTGGCAAAGAATCAGATATGACTGAAAACAGTAAACAATAACAATAACAAAATTAGAGCCCAAAGAATAGAGTACATTTTAATAGCAACTATGTAAAAGGAAAATTAAATAGGTGTAAATAGTCAATAGGGTTAAAGAATACTGAGAACTAGAGAGGGTACTAAACATTCTGATATACTGAAATAAATACACTTAGATGTATATGGTTATGGATCAAGCTTTGGTTGGTTATATTGATGTTCGATGTTAAGACTTTAATAAAACCTTAAAATCAACTTTTAAAATAGGAAATTAGGTAAAAATCAACATAGTTTTATAGAGCAGAAATCTTATCAAACTTCTTATGGCACAGATATATCTTGTCAAAAAAGGACCTGAATTTTAGATTGTATGACTTACTTGAAGGCCCAATTTGTGAAGAGAGCATTGTTGATGTCTTCTTGGGGGAAGGAAACAAATGGAGTTCTACATGGGTCATATCCAATGTAAAACACTTAACATTTTTATTATTTACTTAGACCAGAGGTATCAAATACACAGCTACTGACCACGTGTAGTTCACAGCACTCCCCAGTGTGACCAGAAGCAAATTAAAATATAATTTCTGATTTTAACGTGTTGATGTGTTAATAAAAAAAAAAGAAATATATCAATGAGTGATTTTCTAAGTCAATACATAGCCCGCAGGGATTATTATGTACAATTCAGTGGCCTCTGGTTCCACCTAAGTTTGACAACACTGGCTTAGACAATTGAAGAATCAATGTGCAGCTGAATGAACTGTTAAGAAAACTGTTAGGAAAAAGAAATGCTAAAAGACCTCATGTCATACAAAGAACTCTGGAGTTGGAATCAGGAAGCCCTGAGTTCAAAGTCTGTTTCTGATACCAGCTCTGTGACCCTGGACAATCACTAAATTCCTTTGGGCCTCAGTTCCTTCATCTTTAAAATAGAGAAAATAATACCTATAGGTAACTGTTCTCAGAGGATTATTGTTACTTAAAAGCTCAAATAAGATAATGCATGCAAAGCACTTTGCAAGCCATAAATGAGCAAATAAATGTCAGTTAATATTATCCAGAATTATATCACTTTTCTCCTCCCTCCCAGAGGCTAAAAGGTGATAATCCTCTTCTCTAATTCCCTACCTTTGCTCCTTGGTGTTTCCTTTGCTTTCCTCTAACAGATTCCCTTTGTAATTTTTTTTAATTTTCAATTAACAAAAATCTATTTTTTCTCCAGGTAATACCTGCCCCCTTCCCATTGAAAAACAAAAACAAAATTCTTAAAACAAATATGCATAATCAAGCAAAACAAATTCCCATACTACCATGTCCCAAAAGCATATAAATCTATGTGTGAATCCATCACCTCTCTATTAGAAGAGATAGAATTCTCTATCACGGAGTCCTCTAGAATCATGGCACAGAGTGCCAGAGTGCTGGCCTGGAGACAGAAAGACATCTTTCTGAGTTCAAATCTGGCCCTAAAAACTTACTAACTATATGATCCTGGACAAGTCACTTAATCTTGTTAGTCTCAATTTCCTTATCTACAAAATCAGTTGAAGAAGGAAATGGCAAACCACTCCAGGATCTTTGCTAAGACAACCCCAAATGGGGGTACGAACAGTTGGACACAACTGAACAACATTGCATTGATTAGTATAGTTCTAAAATACCTCTAGAGTCTATGTTGGTATATGGTGTAAGGTGCAAGTCCTTTTTCAAACTGCTTTTCAGCTTTCCCAGAAGTTTTTGTCAAATAGTAAGTCCTTAACCAAGTCACTGGGATCTCTGAGTTTGTCAAATATAAATTGTTTTTCTGGTTCTACTCTCTTTGTTCTGCATCAGCTAAACAAGTCTTCCCAGGTTTCTCTAAAAACCATCTGTCATTCTGATTACACAACAAATTTGTTTAGCCACTTCCCAATGTATGGACACCTCTTTAGTTTTTAGTTCTGTATCACTGCAAAAAGAGCTATTGTAAATATTTTTGTATGTATCGGTCTTTTTCCAATTTCTCTAATCTACTAAATCATGGTATTTCTGGGTGAAAAGATATGCCTAGTTTAGTAACTTTTGAAGCAGTTTCAAATTGCTTTCCAGATTGGTTGGACCAATTTACAACTCCACCAACAGTGCATTCATGTTCCTGTTTTCCCACAGCCACTCTGACATATATCATTTTCCTTTTTTGTAAATTTTGCTAATCTGATAAGTATGAGGCAAGACCTCAGATTAGAATTGCTTCAATTTGCATGTCTCTACTTACAAGTGATCTGGAGCATTTTTTTCCACATTTGGCTATTAATAGTTTAGGTTTCTTCCTGCAAGAACTGCCTATCCATATCCTTTAACTATTTATAAGTTGGGAAATAGAGCTAAATCTTACAAATTTGAATAAGCTCCTTAAGTAGCTTGTAAACAAGATTTTTATCAGAGAAACTTGCTAGATTTTCTCCCCTACCCCAGTTGATAATTTCTCTTCTAATCTTGAATGCATTGGTTCTGTTAATATAAAAATATAAATTTTATAGAAAAAATAGTCTATTTTTTCTTCTGTGATCCTCTCTATCTCATGTTTGCTCATGAAATGTTCTCCTATCTATAAACTTGATCCTCTATTTTATTCACGTTATTTTTGATATCTAAGTCACACATCCCTTTGGAGTCTATATTGCTATATGGTGTAAGGTGCAGGTCTCTATTTTTTGAACTGCTTTCCAGTTTTTCCAGAAGTTTTTGTCAAATAATAAGTCCTTACTAATGTAACTGGAGTCTCTGAGTTTGTCAATCACTAAGCTACTGATTCCATTTGCTTCCATGAACTATGTTCCATTGATAAACTTTCATTTTTTAACCAGTACTAAAACATTTTGATTACTATTTTATGTCATAATTTGAGATTTAGTACTACAAAACTCTCTTCTTTCTTAGTTTTTTTCATTCCTATCCTTGAAATTCTTTACCATTTGTTCCTCCAGATGAATTTCATTTTTTCTAACTCTATAAAATCATCCTTTGGTAATCCGACAGGTATCGCACTAATTATGTAAATTACTTTAGATAGTATTGTTATTTCCACTCTATTGCTTCATTCTATCCATGAGCAATGCTATGTCTCCAATTGGTTGTGTCTGTTGTATTTTGTAGTGGTACTCATATAGTCCTGCATGTATTTGAGTAGATTATACATAATGAAGTTGTTTTAAGGGGAGTTTCTCTCTATCTCTTCCAACTGGGTTTTGTTGGTAACAATGTATAAAAATACATCAAGCTTCCTTCAACATGCCTTCAACATGCCCAAGGGAGTTCAACCAACTCCCTTGCTCAGAGTCTGTCTCATTCTCCTAACCCTTTCTCCTTCCCTTCCCAACAAACAGATTCTGCACAAATCCCTTAGGTGTCTTTGAGCAAGTTCCTTTCCTTTCTGGGTTTAGATTTCCCCATTTATTAAAGGGAATAATGTTCCCCTACTTTACATCCCAAATTTTCTTAACTGTGTACAGGTCTTTTCTCCCTTATAGTCTTAGCAAACTATAAGCTCCTTCAGGGTGGTACCATTTTGCTTGCCTTTATCTGTATCTCTAGTGCTTAGCCCAATGGCTAGCCTTGGTAGGCATTTGACAAATGCTGGCTTGATTTAAAAAAATTGAATAACTAAGAAGGAATAACCAAATAAAAAACAAGATGAAATTAAAAATTTCAGCACAATATGATTCATTAATAGAAGAAAAAGATAATCAATACTAAGCACAAATTTTGTTATGTATTTTCAATCCACAGACATTAATTAAGCAATTACTATATACCAGACACTGTGCTAGGTACATGAGTCGCAAACACAAAAATGAGACAATCCTTGCCCTTAAAAAGTTTAATTCTACTGCACAATACTACATGTTCGCAAATAGGTACTTGTTAGCACTATTCAATAATGTATTTAAAACAGAAAAAAAATGTTTTAAATGATGACAGAGACAATCTCCACCTACTAGGAGTGTGCTTAGTAAACAAAACCAAGCCTTCATTTGTAAAATAGGAATTGGATTAAGGTCTATAATCCTAACTACTCGAAATTTGGGGGAATTTATAACACTATGCCAGTGACTATAATATTCTACCAGAACAGAGTTTCTGATTTCCTGATATGGAGTCTTGATCTATCATTCCTGGGCTCAGAAACTTTCCCACTATCTTTGAATAAAAGCTAAACACAGTAGCTGAACATTCAAGGCCTCTCTCCACCTTTCACTTTCACTTCTAGTTTGATCTCACCTTTCAGGTATTCTGTGCTTCAGTCCAATTATGCCATCAACCATTTGGCAAACCACAAATTCCAGTGCCTTTCTCCTCCCTCCATACAAACTCATGAGATTCTGTATGATTGAAATGAACTCTTTTCTCCACCTCATAAAATTCTTGCTTTTCTTCTAGGCCTCGCTCCAATACCAATGCCTTCATGAACCCTTTCCTGTTACCAGCATCACATAGATTGAGAGTTGGAAGATAGAGTATTTAAGTTCCTACTATGTGCCAAGCACCGTGCTAAGTTTGGGGGATAGAAGTACAAGCAAGCAAGATAGCTGCTTTCATTATAATGTGAGAAGATAACATATAAAGGAGACCTGGAAAGTAGAGGAGGAGGAGATATCAGGTACTATTTTATAAAATTAGTTCTAAAATGATATTGAGGCAAGACTATGATGGAATTGGCTTCTAGAGGCTCAAGAGAGCTGGTTGTTAAATTTTCAAGAAGAGTGCTTACTCATTTTCTGACATCAAACCCTTTTGGCAACTTCTTCCCATTACTCCTGTTTCTGCCTTCTCAGACCAGACAGAACAAGTGTAGACCCTTCTTCATAAGACAGTGCTTCAAATGCTTGAACATAGCTATTGTGACCCACTCCTACCCTTAATCTTGGCTTCTGTGGGCTACGTGCCCAGTTCCTATAATCAATGCTCACATACAATGAATTCAAGATTCCCCACTGTTCTAGCTGCCCTTTTCTGGACATTCTCCAGCTTATCAACAGCATTCATGCAGAATATGAACACAATATTCTAGATGAAGTGTGACAAGGGCAAAATACACTGAGATTGTCATCCTCTCTTCCATTTTCCAGAAACTATACTCCTCTACTTAATGTATCCCAAGATCCCATTAGTTTTTGTGGCTGTCACATCATATTTTTTACTTATATCAAGGTGAGAATCTAAGTCTTTCTCAGAACAAGCATTGTCCAACCATACTTCCCCCATCTTAAATTTGAGTAGTTGATTTTTTTTAACCCAAGCAGTAATCCTTTACTGAATTTAGACTTACTGAATTCAGCCCAATGCCCTAAGCCTGTGAAGATGTCAAAAATAAACAAATAAATAAATAATTTAAAAATATGTTTTTGGATCTTGACTGTCATCCACTGACTTAGCCAGCTATGCCTCCCAGTTTTTCTGTTTGTAAACTTGATGAGCAAATAATTATCCAAGTCACTGGTCAAAATGTTAAGCCAACAGGGCCAAGCAATGGATAGTTTTGTTGTGTTTCCTCTATGGAGTATATGCCTATACTATTGCTCTTCCCTCAATTTTAGAATCCATCCCCAGAACCCTCACACATATCTGGATGTCTTATTTCCTTAGCTCTCTTCCTCTGTCCTTGGTCTTCTTACCCACAATGGCCTTTTTCAAATCTGCAATATCCCCAGGATACTTCTCAAGGTTTCATTTCATTTCCTCCCTCTCATGACTCCATTCCCCAGCTTGCTTCTTTAAGACAAAATCTGTCTACATCCTCCCAGCTCTACAAGCTATTCAGAAGCTCCCTTCTATACTGTTTATCCCACAAGATCTGGCTTTAGTGTTAAGTGACAAGTGATAGTCATGAATATCCAGCCAAAAAAAATGACTTTAAAAAAATTGCAAAACTCAGAGGGGAGAAAATATAAAACAGGAGAATAATACACACAATAATTAAAATAGCACAAACAAAGGTACATAGAAGAGCTGCAAACTTCAGACTAGGTGCAATGGCCACTCAAGGTGCAAGAGAACGGTGACAGAACACACTTCTCTCTTCCCTGTGGAGGTGGAAAACCATAGGTGTGAAGTGTTGCTTATTCTGTCACATGGAATCACCTTGTCACTTGCTTTTGCTTAGCTGTTTTTCTTTATTAAAAGGGAGGTTCAATGGAGAGAAAGAGAGTATATTAAAGTGCCTACTAGAAAAACAAGAAGTATCAATAAAACATCAAAAATAAACAAAATGAGAAAAATCACAAAACATCATTGCTTTAAAAAATGATACTGGTACTTTTTTTTTTGGCTGAGGCAACTGGGATTAAGTGGCTTGCCCAGGGTCACACAGCTAGGCAGTGTTAAGTGTCACATTTGAACTCATGTCCTTCTGACTTCAGGGCTGGTACTCTAACCACTGCACCACTTAGCTGCCCCGAACAGTACATTTCAGTTGGATAAGTCTTCTGGCAAAGGGGAATCCCTTCCATCTGGATCTTAGTTAACTGTTTCATCCTTTAAAGAGTCACCAACAATTAAAACAACCAATTAGAAAAGAGAGATGACTATTTGGATATGTGAAGGAGACTGCAGAGAGAATTAAGTATCTTGGAGACAAAAAGATCTTAGAGTGAGACTTCATGAAACATCAAGGCAGGAAAAGATCTAATCCCATTTTACAGATAGGAAAAACTGAGGTCCAAGAACTAACATCTAGAATCAACACTTAATTTATTTTAATATAGTTCTTTAAAGTTTGCAAAATAATTCACACACATTATCATCTTTTCTGAGTTTCACAACATTCTGGGAAGTATTATAAGTATTACAATTATCTTACAGATGAGTCAATGGAAGCTCAATGAGACTCCATGCTTGCCCTCACACAGCTGCCAGAAATAAAACTTAAACAGAGATTTTTTAGACTCCAAGGCTCACACTCTGTCTGCTATACCACAGGTGCTAAAAGCTATGCAGTGGTGCTCCAAGCAAATTAAAATGTAATTAGGAAATATTTAACAAAATAAATAAAATACAGATACAGATGTAATAAAAATGCAGATAAAATATAATGTTCATTTAAGACTTTTTAAGTCAATATATGGCCAATGGGAGATTCTTATATGTTTTAGTGGTCCTGTTTCTCTTTAAATAAAATATCTCTGTCCTATGTCAGGTTAATCCTGCTAAGATTAGAACACAAGTCCCTGGCTTTCTATTCTCACATTCTTTGCATCCATCACTTCATGCATCATGACCCTATATCTTGGGGTCACTGTAATTCAATCCAACAAACATTTATTAAGCCCCTGTTATGTGTCAGGCACTATATTAAGCACATTTAATTCAAAGAAAACCAGTTTCTACCCTCAAGAAATTTACAGTCTAATGGGGGAAGAAGAGACAACACACAAAAGGAAGCAAAAAAAGGGGAGGGTCAGCAGAGCAGAGGAAGCTTGTTCCTTGGAATTAAAACCAGACAGAGCAATAGCTACACAGTGGAATGAGCTCCAATGTCTGAAATGAGCCCCAATGTCCGGAATGAGCCCCAATGTCCAGTATTTGCCCTCTATTAAGGAAGGCACTGGAAGGAGTTCAGTACTCCACCACCCAGCCCTCCAATCAGAAGAGAGAAAAGGCAGAGGGAGATGCCATCAGTCAAGCCCAGAATTAGCACTATGGGGATGAACACAAAAAGAGGGAAGTAGGGAGGAACATGTGGTGGTGCAAAAGGGAATGGTTTATTTACCAGTACCAAAGCAAAACACAAAGTCTGAGATTATAATACAATCATAGCAGAAGAATAACAGAAAAATAAAAGTAAACAGCCTTAATTATGTATGGCAGCTTTCAAAATGTGCTGATAATTTGGGGGGGGGGTTTGCATTTCTATTTAGAGTTTCTCTCTATCCCTCCCTCCTGCCCTGTCCCATGCCCTTTCCCAGACACAATAGGGCATCATTCAGTTCAGAATAGAGATCTCTACTCATACAAGGTGGTAAATCATCCCATCCCAAGTATCAAAGCAGCATTATGCTATTGCTTTGTGAATTGTATCAACAGCTAAGATTTACAAAGTTTCTTGGCACTGAACAGTTTATACAAACTTGCAATTATGGTCCTAAAATCGCCGAGCATACTTTTCACAGGTATTCTGTGTGGTTGTACCAAAAGCTGCTTCCCTAAGAATACTTAACACTGTACCAATAGTGGGTAGAGCACAATGGATAGAGCACCAAGCCTGGAATTAGGGAGACCCAACTTAAATCCAGTCTCAGATACTTACTGTGTGACCCTGGATAAGTCACTTTATTTCTATATGCCTTACTTTCTTCAACTGTAAAAGGTGGGGAGGAATGTAATAGTAGCACTTTCCAGAGTTCTTGTCAGGATGAAATGCAATAATATTTCTTTGTAAAGGTCTGACACATTGTTAGTATTTAATAAAAGTTTGTTTCACAAAAATACTGCCATTGTGTGCCATGTAGTTAGCTACTTAAACTACTCTTATAAAATCATGATATATAAAGCCTTAAATTTTATCGAGAGTAATTAATATAATTGCTTTATTCCTTATTAGTAAAAACAATATCATAGAACAGCAAATTTTGTCTGTCCTCCTAGATCAAGACTAGCTATGTTTATTAGAGAGGCATATCAACAGGAGTAGCTACCAGAGGGTAATTTAATTTTTTACTAACAGAAACTCCTGATAATATTGCCCACTAACATGTGTGAAAGACATTGTTGGAGTGAACAAGCACACCAAAAAAAAAAAAAAAAAGACTGATCTTTTCAATTTGGTTAAAGTACCCAATTTGTTTAGAGCTGTCCAAATGTAGACTCTTTGACCATTCTCAACAAGTAATCACCTATGTTCCTCTTACAGACAAAAAAAGTGAGAACTAGAAGAATCTGGTATTTCAGAAATCAAAGGCAAGAGAGAACCTCAAGGATGGTCAGAAGTGCTGCAAAGAATCAAGAAGAATGAGGGATGAAAAAAATTTGCCAGTTTAGGGATGTTTTGGAGAAAATGTTACTGAAGTAATGAAGACCAAAGATACACTTCAAAGGAAGAAGACTGAGATTGCAAAGATCAAGTACATAGAAACAAGGCTAAACTACTTATTCTCAGATTATTCTCAGAATTCCTCTCAGAAAGAGAAGTAGAAGCTATTGGGTTAGACCTGCTTAAGTGCTGAAGAAATGGGGGCAGCTATAGATTAAGTAACTTGCTCAGGATCACACATCTAGGACCATCATTTGTGTAACTATTGCTATCCACATAGGGTCACAAGAAAGAAGGATCATAGGATCAATCTAATCAACAAGATTTTTTTAATACTTACTATGTGTATCATATTGTTGAAAGGGAACTAAGAAGTCATTTAAGGTAAGTCTCTTTAATCTGGAGTCTTTAAGTTTGGTTTTTAAAAATATTTTGATAGCTGTATGCCAAAATTAAGCAATAACCATATTAAGTACTTACTATGTACCAGGCACTGTGCTAAGAAACATATTCTGTGTATCTTACTTTATACAATTAAAAACATTCTGAGATGAACTCTACTGGCTTCAATGGACTTCCAAAGAAGTCCATAACACACACACAAAAAAAGGTTGAATAGCCTTGGCCTAGAATCAAGGAGAACAAGTCTAATTCCTCATTCATAGAATTGTCCTTTGAGTAATTCAAGACTGCTATCATATCTCCCCCAAAGTCTCCTCTTCTCCAGAGTCATTAACATATGCAGCTCTTTCAAATGATTCTGGCATTACACAATCTATGGTTTTTCCACCCTTGTTGCTTTCTTCACTTTGCACTTTGTCAATGTCCTTCCTAAACTGTGATGCCTAAGATAGAACACAGTAGTTTAGATGAGATCTTACCAGGAAGAATATGGTGAAACAAATACCTCCTTCATTCTGGACATTTAACTCCTTTAATAAAGTCTAATAAAATCTAGCTCTTTGTGACAACCACATAATACTATTGGTTCATATTAAATTTGCAATATATTGAAAGCTCTCCAGATCCTTTGTACATAAATTATTATCTAGCTAAGCCCCTACCACCCATGCTTGTGAAATTGATTTTTTGAGCCCAAGGATAGAACTTGACATTTATTCCTAATGAATTTAATTTCATAATATTTGGCATAGCATTGTAGCTTTTTAAGATCTTTTTGGCTCTTGACATTATCATTCATATGCTAGCTATCCCTCCCAGCTTCAATTCATCTATAAATTGATAGGCATGCTTTCTATGTCTTCATCTGAGCTCCTAATAAAACTGGACATAGCCAACCATTGATCCCTGGGGCATTTCACTAGAAAGCTTCCTTGGAACTGGCATCAACTCCTTAATGAACACTACTTGGTTCTGGTCATTCAATTAGTTTTATGTAATGGTACTATTATCAAGCTTGCTTTTTCCTATCTTGTCCACAGAGATAGCCTAATCTATGAAAAAAATTAAATGAAAATGAATGAACTAAGAACAGATGGAGACTTAGAGAGAAGAACTAGAAAAGTGTCAATCTTGTATATGTCAAAATTAATCTTAATGTAAATAATTACCAAAGAAATAGTTATATATAATTACTAGAGAAGTTGGTTATTTGTCTTGATTTTTAATGTTGTTGCTATCAATAAATTAACAAGCATTTATTAATTGCCTACTATGTTCTGAGCATCATGCTAGACATTTGGGATATAAATACAAATAAAGAAATAATCTCAAAAGAGATTTCATTCTAATGAAGGCAATACTAATGAAGGCAATAGGCACATACTAAGTTTATACAGAATCAATGTAATAAAGGAAGTAGAAATAAATATAAGGTAGTCAAAAACAAAGTCATTTGGGAGAGGAAGACACTAATAGTCAAGGAACCAGGAAAGGTTTCATGAAGAAGGTAGGGTTTAAGCTATGTTTTGAAGGGGGTCTTCTGTGAGATGGAGGTAATGAGGAAGTGGATTTCAGGAATGGGGAACAGCCAGTACAAAGGCATGGAAACACTAGATTGTTACATGTGTTATATGTGAGAACAAAGAAAAGAATGATTAGCTAGATCTCAGAGTTTAGATCAGGGAGTACAATACAATAAAGCTGGAAAGACAAATGAGGGGCAGGTTGGGAAGGATTTTAAAAGCTAAACAGAAGAACTTATTATAATTATTATTATTGCTGAAGCAATTGGAGTTAAGTGACTTGCCCAGGGTCACACAGCTAGGAAGTGTTGAGTGTCTGAGACCAGATTTGAACTCAGCTCCTCCTGACTTCAGGGCTGGTGCTCTATCCACTGCACTATCTAGCTGCCCCAGAACCCATTATATTTTATCCAAGAGGCATGGGAGTAGAATTTATTGGGTAGGAGTCATAGTCAGATCTGCACTTAAGGAAAATCAATATGGAGGATGGACTGAAGTAGAGAGAGACCTGAGACAAAGAGAGCAGTTAGAAGGTTGCTGCAATACTATTAGTAAGAGGTGAAAAGGGACTGAAATAAAGGAGTGACTGAGTATAGAGAAGTCAATGAAAGAGACGTTGAGGAGATAGAAACAGCAAGATTTGTCAAGTGATTGAATGTGTAGAGCAAGGGAGTAGAAGACATCAAGGATACTGAGGTTATGGATTTGAGAGACTTGAAGAATGATGGCACTTTGACAGAACATATTTAGGGGGCAAATCAATGAGTTTTGTTTTGTACATAATGAATTTGACATCTAGTTTAAATGTTTTATAGGAAGTTGGTGGCACAGGACTGAAATGAGGAGGTGTAACTGGGGCTAGATAGCTAAATCTGGGCATCTTTATGCAAAGAAAGAACGATTAAATCCATAAAATATCAGAGAAACAGGAGAGAGAAGACCTACAATAGAGTTTTGGAAAAGATACACAGTTAGGAGACATCAAATGGAAGAAGACCTAAAAAAGGAGACAAAGGGAGCAGTCAGAGAAGCAGATAATCTACTACAGTAGTAATAAGAAAACCCAGAGAGAGAATATTCATGGTACCATGATGCATTAGTTCCCTCCTCTATAATAAAATATATAATCACATTTAGGCAGTGAGATGACATAATGGATAGAGTATCTGTCAAGCCTGAAGGCAGTAGGACTCATCTTCCTGGGTTCAAAATTGGCCTCAGACACTTACTAGATCCTGGGCAAGTCACTTAACCATGTTTGCTTCAGTTTCCTCATCTGTAAAATAAAGTGAAAAAGAAAATGGCAGACTAATATCTTTGCCAAGAAATCCTCAAATGAGGTCATGAAAAGTCAGACACAATTTAAAATGACTGAAGAATAACAAATCATATTTGTACTACCTGATTCTGTTCAGGGTTGTTATGATATAGACACTTTTTAAAACTTTGAAGTACTGTAGATGTGGAAGTTATCATCATCAGTATCTCAAATTCGATCATGTCTCCAAGGGATTTGAGAAAAATTCCTCTCCCTGTATATTTCAGAAAGAAAAAAGAAAGTTTAATTCCCCACAGTCCTTAGAAGGACTAGGGGGGAAAATGTACCACAAAAAATGTCCAAATAAATCTGCATTGATTCTAGGTCTTGGGAAGACAACAGTTTGAAAAAGACCTGGGGGTTTTAGTTAATATGAACCAGAAAGGTGACATAACATCCAAAGAAGAAAATGTGAAATTGGGCTGTTTTATCAAAAGCAGAATGCCCAGAATTAGGAAGGGGATAAAGAATGTTGGCTCTAGAGCCAGAAGATATATGAGTTTGAATCCTAGTCCTATTCATTACTACTTTATGACATTTTGATTTTTGAGATCTTATTGATCTCCTCTTTCAAACGAGAGGTCGACCTCTAGGATCCCTTTTAGCTATAAATCTACGAGCTAAATCTAAATCTAAATCACTTTTTTTTCTTTTTCTTTTTTTGGCAAAGCAGTTGGGGTTAAATGACTTGCCCAAGGTCAAACAGCTAGGAAATGTTAATGTTTGAGTCCAAATTTGAACTCAGGTCCTCCTGACTTCAGAGCCAGTACTCTATCCATCTGCCCCAAAAGTTCCACTTTCTTTGCCCCTCTTCAACTATATGGTGAAGGTTGTGTGGCCATTTGGAGAAGGATATTAACAAGCTGTTTTGCATGCAGAGAAGAGTGAGAAAGATGGAGATCAGTCCCTTTCATGGATAAGTTAATTGAAGACTCATGCTGCCATAGAATATGACCCTAACATACCTCACAAATTATTCTGTCCAGCTGCCTAATTTTAGAGAATAGGAAATGGACATCCAGGGAGTCTGAATTACTTAACCAAACTCACACAAGCCACTAAGTGCCAGTGCAGGGAATAGTCTGTAGAAAAGAAACCTTGATGAAGAGACAGGTAGGATAAGATTTCAGACATTTGAAGACCATTATCCTATGGAAGACAAATTAAATTTGCTCTGGTTGTCTCCAGGGGACAGAACTAAGAATAATGAGTAGAAGCTACAGATCAAAACTGTAGGTAAAGGAATACTTTCCAACAATGATAGCAATCCATAGGTTGAATAGGCTTTCCTGGGAGATAGTTAATCCGTGCTGAGTCCTTGGAAAAGTTGGATAAAGACTTTCTGGGAATGTTGCAGCATAAATTCTTATTATTAAGTTACATCTTGTTCTAGATCAAGGATTCTAAGTCTGGTGAAAGACTTCAGATGGTCCTAGAACATGGGTAGGAAAAAAATTACATCTTTATTTTTCACTAATCTTTAAAGTGAAATTTGATATTCCCTTCAATTGTTTAAAAACATTATTCTGAGAAGGGGCCCATAGACTTAACCAGACTGCCCAAGGAATTCATGATACAAAAAATGGTTAAGAATCTCTAGTTTGGATAACCTCCCTCTCAATTTTGAGTAACTGAGATTAAATCTCATATTGGGAAATTACTTATACTTACCTGTTCTAATATTTTATTCTCCAAAGATTTTTAGGCTGGGGTTTATAATTTAGTAAAATTATACTGAGGAAGAAATCAGTGTAAAACCAGTCACAAAAAAAGAAGAGAATACACAGAGAGAACAAAACAAATCCTGATAGGGTAATAAAACAAATAATATTAAACAACCCAGGATATTTAGGGGAATCCCTCAATGAAGAGGAAGTCAAATGGACCTGGGATGCCCGCCATTTCTCACAAAGTTGTCCTAGAACATTGATTGGGAAGATTCCAACAAAAATGGGGCATTTCTCAAACATTAAACCTTTGTGACCCTAAAACCATCCTGCACAGTAATGTTCAAGCTGAGAAAGTTCTGCCTCTAAATCAGCCAAAGATTTAACTTCTGAGAGCTGATTTTTCCTCAATCAGGTTCCATCACAACAATCCAGACTAGCTAATTCCTCATCTGTGATCTTACCAGAGAGGCAAGAACAATACTACAACAAGGACTTCCTAAGAAGGATTCTAGATTACTAAAAAAGATTGCATCTTTATGAGAATGGGAACTAGTTCTTTTTTTAAAAATTAAAGCTTTTTATATACAGAACATATGAGTAATTTTCCAACATTGACCTTTGTAAAACTTTCTGTTCCAAATTTTTCCCTTCCCCCCCACTCCCTCCACTAGATGGCAGGTAGTCTAATACATGTTAAAATATATGATAAATCCAATATATGTATACATATCTATACAGTTATCTTGCAGCACAAGAAAAATCAGATCTAGAAAGAAAAAAAAACTAAGAAGGAAAGCAAAATGCAAGCAAACATCAACAGAAAGCATTTAAATGCTATATTGTGGTCCACACTCAGTTCCCACAGGCCTCTCTCTGGGTGTAGATGGCTTTCTTCATCACTGAACAATAGGAACTGGTTTGAATCACTTCATTGTCAAAGAGAACCATGTCCATTAGAATTGATCATCGTATAGTCTTGTTGTTACTATGTATAATGATCTCCTGGTTCTGCTCATTTCACTTAGCATCAGTTCACATAGGTCTCTCCAGGCCTCTCTGGAATCATCTTGTTGGTCGTTTCTTACAGAACAATAATATTCCATAACATTCATATATCATAACTTATTTAGCCATTCTCCAACTAATGGGCATCCATTCAGTTTCCAGTTTCTTGCCACTACAAAAAGGGCTGTCACAAAGATTTTTGCACACTTGGGTCCCTTTCCCTCCTTTAAGATCTCTTTGGGATATAGGCCCAATAGAAATGCTGCTGGGTCAAAGGGTATGCACAGTTTGATAACTTTTTGAGCATAGTTACAAATTGCTGTCCAGAATGGTTGGATTCATTCACAGTTCCACCAACAATGTATCAGTGTCCCAATTTTCCCACATCCCCTCCAACATTCATCATTTTCTTTTCCTGTCATCTTAGCCAATCTGAGAGGTGTGTAGCGATATCTCAGAGTTTTCTTAATTTGCATTTCTCTGATCAATAGTGATTTGGAGCACCTTTCCATATGACTTGAAATAGTTTCAATTTCTTCATCTGAAGAAATCTTTTTATATATTTGACCATTTATCAATTGAAGAATGACTTGAATTCTTATAAATTTGAGTTAATTCTCTATATATTTTAGAAATGAGGCCTTTATCAGAACCTTTGAATGTAAAAATGTTTTCCCAATTTATTGCTTCCCTTCTAATCTTGTCTGCATTCGTTTTGTTTGTACAAAAACTTTTTAATTTGATATAGTCAAAATTATCTATTCTGTGATTAATAATGATCTCTAGTTCTTCTTTGGTCACAAATTGCTTCCTCCTCCACAGATCTGAAAGGTAAACCATCCTACGTTCTTCCAATTTGTTTATAATATCATTTTTATGTCTAAATCATGAATCCATTTGGACCTTATATTGTTAGGTGTGGGTCAGTGCTTAATTTCTGCCATACTGGTTTCCAATTTTCAATGGGAACCAGTTTTTATCTAAACTTTGAGTCTCTCTAGTGCCCAAACCAAGACTCCATGTACACAAGTACTCAATAAATGTTTGTCGAATGAATGAATCAAAATTTTATTATTCCATCTGAAATTTCAACAGTTATTTTTAGTAATTAAACTTTCTTTTATAATGAATTTTATTTTCAATAAACACAAACATTTCAATATACAAAAAGGATTACAAAAGAAACTGAACTTCTGTTATATTTATATTCTGTTATTTTTTTTTGTTTTTTAAAAAGAGACAAATAGGTGGGATCCACCTGACTTTAATCAAATAGAACATATCTGGAATCCTCCATGAAATCAGACTCCCATATTCCAATTAGCTAACTATCAAGGTCCTAAAGGGTGATAACTTGATCAAGTCTCTTTGAGTTACAGAATCAAAGGCATAAAATAGGTGTGAACAATTCCCTGATCCTCTATTGAATCAAATCAATAAGCTAAGTAAAGAAAAACTACTGAATGTTTTGAAGAAGGGGCTCCTGAATGAAATGAAAGAATGGTACACAGGAAATGTTTTGGATGTAGCAATTTCTAGTGATTAGATAAAAACAGCAAGTCAGTTCAGCATCCAGGACTTCAATCTCAGATTGAATGGAATGGAACAGCTCCAACTAAGCCTAAGAAGGAATTGATTGAAAGTGAAGTGAGCAGAACCAGGAAAATATTGAACACAGTTAACAGCAACATTGTACAGTGATCAATTATGACTGACTTAGCTTTTCTCAGCAATACAATGATGCAAGATGATTCCAAAAGAGTCATGATAAAAAAAAGTGCTATCCACATCCAGAAAAAGAACTGATGGAATCTAAATGCAACTTGAAGCATACTATTTTCACTTTCTTTTTTTAAATTTTATTTCTTTTTTGTTCTATTTCTTCTTTCACAATTTAACCAGAATTGTCGAATTTATTTTACATGATTACACATATATAACTTATATCAAATGTTTTACTGTTTTAGGGAGGAGTGAGGAGAGAGAAGAAGGAAGAAAATTGGAACTCAAAATTTTACATAAAATGAATGTTAAGAACTATCTTTACATGTAATTAAAAAAATAAAATATTCTTTAAAGGGAGAATTGCTTGGGACTAGGAAAAGGACAAAAGCAGAGCCCCTCTGCCTCTTTTACTAATCCTTGATTAAAAGAAAACCTTGTGACCTCCAAAAGGTTGGAAGGTTTGGATTTCACATCAGTGATGGTAGCTGGGTTTCCCAATGGCTGCTACTGATAGCAGTATCTGCATCACAGATATCATTACTATTCGCATGCTAACAAAAAAAAATGATAGATTTAAAATGCAGAGATATTTTTATATATGGCTATTTTGTACGGACAATGAGAAAATTTGTTTTGCTTGACTGTGTATTTGTTACAAGTAATTAATTTTTTCTTTTCTTTTTTCCAATAGGAGAGTGAATAGGAGGAAGAGAAAACAAATTTCTAGGGGGTTTTTTAGAAACACTTAAAAACAGAGAGGCTGGACAGAGGGAGGCTACCAATGTGGACTGTTAGATCCATTTTCAGATGAGATCACTGTTTTACATTGTTGCAGGAGAGCTCTTGTGAAGTGGAAGGTGATCTGGAAATGTTTGTAACATAAAAGCAAAACATCTAGATAAAACTTTAAAAGGAAAAAAAAACACTTCATGAAGGGAGAAAAGGACTTCCATCCAATTAAGATCTAGGAGTTATCTACCACATGGGCTAAGTTTCAACATATTTTCCTTTGAACGCTTTGTGTACTTATGAGGAGAATACATCCCAGACTTTAGGGATAATGTTTTATAATAACCACCTTAAGTGTGAGCCCACTCTCCTCGGAGATCAAATGGAATATATCGAGAAGAGTATCCTTGGATCAGGGGAAGTTTTTCTAAAGCATTGCTAAAACTTCACAGTAAATATCCTTTTATAAAAGATAGTTGCTATTATCTGGTTCATTAGTATTGGAGAGATAAGAGCTGCTTAAATTATATTAGGAAAACATTGCATGGGGTTTACTAGAAGACAAAATAATAATAAAACCCAAACCCTTAGACTTTCAAGGGAAGAATAAATAGTAACTCAATGGGGAATTGACTTGCCAAAGCCAGTGAGAATTGAGGACAATATCCCCAGGCCCCATGTTATATATTAACACAAGAGGCAACATGGCAAGATACATAGAAAGTTTATCACAAACCCAGGAGGCTCAGATCCTGACTCTGGCAAGTCAATTACCTTCTAGTCTATTTGAGACTTTAAATTTCCTATACCAACAAAATCATGGACCTAGTCCCTTTCCACATAGACACATACATAAGAAATTTAGAAAGACAGTAAGAAAATTTCTCCATTGTGTTTGTTTTTGTTTGTTTTCTTCTAGACTCTTAGAAAAATTTTAATAGATGATAGCTACTTTCTGCATCATCTATCACTATCCATCAACATACCACCTTACACTCTCAACTAGAAACTTCCCTCATAACAAAAGTTCAGCAAAACAAATCAACACATTGGCTATTTGTGGGAATACATGTTTCATTCTATGTCTTTAAACTACTAACTCTCTGTCAAGAGTGAGATCTAGAACACTAATACACTATTGGGAGAACTGTGAAATTGGTTCAATCCTTCTGGAAAACAATTTGAACTATATCTCTGTAGGGCTGAATTTCAACATAGAATTTAAAATATCAATCAATTTAAGGGGCCAAGCTTGAAGAAATGAGGAATCCCTCTCCACTAAGATTCCCTTAAAAAAATTGTTCTTTCAAAGAAGAGGTCACTTAGTCCCAGCCCCATATTATATAGATGAAGCAGTTGTGGCTTAATAGAGATTAAATGGCTTGATCTTGCCTCCTCCTTTCTTTTACATTTTCCATGTCTCAAAAGCCATGGATGTTAGGGATCTTCCCATGAGAGCTTACTGGCTTTAAGTCAGATAGCCTGTTACAATAATACTGTTACTACAATTGCTACTGTTATTGTTGCTACTACTACTACTACTAATAATAATAATAATAACTAACATTTGCATAGTTTTTAAAGGTTTACAAAGTAAGAGGTTAACTAACTTGCTCCAGTTCAAACACCTAAATGTATGAGATAGGATTTGAACTCAGGTTTTTGTCTCAAATCAATAATAGCTAACCATTGTCCCACCTAACTGCTTTTACCTAGCAATTTACTTATACTAGGTGAGCTACAGGAGTAGCAATAGGGGAAAAAAGCCAGACAATGGAACTTGGAAAAAATAAACCCTTATCCACAAAAGGTTTGTGATGGACTTGGCAGAGAAGAAAAGTCTATGGAATTGAGAAAGGCTTCACTTCCTTCAAGCTTCCATGATTTTGAAGCATCAGGTATTCTGTTGATCAGCACATCCTCTTCACCTTAATTAAGTGGACTATGAGTCCAAAAAAAAACTTGTTGACAGTCATCTGGTTCATTCATTCATTTAATAAGTATTTATTAAAAGCCTACTTTGTATATTGGAGAGATACTATATTAGGGACAAAAGACAAAATTACTACCCTATTATACAGTGAGGAAATAACCCATATACAGAGAAGTCAATAACAAGGATATACAAAGCTCATACCGAGTAATCTTGAAACACTAGCAGCTCAGGCAGGGGATGGACATAAAAAAAATTCACTTTTTAGATTTTTACAAATAACCTTTTCTTTTTAATCACCTAATTTTCTCCTATATTCCCCTCAACACCTATACACCCAATGGACATGTTTTGTATCAAATAATTTTTAGAGGAGGGGAAGGGAAGCAAAGAAAAAGATTCAACAAAACCTACCAATATATCAAAGAAAAAAAAACTCAACATTCCATCCAAGGCTAAAGGAATAGTGAATGGTGTCTTCTACCTTTTCTTTGGACAAGTCTTCAAGGGAACTAATGATCTAAAAGGCAGAGGGGAGAAGAGAGCACATTCCAGGCAAGGCACATAGCCTTAGCAAAGGAAGAATAGTGGGAGACAGAATGTCCTACATAGGAAAGAACCCCTCTGAACATAGCTAGGCTGGTCTTTAGATAACAGAAATAGTGTCTCACCAGATACACAAAGTGTTCTCCACTTAATAGGACTTGCCAGTGATTGACTTCTACTTGCAAAGCCTTTGAGAACCTAGGTCATCTTAATGTGAGGAGGGAATATTGGAGAAAGACTTTGGAAGAGAAAAGGCCTATTTTGGGGGGGCTTTTTTTTTTTTTTTGCTGAGGCAATTGAGGTTAAGTGACTTGCCCAGGGTCACACGGCTAGGGAATATTAAGTGTCTGAGACCACATTTGAACTCAGGAACTCCTGACTTCAGGGCTGGTGCTCTACCCACTACGCCACCTAGCTGCCCCGAAAAGGCCTATTTTTAAAGCCTAAGAAACCATACTATGACTATCAACATCATATGATTTTCAAATTTCAATATAAAAATCTATATTGGTTTTGTTTACTTCTGGATTTAGGCTTTAAAAATAAGTAAATGTCACAGTGGAGTATCCTGGTATTGGAATCGTAGGGCCTAGTACAGTGGAAAGGAACTGGGTATGAAGTCAGAGGGCCCAGGTTCAAATCCCAGATCAAGCACTTATGAACTTCAAGTCACTTCATATCTCAGGGTTTTTATTTCCTCATTCATCAAATAAAGGAGTTGGACTGGAAGGTGGCCAAGGTCCCTAAATCTATAACTCTATAATCTAGCTTTGGATTCTGGCTCTTCCTGTGGGATCTTAAGCAAGTCACTTGTCTCTTGGGGCCTCAGTTTCCTCATCTGTCAAATGAGGGAGTTACACTTGATCCATTCAAAGATTTTAATATGTTTTGCATGACTTCACATGTATTGTTTGTTTCCTCAATGGGTGGGAGAGAGGATGGAGGGAAGGAGATAATTTGGAATTCAAAATTTAAATAAACAATTGAATTAACAAAGAAAAAAAGAAAAATGTAAAGGTCTCTTCCATCTCTCAATCTAGGATCTCATGGTTTCATCTTATTCATTCCTCTTGTCACTCTGTCCTTTCCCCCAATAATTCCTGCTTGGAAGAGGGTCTCACCTTGGCTTGGCAGACAGGCACAGGCATGGGATCTAGGCCAATCTTTTCCAAACTGTGGGCCGCAGAAGGACACTGCTAGAATACCCTGAGCACTCACACACTCATAATTCAAAGCAAGGAAAATAGTGGCGATCAGAAAGCTACACCCAACCTTGAGCCTCAGGATAAAAATCACAAAATGACTAACTCCCCTCAAAATGCCATTTTCCTTGCTGTTTGAATGGAAGAAGTAGCTTTTTTACTGAAATTAAGCATTAGTAAACAGCAGTTGTAAGAACATGAAGGGGCTAAAATTACAGGCTTTGTTAAAAAACAGCCCTAAACAGCACATATTAGCATAAATTGTGTTTTTTATGGTTAAGTTGAAGCATTAAATATCAAACTGGGCTAAAGGGCTGTTCTCAATGCAGTGGCTTACTCTGAATTACCTACCTGTTTTTATCAGTTTAGCAAACTGCCAGAACTGAAGAAGTCAGCAATTTAAATGGGTATGTTTATAAAATACCCTGCTGTCCCTTAGCCCCGTAGTCAATGAACAAAACACCCCTTGGAGCCATAACTAGGTTATTACAGAGAATGAAGCCAAAGTTACTATACATCAAAGGAGAAAATATTCTGGCATTCTGTTGAGAGGTAATGCAGGGCAACGGAAAGGACATGAATTAGGAGGCAATGAGTCTGAATTCAAAGCCTTTCTCTGCTTATCATCTCTGTGATTTTGACCAAAGCAATGCACACACGAGCGCGCGCGCACACACACACACACACACACACACACACACACACACACACACACACACACAACATTGAATTCAAAGGCAGGGGAAAACTGAGGCAGATAGAGGTGAAACAATTTGTGTTGATTCATATAGCTAGTGAGTGACAGAGGATAGATTTGAACTCAAATCTCCTGGCTCTAGGTTCAGTGATCTATAACTGCATCATCCTGTTGGTAGAGTTTGGAGCAAAAGGTAGAAGCTACTAAAGAGCAAATTTAGATTTAATATAAGGAGAAACTTTTTTTATAGTTAAACTCATCCCAAAGTGAAATGGGCTGAGAGACAAAGAGTTCTTCCCCCAAAAAAAACATTTTCAAGCAGAAACTAGATGAATCCTTGATACATACGACATAAATAAAAGTATTTTCAGGCATGGTTAGGACTAGGGAGCTTCTGGTGATCCTTCAAACTGAAATTCTATGATTAGATAATGTAGGTTCGAATCTCAGCTCTGCTACTTACTAGCTATGTAACTTCAGACTTTTGGATTTAATGCCTACCTTTCCTCATTTGCAAAATAAGGAGATTACACTAAATAGTAAATTCTATATTCTTCCTTTAAAATTTGCAAGTTATCTTACATTTATTATCTGATTTGAACCTCACAAAAACCCTGTGAGAGATGTGCTATAGGTGTTTTTATATTCATTTGATGGTTAAGGAAACTGAGTTTCCAAGATTTGATCACCATTAGCATCAGAATTGAGATTAGAACCCAGATTTTCTGACTCCAAAGTCCAAGTTTCATGAACAGGACTCTTCATATCTCAAAGCCAGGCATTTTTTTTTGGCTGTCCCCCATGCCTCCCTTTCCCACCTCCACCTTGCTCCTTAATTTTAGTGCCTTTCCTCTTTTAATTATTTCCTACTTATTCTATATATATGTCTAAATGGTGAAATGTATAGAATGCAGGACATGGAGTCAGGAATACCTGGATTCAAATCCAGCTTTAGACATTTATCAGCTGTATGTCCTTGGGCCAGTCACATAATCCTATTTGCTTCATTGCTCATTTGTAAAATGAGCTACAGTAGAAAATGGCAAATGACTCCAGTATCTTTGCCAAGAAAACCCTAAGGTGGAGTCATAAAACACTGGACATAACTGAAAAAAAGGCTTAACTTTAACAACATAGCTTGTTTATACATATTTGTTTTCTTGTTACCTATCAAATCAGAATGTGAGTTTCTTAACCAAAAAAAGAGATAGAAAAGATAAAGGCAGACAAATGGATAATTTTGATCACTTGAATTTAAACAAACAAAACCAATTTAATCAAAATCAGAAGGAAAGGAAACTGGGGGGAAATTTTATAGCAAATTTATTTCATGAAGGTGTCATTTCTCAAATATATACAGAACTAAGCCAAATTTATGCAAATAAGAGCCATTCCCCAGTTGATAGATGATCAAAGTGCATGAACAAGCAGTTTTCAGAAGAAATAAAAACCATGAATAACTGTTTTATGAAAAAAAATGTTCTAAATCACTATTGATTAGAGAAATGCACATTTAAACAACTCTGACCTTACATTTTTCAGATTGTCTAACATGATAGAAAAGAAAAATAACAAATGCTTGGTGGGGGAGGGGAGGGATGTATACTAATGCATTATTAATAGAATTGTGAATTGCCTCAAACATTCTGGATAATAGTTTGGACTTATGCTCAAAAGGCTGTAAAACTATACATATCCTTTGACCCAGAAATGCCATTACTAAGTCTATACCCCAAAAAAATCAAAGAAAGAAGAAAAGACCATGTGTACAAAAGTATTTATAGCAGCTCTTTTCATGATGGCAAAGAAATGGAAACTGGGGGGATGCCCATCAATTAGGTAATGGCTGACCAAATTCTGGCATATGATTGCAATAAAACATTATTGCACTATAAAAAATCATGAGCAGGATGGTTTCAGAAAAACCTTGGGAGCAGCTAGATGACACTGTGGTAGAGCACCAGCCCTGAAGTTAGGAGTACCTGAGTTCAAATTTGGTCTCAGACACTTAACACTTCCTAGCTGTATGACTCTGAGCAAGTCGCTTAATCCCAATTGCCTCAGCACAAAAAAAGAAAAGAAAAACTTGGGAAGACTTACATGAACTGCTGCAAAATGAGCAGAACCAAGAGATCATTGTAACAGTAATATCATAATGATGATCAACTATAATGGATTTAAACATTGTCATCGGGGGGGCGGAGCCAAGATGGCGGAGTGAAAAGGTAACTTTCTGCCTCTCCTCCGATCTTCTCTCAAATCAACAATAAAATAAGCCTCTGAACTGATCTTCAAGTCAACGTACTCAGAAATATTTGGGCATGGCTCTCTGGATAGCTTCATATCAGGTTAGTCGGACTCAGACAGAGAGATAAATAGACGACCCCTGTGCAGGCCGGAAGTGAGGGTGGGACTCAGTTCAGCTCAGCTCTTCCTGGCAGAAGCCCCAAACTCCAAACTCCAAATTCCAAACACCTGGAGTTTGTCTGAGGCACTCGGGACACTCTGCCCTGATTGGGGGCAGGTGTTCTGGCAGACTTGCCTTGTTTAAGGAGTAATTCGTACTTAGTCCTAGCCCCCACCGGCCCAGCACCTTAAGTCAGCTCGCCAAAGTGCCCCAGGGCAAAGCTTTTTGCAGCCTCCTTTTTTTTTTCCCTACCTTAAAGAGATATCCACGCTGTCTAAAAAAAATATGATGAAGAAGCAAAAGAGAGCTCTCACCATAGACAGCTTTTATCAAGGCAAAGAAATGACCCCAGAGCCAGAGGTCCCTTTAGACAAAAATCCAGAGAACATCAGCCAGGACCATCACTGGTCCCCTTTTCAAAAGGCCTTTCTGGAAGACTGCATAAAGAACCTCAAAAGAGAGCTGGAGGATAAATGGGAAAATGAACTGAAATCAGTGCAAGAAGGATATGATGCCCTGCAAAAGAGATGAAAAAGACACCAATTTATTAAAAAATAAAATTAGTGAAGTGGAAAAAGAGTGCAATGAACAAATTGGCCAGTTACAAAAGGAGCTTAAAAAGGTAACTGAAGAAAACAACACCTTAAAAATAAGAATGGAACAAATGCAAGTGAATGACTCACTAAGACTTGAAGAATCAGTCAAACAAAAACAAAAAAATGAAAAATTAGAAGAAAATATGAAATATCTCCTAGGAAAAACAACTGACTTGGAAAATAGATCTAGGAGAGACAATCTAAGGATTATTGGACTTCCTGAAAGCCATGATCAAAAAAAGAATCTAAACACTATCTTCCAGGAAATCCTGAAAGAAAACTGCCCTGAGATTGTAGAATCAAAGGGCAAAATCACCATTGAAAGAATTCACCGATCACCTCCTGAAAGAGACCCCAAAATTAAAACCCCAAGGAATATTGTGGCTAAATTTCAGGACTATAGCACCAAGGAACAGATTCTGCTAGCAGCTAGAAAGAAACAATTCAAATACCGAGGTTCAATAATTAGAATCACACAGGATTTGTCAGCCTCCACACTGAAGGATCGAAGGGCATGGAACCAGATATTCCAAAGGGCAAAGGAACTTGGATTACAGCCAAGAATAACCTATCCAGCTAGAATGAGCATAATCCTCCAGGGAAGAAGATGGTCATTCAATGATATAGGTGAATTTCCCCTATTTCTAATGAAAAGACCGGATCTGAACAAAAAATTCGACACCCAAACACAGAACTCAAGAGATGCATAAAAAGGTAAAAAGGAAAGGTCTCTTGAGAAATTTATTCCTACTAGGGGGATACTCAAAGTTTGGGGGTATAATTAACTTTGAAAATATGAAAAAGAGAACTAGAGGGGAAAATGTTGTCATACTGGGGAAAAGAGGGAAAAAGTGGTAAAATAAGATCTAAAAAAAA
>JAJPUD010000500.1:416746-433982 GCA_023553655.1 Myrmecobius fasciatus
AGAGAGAGAGAGAGAGAGAGAGAGAGAGAGAGAGAGAGAGAGAGAGAAAGAAAGAGGAGAAGAACAGGGGAGGAGAAGAGGGAGAGAGAAGAGAGAGAGAAAGAAAAAGGGTGGAAAGGAAGAGAGGGGGGAAGAAAGAGAGAAAGGGAAGAAAGACAGAGAGAGAGAGAAATTAGAAGAGAGAGAAAGAGAAGAAAGAAGAAGGAAGAAGGAAGAAGAAGGAGGAGAAGAGGAAGAAGAAGAGAGGGAGGAAGGGAAGAAAAGGGAAGGAGGGAAAGAGAAGTTACATAAGTTTGGAGGGGAAGTGCATGGTGATGATACACTATGTATACAAATAAGGAGATCATTTGAAGAAAAATAAAATGTCAACAGATGGGGGTAATAAGGAGGGGACCAGTAGAAAAGGGTGCCATGACCCTAGTGATGGCCCCACCACATCACTACCTTGCTAACAGTTTAGAACTAGACCAGCCCTTAGAATTCAACTTGGCTACCATCCACATAAACATAACTTAGAAGAGAAACTGCCCTCTGCCCAAATTTTTCCTGAGTCAAGGCTCAGTATTTTCTTCTGAAAGTCTTTTAATGTAGTTAGAAGCTTACAAACTTCTATCATTCTCTCTCCCCATCCACTCTTCTCTAATCACAAAGGAAAATAAATAATTCCCTCCCTACACATTTGGCAGGTTGCCTGCCATATTTGCTTCAGGAGCTGGGAGACAAGGCTTGGAAGAACAAGTGGGACCATGAGATAAATTGGCCCAGTCATAAAGGAAGCCCCCTGCTCCATATTTCAGCTGATTTTTACCCAGCATTTTTAGCTTCTTTCATAAACACTGAAATTGTCCCAAATACAAAGGTGTCTTCCCCTTCAAGAAAACTTTTACACTCAGACTTTTCTGGATCAATGCCAGTCTTCTTTAGAAACAAGTAAGTCTTTATTTTTAAAGCACACACATACAGATACACACAATGTGACAATCGGTAACTGTCTGAGTTACGGCCTGTTGACGCACAGGACATCATGCCAAGACAGGACTGAATTACATCCCCCTAGCCTGCCACCCACCTCAGTTCCTATCAACAGACAATGAACACTTTAGGGGTGGCTGCCCCAGTAAAATAAACCCAGATCGCCCAGCAGCCAAGGTAAATAGATGTGCCCAGCCACCCTACTCTGGACTCCAACCGGCCGAGGCTTCTGTTGGCTCCACCGATCAAGGAGGAATGACAAACAAAATTAGATCAAGGAATTCACCAGCTTGCCTGTACAACAGAATCACTCACCCAGAAACTCCTTCCCCTGCCAAGATGCCCAGTCAGATTCATGCCAGTCAGCTCAAAGAAAACCTATATGGCATTGTACATATTCTAAGAAAGAGATCCATTTCCCCATCAGAACTTCTGACTTGGAGGCTATATTGTTTGGTGAACAACAGCTCACACAATCTCAGAGCTGGAAAAAGTCACCTCAATCAGCCCATATCTAATCACGAATACCCCCTACAACATACCTGATAAATTGTTAGTAAGTAAGCCTTTGTTTGAAGACCTCTAGTGATCGCCCTCCTAAAGAAAGCTATTCCACTTTTAGACAGGTCTAATTGTTTGGAAATATTCCCGACAACAAACCTAAATTTACCTCTGCAACTTCTATTGATTACTCTGGTTCTGCCCTCTAGGTCCAAGCAGAACAAATCTATTCCTACTTCTAAATAAAAGACCTTCTACACCTACACAACTACTATGTACCCTT
Source organism: Myrmecobius fasciatus (assembly GCA_023553655.1). Classification (NCBI taxonomy): domain Eukaryota; kingdom Metazoa; phylum Chordata; class Mammalia; order Dasyuromorphia; family Myrmecobiidae; genus Myrmecobius; species Myrmecobius fasciatus. The sequence goes on from JAJPUD010000500.1 coordinate 418,503, forward strand.
TTGATTCTTCTCATCTAGTTAAGCATCCCTGAATGATGTTTATGTTGCCCCTTACTAATTGGTCACTCACCTTTGGACAAGGTCCAGTTTATGCATGTCCCCAGTGTGCTCAACCTAGAAAAGCTAGATCACTACAAAATATTTTAAGTCAGGTTAGGCAACTGCCTCTCCAGTGTGTATAAGCCCACCCCCAGCCCTAGGAGGAGCAGACTGTCCATCCGTGCTCCTGGCACCATGATCCATGATCATCCACCCACCCTCCCCTCTGTGGGCATACGGCACAGAGACAAATAAGAGGCGTCTCCCTTCTGTTTGCGCTCAGATCCTATGGCAAAAGACACTGGGCATCAAGCCTACCTCCAGGACTAGAAGAACAGAATTATGACCAGAGAGACCTTATTCAAATGCTATTATCAAAATGTAGACTGTGATTCAATGTTATCTCCTCAGGCAAGAAACTGTTCAAATGATATTTCAAGAAAAATAGGAGACTTAGACATGTTAATACCAAATGGGCTCTTTTGGAGGGGGGCAGGGAGGAGAAGGGTCTGGCAGAGGTCCAGGTCTTCTCCACATGACCCCATCCTAGCAGAGGTCTGGCCCTGGAACACTGACCATCAGCAGAGGCAAAAAGGAGGGCAATGAAGAAAGAAAATACCTGCCTGTGGAAGCCCATTCTCTTTACTCCCCTTGTTGGCCCTGTTCCTGAAATCTTGCTCCTCTCCTGGGGCCACTCAAGCTGGCAGGGACTCAGGATCTTCAACCCAAGAACCTCAAAAGGTCTTTATGAAGGAGTGTTATATTCCCTGGCTCTATTGGCAAGGAAACTAAGGTGCAGAGCAGTAACATGAGCAGCTCAATGGGTAGCTATCTTTTTTAGGACAAAATCATGTCATTCTCTAAAATGAGAGAAAAGGAAATACCCAGAAGCATCCCTAAGAGATGCACAAACTTCAAACCCTAGTTAAATTAAGCTTATGTCGAAGAAGTAATTTACTGTCCCATAAGTTTTTATAGTCTTACCAGATTAAAACAAATAATTCAGGTTAAAAACTCAATTCAGGCAATACAACATGATATTTCAGGTTATAGGTCACCCCCTCAACTATGCCAAGAAGGCAAAAAGCAACTAAACCTCAGGGCTCCAACCCACAGACTCTCAGCTGTGCTGACCAATTATAACTCATGGGACCAAGCCCACCAAGGGGACAGAAAGTCAGACTGTTAAAGTATCAACTCTGAGGTGGGTGGAAAGACATGAAGCTAAAAATGAAAGAAGATGGGGACAAGCAAAGGTCTAGACTATATATGGTCCATGCATGCCTTCCTGGAATAAACATTAACCAATGGAATTAACACCCTGGGGCTGAGGGCCTTTGGATTCTTCTCAGTTTGATTCCAATGCTGCCCCCAATCCATCCCTTAAAAAATTTGGGAGGGGGGTATTGAATTGATTTATACAATCTGGGGTTATGAGGACTGAAGAGAGGAAAAAATTGAAGTACCATAATAATTCTTTTACAAAATAGATGGATTCCTGAATGTTTATTTATTGGTACACATAGATGTTTAAAATTTCATTTTAATATCAGTACAGAGTAGAGAGCAGAGCAAATTATGGAGAATTTCCCATGAATACTAGATTAGATTTCTTAACCATTAGGGCATGAGCTACCTTAAATTCATCACTTCTGCCATGACCAGAGTTGGAAATAGAAAGAAATGCCAAGCTGTGTTGATTTGTGTAACAGGACACATTTAGAACCTTGTTTTTCAACAAGACAGCTCTCCACTGACTTCATGGCTTTTTCAGGGGATTTCCACTTCTGGACTATTTTCTGTCTTTACAAGAGACATCTTGCCCAGAGATATTTAAGGTCAGATAAGAGTAAAAATGTTTTTCAAAAGGTGTGAATTCAATAGTGCCTTGGGACTTTTGATCCCTGCTGGAGTTTCCCATCAGATTTCTGCATGGATGAATTGATTAGTTTCCCACTTCCTCTAAGTCATAAAAAAAAAAATTTTTGAACATTTGCTGAATTATCCCAAACCAATTAGTCTGGGAAGTAGTCACATTCAAGTGGCAAAACTGTTCAGGTTTCTCCTTTTCTATATAGGAACTCATAAAAGCCAACTTCTTCTTAAAGGGAAATCATGGAAAGAATTTGATCACCAAGACAGGTTCATTCAGTCTCAAATACTTGCTAAACTGGGGACCCATCTCCAGTACAGACCAGGTCACAAACTTTCCTTAACTAACATTTTTCACTAAACCTGATTAAAGACCATTAAAACTGATCTTTTCCTATCCTGGATCAGGCTGACCTAGGAGATGACTTCTGCATAATTTCAGAAATTATCCATGATACCACTACAATGTAAATGGTCTTAGAATCCTAATGCTGACACTTAAAAGCTACTTGAGCACTAGTTTGTCATTTCATCTCTTCAATTCCAGTTTTCTCCTCTGTAAAATGAGAATAATAATACACATTAATATTAATGACAGCACAGAAAGGTACCCAGGAAGACTTAATTCAAGTCCTGCCTTTGAACATGCTGTTTGATGTTGGTCAAGTCACTTAATATCTGAGTAATGTAAGCAGTTCTCTAAGACTAAGTTTCAGAAAAGATACATCAGCTGCCTCCTTACTTGGGAGCTAATTCCAAGTGAAATCTCTAATCTGGTTGTTGTCATGACAGCACTGTACCAAGTTCACAGTTGATGGGAGGCTCAAATGAAAATGTGTGTAATTTGCTTCTGCAAATTCAAAAGCACTATTATTGTAAGGGTCAGCTGTCGTTATTAGTGTCCAGAATCTGCTGTTCTTTTCAGTCCTGTTGTTGGTAGGTAAGAAAGGACGGGGCTTCCCAAGTGGAGAAGACTGGCAAGTGTGTTCCCCTAACCAGGAATCTCTTGGCATGTGATGGCATCATTCAGATGGGACTTTATCTCTCCCTATCCTTAGAGTTATCTATGTACATCTCAACCCCATTCTTTAACTTCAAATGCATATTTTGTATTTGTCAGTGTACAGGTCACTCATCTTCTTTACCGTCACCCCAATATAATGAGAGCTCCTTGAGGCCAGAGACTGTCTCATTTTTGTTTTTGAATTCCCAAATACCTAGTACATTATGCAGCACACAGTAGATGCTTAATAAATGTTTGTAAATTGATTGAGCTCCTCGAGAGATAATACCTCATTTATGTCTCTGTGTCCCCAATACCTAGCACTATGCTTGGCAACACAGCATAATAGATTTGGACTTGGACTACTGGACTTGGAGCCAAGGAAAATTGAGTTCAAACCCCACCTCAGATACCAGCATGTAACACTGGGCAAGTCACTTAATTTCTCCATGCCTCAGTTTCTCCACTTGTAAAATGAAGGAGTTGAGATCAATATCCCTATGCTCAAACTCTAAATGACTGTTGAACAAATGAATACTGGGATGAAAGCTTCTTAAGGGCAGAATTATATCTTATACATCTTTGCATCACCCTCTGACACATCTCTGATACTGTGCATGGCAAGCACTCAATTATTAATATCATTCAAAATATTATTAATGAGGTAACTTAAGTGGTATAGTAGATAGATTGTTGAGCATGGAGTCAGGAAGACCATCTTCCCGGATTCAAATCTGGTTTTATTAGACATGTGACTAATGTGGAAGGTCACTTCACTCTATTTGCCTGAGTTACCTCATCTGTAAAATGAGCTAGAGAAGGAAAGGGCAAACTACTACAGTTTGCCAAGAAAACCCCAAATGGATCACAAAGAGTTGGACACAATTGAAAACAAATAAACAACAGCAAAAATACCATTAATTGTATTAATTAATATATTAAAACACCTAAAGCAAACCCATTAAAATGCAAACAATCATTCTTACATAAAAAACAAACAAATCTGGAGATACAGATCCAGAGAAACCCAAACAGGATCAAAATTATATCAAAAATAAGTACACATAACTATGAAAAAATAAAAACTCCTTGAAACTCAAAAGATCTCCTCAGTATAATAACTGAAGAGCACTAGATTTGGAGGTGGAGGACCTGGATTCAAATCTCAGCTGGAACAAGTCATTCCAAATTTCTGAGGTCAGTTTTATCTGTAAAAGGGAGGGGGGAGGTTAGTTCAATGACTTCTGAGGATCTCTTAGCTCTAAATTTGTGACTAAAAAAGTGTCCCTAAGCCTGCTTCTCCCCTTAACTTCTCTATTTCTATCCATAGTATTTCAGGCTAGAAATCTCAAATTAAGATCTGATTTCTTCCCTCCTCCCTCATCTCTCACATCCAACTAGTTACTAAGTTCTATCCTTTCTAACCTAACATCATCTCTCACATCTTTGCCTTAAATAATCCCCTCTATAGTACTCCTATTGAAAATATCTAGCTCACCTTCAGCAAGCATCATATGTAATGGAGTCAAACTAGAACCATTCCCAATAAGATCAGGAGTGAAACAAGGCTGCCCACTGTCACCATTACTATTTAATATTGTATTAGAAATGTTAACTTTAGCAATAAGAGAAGAAAAAGAGATAAAAGGAATCAGAGTAGGTAGTGAAGAAACCAAATTATCACTCTTTGCAGATGACATGATGGTATACTTAGAGAATCCTAGAGACTCAACTAAAAAACTACTAGAAACAATTCACACCTTTAGCAAAGTGGCAGGATACAAAATAAATCCACATAAATCATTAGGATTTTTATATATTACCAATAAAGTTCAGCAGCAAGAGATACAAAAAGAAATTCCATTCAAAATAACTGTTGATAGTATAAAATATTTGGGAATTTATCTGCCAAGGGATAGTCAGGAACTATATGAACTAAATTACAAAACACTTTCCACACAAATCAAATCAGACCTAGTCAATTGGAAAAACTTAAAATGCTCATGGGTAGGACGAGCGAATATAATAAAAATGACAATACTACCCAAACTAATTTACTTATTTAGTGCCATACCAATCAAACTCCCAAGAAATTATCTTACAGATCTAGAAAAAATAGTAGCAAAGTTCATTTGGAAAAACAAAAGGTCTAGAATTTCAAGGGGATTAATGAAAAAAAAAGGCTGAAGATGGTGGACTTGCTGTACCAGATCTAAAACTATATTATAAAGCAGCGGTCATCAAAACCATTTGGTACTGGCTAAGAAATAGAGTAGTCGATCAGTGGAATAGGATAGAATCACAAGACAAACTAGGCAATAACTATAGCAATTTGGTTTTTGATAAACCCAAAGACCCCAGCTTTTGGGATAAGTATTCACTATTTGACAAAAACTGCTGGGAAAACTGGAAACTAGTGTGGAAGAAATTAGGGCTTGACCCACATCTAACACCACATACCAAGATAAGATCTAAATGGGTTCATGATCTGGATATAAAGAGTGATTTTGTAAACAAGTTAGAGGAACATAATATAGTTTACCTCTCAGACCTGTGGAGATGGAATAAATTTATGTCCAAAGAAGAACTGGAACTTTTAATTGAAAACCAGATAGATAACTTTGACTATATTAAATTAAAAAGTTTTTGTACAAACAAAATCAATGCAGACAAGATTAGGAGGGAAGCAATAAATTGGGAAATCATCTTTACATTTAAGGGTTCTGATAAAGGTCTCATCTCTAAAATATATAGAGAATTGTCTCATATTTATAAAAATTCAAGCCATTCTCCAATCAATAAATGGTCAAAGGATATGAACAGACAATTTTCAGAGGATGAAATTAAAACTATTTATAGTCATATGAAAAGGTGCTCCAAATCACTATTGATCAGAGAAATGCAAATCAAGACAACCCTGAGGTACCACTTCACACCTGTCAGATTGGCTAAAATGACAGGAAAAGTTAATGATGAATGTTGGAGGGGTTGTGGGAGGGCTGGGACACTGATGCATTGTTGGTGGAGCTGTGAACGGATACAGCCATTCTGGAGAACAATTTGGAGCTATGCTCAAAAAGTTATCAAACTGTGCATACCCTTTGACCCAGCAGCATTTCTATTGGGCTTATATCCCAAAGAAATCATAAAGGAAGGAAAAGGCCCCACATGTGCAAGAATGTTTGTGGCAGCCCTTTTTGTAGTGGCTAGAAACTGGAAATTGAATAGATGCCCTTCAATTGGAGAATGGCTGAATAAATTATGGTATATGAATGTTATGGAATATTATTGTTCTGTAAGAAATGACCAGCAGGATGATTTCAGAGAGGCCTGGAGAGACTTACATGAACTGATGCTGAGTGAAATGAGCAGAACCAGGAGATCATTATACACAGCAACAACAGTACTATATGACGATCAATTCTGATGGACATGGCTCTCTTCAACAATGAAATGTTTCAAACCACCTCCAATTATTCACTGAAGAAAGCCATATACACCCAGAGAGAGGGATGCGAAATGTGGACCACAACATAACATTCTCATACTCCTTGATTGATGTTTGCTTACATTGTGTTTCCTTTATCTGATATATCGTTCGTGTAGATAAGATTTTTCTTGCACACCAATGATAAGTTTGGAAATATGTATACATATATTCGATTTGCCAATATTTTAACATAATTAACATGTAGTGGATATCCTGCCATCTAGGGGAGGGGTGGGGAGTTGGGGGGAAAAATTTGTAACGGAAAGCTATGTAAGGGTTATTGTTGAAGAATTACCCACACATATGTTATGCAAATAAAATAAAAATTTAAAAAAAAAAGAAAATATCTAGCTCAGGTTCTCATCTCTTGTTATCTAAACTGTAACAATCTCCAAATGAGGCGTTCTGCTTCTAGATGATCCCTGCTCCAATTCACCTTCCATTTGTTCATTCATTCAACTCCAATATACCTATCAGATAATAAAGAGAAATAAGGCTAGAAGGGCTCATTGGTCTCAGATCACCGAGTGCTCTAAGTGCCAGGCAGTGGAGGTTGTATTTTCTGCTGAAGGCAACAGAGAACATAGCCAGTTCTAGACATGAGCAAAGCAATCTCCCAGAGCATAACAAGGGACACTTTTAGCATAATGTTTTCTCTAACGCCAGAAAATGGTGCTCTTTGTGGTAAGTAGGCATTTATTTTGTTATAAGTTAAATTGCATGCATTACAGTAACAGGTTAAAGCCTCCAATGACTAGACAGAGGGAGATGCAATTTGCAAATCTTGCCTAGAAGGCACCTGTTCTTCACCTGTCAGGGCTGCATCCTTCTTAATGTTTGCCTTGACCCTCTGCCTGTTCCTAACCTCTGTCAACTTGAAGCTTCCCAAATGCTTATCTCACCTGGTCAGCCTGAATTCCCAGACTGCCTTCTGCTATGACCTCTAGTCAATGCATGCTCCATTTGATGATATGGCTCTCCAGGTTCCGGCATTCACCCAAGGCCCTCTGATACCCAGGGAGCCCAGAGGGATGTCTAAATGCACTATCACATATTAGCAGCCGGTGCCACCAGGTAAGCAACAAAAGTGGCCCATATTGCCTTTCCTCAGAACATAAGAATGGGAGTACCTTCCTTGTATTCTCCTAAAGCACTCTCCTCAGCCCCTTGGATGCCTTCAAACCAGAATCAAAGCCTAATGGAGAATAATGAAGAGTGGGGAAACTTCATATGGGCACTGCAGGAAGAGACTGGAAGAATGCACGACCAGTTCTCCCACCTTAGAGAAGACTACAGGTGCCAAATGAAGCACGTTACGTCAGATGTGGCCCTGTTGTCTTGATTTCCTTCACTTAATGGGGCATCTTTGTAATAATCAAGGGTTCTACTGGGAGAGAAAAACAAAATAATTTGACAATTGTGGTGATGATTTTTTTAATCATCTATAAAAAAATTTTCTTTTTTAAAAAGACCAAACAAAGGGGAGTATGAAACAATGCCTTGTAATTTTTTCCCTGAGGCAACTGGGGTTAAGTGACTTGTCCAGGGTCACACAGCTAGGAAGTCCTTGCATTTTCCTCTGTGTGTGTGTGTGTGTGTGTGTGTGTGTGTGTGTGTGTTCAACTGTGGTATGCTGGAGTCAACTCTAATCAACATAAGAGTTAACTATTAAATTTTCAGTGAGAATATTTACTACTCAGAAAGAGCCAAATCATACAAATCAGGGCTTTATTTATTCTTTAGTTAATTGAACTAAAGACTTTTAAAAATAGTAAATAAAATATTAATAATGAGACCAAACTTAAGTTTGTCACAAATACATCTCCTTCTCTCCCCAGAGCCTATTGTTAAATGTTTACCAGCATACCACTATGGATCCTATAAGTAGAATGCTAAAATCCTGAAAGACAAGGTCCATTTTGTAATTAACTGTTTTTGTGTTATCTTTTCCATTAGAATAGGAGTTCTTTGTGGTCAGGGACTGTTCTTCCCTTTCTTTGTCTCTCTTGTAGCCTTAGTACATAGTAGACACTTAATGAACAAACACATGTTGACTGATTCTATCCCCATGTGTAGTAGCCAGGAGATTAGGCTAGCCAAAGGAAGGCCTGAATCCAGGTCCTACATCTATATTAAGTGGCTCTGGGCAAGTCCCTTCATCTCAGTGTTCCCAGAAACAAAGACTTTAAATGACATGAGTTTCTGGCTCGTTTAATCACAGGGCCAGAATTCTCCTCACCCTGCCCTCACCACCAAAAAAGCCCCTACTCATGGCAGTGCTTTGGCAATAAGGGGACCCTTAGTCTGTGCTGCCAGGGAGAAAAGAGTGAAATAAATAGATGCTGCCGTGGTCTGAAGGTGATTAATGAAAACATGGGCCTTTAAGAGGACACCTTTCTAAAGTCATAGTGATCTTGCTTTTGATGGGATTTCACCTCTTAATTATAGTCATAGTTTTCCTGTGTGGCTGCCAGGCCCATCTCAGGCTCTAAGCATTTCCTTGAAGCCACAGGGAGCTCCAAAATTTGCCCCTGGGCTATGCTATGCCACAGAGAACATAACGGCTTCTTCATAGTGTATCCCAAATACTGGCATCACTGTGCCCAGGATGGTAGGGAGGGCCTAGGACCTAAGCTCCCAGTGCCTCTGGTAGGGATGCAAACATCACACCAACTAGCTCTCTCCCCAACTACTTCTCTGGGCCACATCCCTTTGTACAGACTCACAAGTTTTCAATTCTCCACTTACAGGTTCTTCCATTGTGTGTAATAAGAGTGGAAGACTCAGCTTTGAAACAGGACCAGGGAATAGGTGGCTGATGTAGGCAGCTGCATGTCTCTGCAGCCTCAAGGGTACGGACTAGAGGCAGCATAGAGAGTGCTGGGCTTGGAGTCACAAAGACCTGAATTCAAAACTTACCTCAGACACTTACTCCCTATGTGATTCTGGGGGAACTCAGCTCAACTCTTTGAGCATCAAAGGCTCAAAATAGATGGAAAGCAACCTTCATCCTTTATCCACAACCTCAACAGGCGCTCTCAGCTTTCTTTACCTCTAAACTTAGAAATACTCTCCTTTAGTCTCATTTCCTAAGTCTCCCTTCTGGCTCTAACATTCTATGAAGCTATGAATCTCTGATACATTTATTTCTGCAAATTACTTATCCAATTTAAAATGAATTATCAATTACCTCAGGTAGAATTTCACTTTTACCCATTTAATTAATTACAACTCTGGTTCCACTTCTATGGATGGTGAAAAGAGCTTTAGATTTGAAGATCACAGCAGATCTAGCCACTCATTAGCAATTCTTCATCTGTGAAATGGGGATGATACTTGCTCTCCTCACCCACTAGATTTCAGAGGTCATCTACATCTTGGATAAGTGGTCATCTAGATTCCACCTAACACCCTCCAGAGAGAGGAAATCTACTGCCTCCTGAGGAAGCCCACTCCACCTTTGGACAGCTCTAATTGTTTGAAAGGCTTATTCTCCACCCTGAAAAAAAGTCTCAATCTACCTCTGTAACTTCTACCCACTGCTCCTACTTCCCCTACAAGTAATGAGTAGAACCAAGTAGAAGTGAATAGAACCAAGAGAACATTGTACACAGCAACAATATAAGATCATTGATGGACTTGGCTCTTTCCAACAGTGAGGTGATTCAGACCAGTTCCAATGGTCTTGTGGTAGAAAGAGTCATTTGCACCCAGAGAGAGGACTGTGGGGACTAAGAGTAGATCACAACATAGTGTTTTCACTTTTTTCATTGTTGTTTGCTTGCATTTTGTTTTCTTTCTCATTTTTTCCTATTTGATTGATTTTTCTTGTTCAGCATGATGATTGTAGAAATATGTATAAATATGTATAGAATAATTGCACATTTAATATATATTGGATTACTTGCCATCTAAAGGATAGGGTGAGAGAAGGGAAAGAGAAAAAAATTGGAACACAAGGTTTTGCAAGGATGAATGTTGAAAACTAGTTATGCATATGTTTTGAAAACAAAAAGCTTTAAAAAAATTTTTGTAATTAAAAAAAGAACTTCCAATAGAGCTGGAGACCTAAAATCAAAATTAAAACATTGAAAAAATAAGGAAAGAAAAAATAGCAATAGTCATTCAAATGACAATATAGGTTTCCCAGAAGCAATTTGGATAACCCTAATCCTAGGGTCCTAGGAAATGAACTCTAAGAATACAGGTCAATCTTCCCAAGAGGTTTCACACCCAAGAAGAACCAATCACATAGAGCAGTGCATTTATTTGACATTCTTAGGGAAAATTCTTACACAATAAAACACCAAAGGTTTGTTGGCTTGGTTTTTTGTTGTTGTTGTTGTTTTTAGTTTTTGGTTTTTTATGAAAATGGGCACATCATGAAATACAGCAGTATCTGAGAATCAGACAAAAAATTAGTTGTGAAGAAGCTCATAGTGGACCTAAGAAGGCTGCACATCTTACAGATGAGGAATTAGGAAGAAACTATTAAAGAATGTCATCAGAATGGAGAAGAACAGACCACACAGGATTGTATCATATGTTTCTAAAGGGAGGAAGACATCTACTTTTTCTCTTTGCATCTTTTATCTGTAAGGTCTAATTATCCAAGGGGATTGTCATCTTTGATTTTGTTAGTGTTATCAAAAGGAGATTGCCCCCTTTAATTTTTGTCAAGTGCCATCCATTTTTCCCTTTTTTCTTTCATATCATCACCCCTCATAAATTCCAAAAAACCTTTGATGAAGTGTTCGTCTTTGGTTTGATCATCTTTGGTCTAAAACAGATGTCTAAAAGGAACTAGAAACTGAGTGGATGCCCATGAATTGGGGAATGGCTGAATAAATTATGGCATATGAATGTTATAGGATATTATTGTTCTATAAGAAATGATCAACAGGATGATTTCAGATTTACTTTCATGAATGAACTAATGCTAAGTGAGTAGAACCAAGTGAACATTATATACAGCAACAAGATTACATGATGACCATCTCTGAAGGACATGGCTCTTTTCAACAGTAAGGTGATTCAGGTCAATTCTAATAAACTTGTGATGAAAAGCCATCTGCATCCAGAGAGAGTATTATGGGGACTGAATGTGGATCATAGTATAGCATTTTCACTTTTTTGTTGTTTGCTTGCTTTTTTTCTTTCTCTTTTTCGTCTTTTTGATCTGATTTTTCTAATGCAACATGATGAATGTAGAAATATATATATATAAGTATTATACATCTTTAACATATATTGGATTGCTTGATATCTGGGAGAAGGAGTGGGGGAAAGGAAGGAAGAAAAATTTGGAATATAAGGTTTTGCAAGGATGAATGTTGGAAAACTATCTTTGCATATATTTTGATAATAAAAAGCTTTCTTATATATATTTTAAATTTTAAAATATTTTTTAAAAATTTTATATTTTAAATATATTTTATATTTATATTTTTAAAAATAAAAATAAAAAATAAGAGATGGCCCACTGATGATCCTTGTTGGCCTTGTTAATAAAATGACAAAGTTGCCCCCCCAAAAAAAGTCATCAGAGAAAAGTATGATTGAAAAAGATGAATCAATCATGTAGTGAGAGTTAAGTCAATGGGGAGCTCACATGTTCCATGAATATCCCTTCCCATGTCTAAAGAGTTGGAGGAAAACTCCAGGAGCATTGAAATGACATCTTGTGATGAACTTTTGAGAAAACTTGGAGAAAAGTCACAGAGGGGTTGCAATCAGCATCATTGGAAGGAATGTCTATATTGATGAGATCATAGTTCCCTTGGCTATTCCAGGATTTATAGAAAAAAATTTAAATATATCATGTGTTTCACTGGCATTGTAAACAGAAGGTTAAAAAACAATTTAATAAGCATTTTTCAAGTGTCTAATAAGTGATGAACACAAAATATTAATCTCTGTCTCAAGGAGTTTATATTCTGTCTTATAATTAAGTCCTTTCAGTGAAACACATATTTCAGTGTGCAACTCTTTGTGACCTCACCTGGGGTTTTTTTGATAGAATTACTGGAGTGATTTGCCACATCCTTCTCCAGATCATTTTACAAATGAGGAAACTGAGGCAAACAGCTATATTTGAACTCAGGCCCTTCTGACTCCAGCATCAGCATTCTCCTGACTCTACCACCTTGCTGCCTTATATTCTATAGGCAGCACATGTGTAAAGTCATTAATCGATTAATAAACAATTATTAAACTTCTACTATGTGCCAAGCATTGTACTAGGCACTGGGGGTAGAAAGAAAGGCAAAAGTCAGCCACTGCCCTCAGGGAATTCACAGCCTACCTTCCTACAAATGAGTCACTGACAGGATAAACTGGAGACAGCAGGAAGGTACTAGAGTTAAGGGAGACTAGGAAAGAGTTCTGGCAGAAGTCGGGGTTCTAGTTAAGACCTGAAGAAGGCCGGGGAAGGCCGGAGGCAGAGATGAGGTGAGAGAGCATCCCCTGCAGCGGGGAGAGCCAGAGAAAATGCCCAGAGATGCTGGAGGAGCAGCAGGGTCAGAATTACTGGATCACAGAACACACAGGAGAGTTGGGTTTAAGCAGACTGGAAAGTGATGGGAGGAAGGGGAAAAGCAGGGGACAAATTATGAAGGGCTTTGACCTCCAAGCAGATTTCCCCTTTGATCCTGGAAGTGATATGCAAAAAGCAGAGCTTGTTGAATGGAGAGCCAGGGGAAGGAGAATGGCAGGGTGAGATTTGGGCTTTAAGAAGCAGACTTTGACAGCTGAGCAGGAGGACTGGAGTGCAGACGATGGGGGCAGGGAGACCACCCAGGAGGTGGGCATTGCATTAGTACAAGTATGGCGTGATGAGAGCCTGCAGCATGATGAGAGCTGTATTAGGGAAGAAGGGAGGGCTTGGGGGAAAGAGAACGTGTTCCTTTTTGGATATTTAAGATGTTTAAGATGTCTCTGGATATCCAGTTTGAGATGCCCACTGGGCAGCTGGAGCTACACCAGTCTCCAGAGAGCAAGTTAAAGCTTGATAAGTGGATGTGAGAATCATCTGTACAGACATAATAATTGAATTCACTGGAGCTGGTGAGATCACCAAGTGAAGTGTATTGGGTCACAATTGTATGGGGTAATACAAGGAGTAGAAGAGAGGAAATCTCAGAGGAGAAGGAGATGAGGGCTGGAAGGACAGGGAAAGGCCTCCAGAAAAGAAAATAGGATTTGAGGTGAATCTGGAAGGAAGCCAAGGAAACAAATGGGTAGAGAACCACTTGTTAAAACAGCAGCATCTCCCCACCCCTATCTTCCTATGCTCCACCACCACCATCCCTTGCTCCAGCCACCACTCAGCAGGATCTCTATCATTCCTCTGGCAGCAGCTTTCTCACAGTCTTAGTCAAGCTGGCCAGATCCTCTACCAGGGGATTGGGCTTCAAAAGCTTCTCCTCAGTTGGTCCTAAACTGCCACTCCAAGGCTTGAGAACTATTAGGAATTAGTGCTCTGTATAGGGTAGAGTAATACTGCCAGGGGTCCTGAGGCAGGCAGTTGTCACAGTGGCTAGAGCTATGGGTCTCGAGTCAGGAACACAAAAGTTCAAATGCACCTAGTGTATGACCCTGAGCAGGTCATTTCACTTCAACCTGCCTCATTTCCCTTAACTGCTAAATGGGGATTTTGAAAGCATCTTACCTCCAGGGTTGTTGTGAAGATCAACTGAAAGAATATTTATAAAGTACATAGTACAGTATCTGGCATATAGTTGGCATTTAATAAATGCTTGTTCCCTTCCTTTCTCCCCTTTCTTTTTCTCATCACTTCAATCCAAGAGTTGAATTCTCTCTCTCTCTCTCTCTCTCTCTCTCTCTCTCTCTCTCTCTCTCTTTCTCTCCCCTTCTCTCTTTTCACCTCTCCCTCTCTCTTTCCCTCTTCCTCTCCCTCACCAACAGGTTCCAGTTCCAAGAAGTCTCACAGTTAACTCTTTGGTTTTCAATGGGATGTAAATGCAGCTCAGTTATGGACAGTCTCTAGGACTCAGGATCTCTTTGCTAATCTGTTCTTCATTGGGGCTTCCTAACCTCTCCAAGGGGAACTTTGGTCTCTAACTAGCCTTACTCTTCTCTGAGTCTGCTTTGTAATTTCTATTACACCAATTCAGGTGGCCAGCTGGGGCCAGACCTGGACCAGGCTGAGGTCATGTTCATTTGCATCACACAGGTCTGGGCTGACCCTTTGCCCCCCCCCCTCAGCTTCCTCTCCTAGGAGGTAACTAAAGGGCATTTCCTCCTATCCTTCCCGGACCAACTGAAGACCCTGCTCCTGGGATTGAGGCAGGATGAGGAGCTCAGGGCGGCATCCCAGGCCCAAGTGGGCTCAGCAGCATCTATACAAAGAGGGGAATTCCTCCTCTCTCAAGTGGGAAGAAAAATCCCTAGAAAGGGAGGGCAAGGAAGGAGAAGTTTTCCCATTCTCTTATGAAAGAGACCTATGGAAGTCAGGGCTACTGGTGTTTGCCCAGCTGTGGCCACTCCTGAAATTTACTGCAAATCCAGCTTTTCTCCCTTATTCAAAGGATGGGCAGTTCTGTCAATTCAACTAATTACCTACTATATGCAAAGCTTTAGGGGGTACAAAGATAAATATGAAGCAATATCTAACAGTATCTAATATCATTCTATTGAATGATACAACCTGTACTCAGGTAAGTAAATACATTAGCAACTAAATGGAATAATACATTAACAACTAATGGAATAAGAAAGGCCTCCAGTAGAAGGTAATACCTATGCTGAGCCTGGAAGGATGCTAAAGGATTCTAAGAGGAAGGTGAAAAAGTACATTCCAGGAATGAGAGACCATCTACAAAGGCAAGCAGGAAGGAAACAGAATTCAAGAAATAGCAAATGTGGGGGAGAGGGCAGCTAGGTGGCTTAGTGGATAGAGCACCAGTCTTGAAGTCAGTAGGACCTGAGTTCAAATCTGGCCTCAGACACTTAACACTTCCTATCTGTGTGACCCTGGGCAAGTCACTTAATCCCAATTGCCTCAACAAAGAGAGAGAGAGAGAGAGAGAGAGAGAGAGAGAGAGAGAGAGAGAGA
>JAJPUD010000500.1:433992-485065 GCA_023553655.1 Myrmecobius fasciatus
AGAGAGAGAGAGAGAGAGAGAGAGAGAGAGAGAGAGAGAGAGAGAGAAAGAAATAGCAAATGGACCATTTTGACTAATGTAGAATATGTAAGGAAGAGGTAATATGAAATAAGTCTGGATGGTTAGGTTGGTACCAGACTTTAAATGTCAAGCTGAGGAATTGAAATTTATCACAGAGATGGAAGATTCTGGAGCAGGATAATGATATGGTTGGATTTTGTTTTCAGGGAGGGTGGATTGGAAATGGGAGAAAATAAAACTGGAGAACTCATTAAGAAACTATAGCAACTCATCCAAGGGATGAGTGACAAGGGCATGAACCAAGGTAGTTATAGTGATTGTGACAGCTATCACAGCAGTAGAATCTGTAAGATATGAGTCGTGAATGACTCAAAGATTACAACATGGGTAATTAGAAAGACGGTGGTGCCCTTAAAATACACAAGTAAGTTTAAAGGAGAGGGTGGATTGATATAGAAGATAGAAGATAGTCAATAAGCATTTACTAAGGATTTTTTTATGTGCCAGGCATTGTGCTAAACCCTGGGAACACAAAAGAAAGCAAAACCAGCCCTTGCCCTCAAGGAGTTTACATGCCCCATTATGTGGAAGAGCTAACATTCTCTAAAAGCCACATTTTCACTTTCAGCTTTCACTATCTCACACTAAAAGGAAGCTATTAATCCAAAGAAACAAATAAATGACCAGTATGTAATTAGATTTTAACCATGTCCCTGTGAAAAGGACATTAGCTATTAGAGTCTAGGACTACAGGCTTGAATCTTTGCCCAATCCCTGTGTAACTCTAAGCAAGTCACTTTACCTCTCCCTGAATCAGTTTTCTTCATATGCAAAATGAAGTGCATTAAAGTCACTTAATAACCTCTCAGGGGCCCTTTTAGTTCTAAATCTATGGCTATAATATATACATTTTGGTAGGGTTTTGTTTTTGCAGATTTTCTCTCAAATAAATATGTATTGAATCCATTCCTGAGATGGTAATAATAATGTTTCCCCATTAAACTCAGGAGAGAGTAAGTAGTGAGGAACAAGAAATAATATTGTGAATCAAAAATCCTGGCCCCTTAGAAATACAGCAAACTTTTAAATGCATCAAGAAGAAAATATTTTGTTCCAAAATAAATTATAGAGTATGACTATAATTCTTGAAAGAGAAAATAAAATTGCTGACATCAAAAGTATCTGAAACCATTAGGATGAAACTGTACAGGAAGCAGTTTCCCCAATTGAAAGTACCTTAACTGCCCTAACGTTGAAGAGAATTTCTTTACAATCTTCTCTTGTACTTACTTCTGCAATTTTTTTTTGGCGGAGGCAATTGGGGTTAAATGACTTTCCCAGGGTCACACAGCTAGGACTTCTGCTATTTTTTTGCACATTTCTAGACAATCTGAGTCCTAATGACATAGCTGAATCTTATTTAGATTTTGGAGTATCTTTGAGTAGGAAGCAAATAAGAACTAATGGGATCAATTCTGGCTAAGAGTTGGTAATGGAGAAACTTCCAACAGAACAGAATTTCATACTGGATACAGAAGTTATCAAAAAAACGAAGAGCAAATATCTCAATGTCATGTCTCTGTCTCTCCCTCTCTCCCTCTCTCCTTCTCTTCCCCTTCCCTTCCTCCTTCCTCCCTCTTTCATTATACTCCTCTCTCTTCCTCTCCCCTTTTTTTCTCCTCTTCTCTCCTTTCCCCTTATTCCCCTCTCCCTCTTCTCTCTTCCTCCCTCTCTTTCCTTTCCCTCCCCCCTTTCTCTATTCTTTCCCCTCTCTTCTCATTTCCTTCTCTCTCCTCTTCTCTCCCTAGAATTCCAATATTGTTTTTAATCAAAACTTTTACAAAAGGGGGATGCTTTCTTAAAACAGGGGCCTCAAACTAAAAAACTGTTTCTAGTACCATATTTTCTTTAAAAAGAATGGGAAAGAAAGAAAAATACCTTCAAATTCCCATTTCTACTCAAAACTTCTTAACCTTTGATAGTCTGGTAAAAAACAATGGAAACTTTCACAAAATCATATTTTTAAATGCATAAAATAAAAATGGGATCACAAAAAAAACCAATTAGCCTGGAATATAAAAATATGAATTCACTTTTTAAGTCCACGTATCCTAGATTAAGAATATCTGACCCTTTGATCCAACAGTGCCATACTGGGTCTTCTCCCAAGGAAATTTTAAAAAAGGGAAAAGGCCCCATATGTGCAAAAAGATTTATAGTATCTCTTTTTGTGGTGGCAAAGAATTGGAAAATGAGTAAATGCTCATCAATTGGGGAATAGCTGAATAAGTTATGATATATGAAAATAATGGAATAGTATTGCTCTAAAAATGATGAACAAGCTCATTTTAGAAAGGCCTGGAAAGATTTGCATAAACTGATGCTGAGTGAAACAAGCAGAACCAGGAATACATTGTACACAGTAACCACAAAGATTGTGCAATGGCCAACTATAAAAGACTTAGTTATTCTCAGCAGTTCAGTGATCCAAGGCAATTGCAATCGACTTTGGATAGAAAACACCATCTGCATCCAGAGAGAGAACTATAGACACTGATCATAAATCAACACATGCTATATTCCTTTTTTTTCCTTTTTCTTCTGGCTTTTTTTTTCTTTCTTGGTTTTTCCGTTTTGTTCCGATTTTTCTCTACTGACAGGATTCATAAGAAAATGTGTTTTTAAAAAAATTTACATGGGGGCAGCTAGGTGGCACAGTGGATAGAGCACCAGCCCTGAAGTCAGGAGGACCTGAGTTCAAATCTGGTCTCAGACACGTAACAGCTGTGTGACCCTGGGCAAGTCACTTAACCCCAATTGCTTCAGAAAAAAAAATTATATGTATAACTAGAAGTAAATTAATTAATTGATTTACAAAAAACCTCTGATCTAAGAAAAAGTAAAGGCAACAGGCAGAGCTGGAGGTGAAAAGATAGAATGGGGAAAGGCTTCATAATCTCCTTTACTATTATCCTCCTACCACCATTTCCCTCTCACAATAATTCCTTGTTAATAAATTCCAATCATCCAATCTCATATTCTTCATTTTAATATTGTTATTAGCCTTTTCAGTGGGATATTGGGGGGAAAGTACTAAATTTAGAACCAGAATACCTGGATTTGAATCCCTTGTCTGCTTTTTTTGTGACCTTAGTAGAATCATTTAAGTGTTTCTGAGGATAGCTTTCCTCATCTATAATATAAGGAGATTGTCTGACTTCTAAAATCTTTTAGCCTATATCTGTGACTTACTATATCTCATCTGCCCTCAAATAATGCTTCAAATCTCATTGGGCCATCTAATGGGAAACCAAGGCCTACCTGGGCATCTTGTCATCTGTTTTAGCACTGCATCCTTTCTACCCACCTGGAACAATAACCCTACTGATCAAACCTCTGGAGACTATCATACTGCCTCTTTCCTGGAAGAGGGAAGGCACTCAGTTTCAGAATTCTAGTCTTTATTGGTGAATGAGTGCAAACTTACCCAACTTATCACATCTAGGCAGCTCTGGACCATGCTTCACATCCCATCCAGTCATCCATTAAGAAACCCAGCCCTGAACCATGATCTGGGCATTTTGCCATCTGTCTTGACAATATGTGCAGCCCACCTCCTGCATACATTTCTTTGATGATATTATTGTTTCTTGCTGGCAATTTGTCCTTGGCAATTACAACCAACCTCAATATCTATCTCACTATAAACTCATATACTGGCAGTCTCAATATTCCAGGACTTGGAAAAAAAAATCCATCTCATGGTCATACAATCAGGCCATAAACACACATCAACACCAAAGCAAAAAAAGCATGACTAAACCCCACCCCCATAGTCTTTTATGACTTATTTCTCCTTTCAAGGATTCTGCCCATTCAGCCCACCCCTACCTCCAGCAAGAAACAATCTTTTCTTTTGTCTCTACTTTTCATCCCCTATGCTCCATTCTGTATTCTGGCTCTATAGATACAAGGTAACCATCCCAACACACACACACACACACACACACACACACACACACACACACACACTCAAACATATACCAGGTCAAGACTAGTAGGGCAACATGTCTTATTTATCCTTCCATGCATCTTGACACTTGGTATTATTATTTTACTTCTAGTATGTTAATAATAATAACAATAGCATTTATAGAGCATTTTAAAGTTTATAAAGCATTTCATAAATATTTCATTTTATCCCCACAACAACTCTGGGAGGTAGGTGCCGTTATGGTCACCCTTTTACAAATAGGAAAACTGAAGCAAAAAAAAAAAAATGGTTAAGTTACTTGCCCAGGGTCATACATTCCTAGTAAGTATCTGAGAAAGGATTTTAATTGAGGGCTTCCTGACTCCAGGAGCAATGCTCCACCCCCTGAGAAAGAGGCAGAACTCTGGACTCAGAGGCTTAGGTTCAAAAGCCTCCATTTTAAACCATTTCTTAGCTTCATGGTCTGAACAAGTAATCTTACCTCTCTGGGGCTCAATTTCCTCATCTGTAAAATGGAGCTAATGCTGCTTTTATAACTTACGTCCATAGGATGACTGAGAGAAAAATTATTTTTTTACTTCTGAGCACTCCATAAATGTGAATTACTGAGCCTGTTATTGTTATAATTTGTATTAAAAGTGATTGGCAAGTATCATGTTTTGCCTTTTATTGTTTCTCCATGGCTTACACGGTGCTTGATACACAGTAAGCACTTAATAAATGCTTGTTGACTGACTGACTGACATACATCTTACTATAAATAAAGCCAGAAGAGGAAATAAAATGAACCCAAGACTAGATTAATGAATGAGAAGAAATCTCCTTGAGAACTTCACCTCAAAAGTCCTCAACAAAACCTTCTAAACTTCAAACTATGGCTATTTTTAAAAGAATTGTCATAGATTTAAAACCTACCCTAAAAGACAAAGGGTGACTATAGGAAAATTGATGGCAAACTTTTCTTGGACAAATAAAAGAGGAGAGAGAGAGAGAGAGAGAGAGAGAGAGAGAGAGAGAGAGAGAGAGAGAGAATGGAGGAGGGAAGGAGGGAAAGAGAGGAAGGGACAGGGAGAAGGTTATGGAAAGGAAGGAGAAGCAGTGGGAGAGGGAAAAGAAGGAAAGGGGGAGAGGAAGAAAAAAGAAAAGAAATTTAGGCCATTTAAGCCCCATCCCCACCTTCATTCCCCCCCAAAAAAAAGTGAAATCCCTTTTAAATTTGAAAAAATCAAGAAAAGATGTTATTAATTAAATATTTAATTAATTTTTTAAATTATAGATAGTATATTTAGATAGACTAAATTGATGATACTGGAAAGCTATGTTCTTATATGATATATAGGTACTTTATAATTATTAGAGTCCCTTATATAATCATACAAAGAACAGGTGTACCTATTTTATAGAACACAGAAGCATATCACGTTATTAATGATGAAAAGTTTACAGTCTATGTTATGATGGCATATGAGGTATCCCAGAAGTCTTAGAGCAATGGAAAATCTCTAATTGTTAGCAACTTTTTTCAAAGATCTTTGCAAATTATACCCACTGTTCTGTCTTTGGAGGTTAAGCAGAACAGTGCATCCCTCTTTGACTTGAAAGCTCATTAAATATGTGAAGACAGTGATCAGGTCTTCAATAAGTCATTTTTCCATGCTGAACAACTCCCAGTTCTTTCAAGCCTTGTTCAGCTGGCATGAATTCAGATGGCATGAATGGCCCTTCACCACCCAAAACTGCATTCCAGTTTCACCATATCCTCCCCTTTAATAATAGTAGGCAGAACTGAATACGATACTCTAGCTGGAGAAAAGCAAGACCATACCTCTTTCCAAATACACTCTGCTTCTCAATGCATCCTAAGGACACAGATTCACAGAGTCTCGGGATTGCAAGGGACCCTCCCCTCCCCAAAAATAAAAGCTAGCCCATCAAAACAAGTTTTTTTGGCTAATGTCACACTAGGAGTTTATAAGCCACTAAAATATTCATGTTTTTCTGCCCTAACTCTTATCTAGCCTCATCTCTTCCATTCTGCTGACTGTTCAACATGTAATGGCTCTAAACTCCTGGCCACCATTCAATCAACAAATATTTATTGAATAGTTTCTCTGCTTTAGGCATTGTGGAGAGAAAAAATGATTACCTTCATCCCTGCCTCCCCATCCTTGACTCCACTGGAGTTAGTCCTCTCAGAACTAACCTCTCTCCTCACTGGCTCCCTCCACCCTTCTTCTACTTTGGCTTGCTCCCACCATCAGCTCGATCTGCTTGGCTGTGGAGTACTGTTGGAGAAAATCCCAATGCTGAACAGACCTGGCTTTCTAGAAGTAAATGCTTTCCAGCTACAATTTGGCCCTATCCACCACAAGACAAGCTTACTCTATCCCTCATCAATTCCCTGGCTCCCTCCCCATGGATGCTCTCCCAAGCCTTCTCCATCGTTAAACCCCCTCCACTCCACCCCAATACCCCATTCCTACTGCTTGCAGCAAACAATTTCGAATCCTACATCTTGCCCAGATGGAACAGGTCTAATTTGATGAAAAGTACTGTGAGCTAGGAATCAAAAAGCTGAGATTCTCATCCTCAGTTCTGTTGTTAACTAGAAACATGAAGCTGAGCAAATCATTTGCCTTCTCTGTACTGGAATTTTCCCTACCAAGTAAAAGAAGTTCAGCTAGAAATACAGAAGGCAGGATATCAAATGGAGGAAATTTTGCTAAATCATTATGGTCGGGCTCTGGCATGTTCTCAATACATTACCACTTCACCCCAACAGATACAGTGCAAGAATTTCAGATTCTTTTGGTCTTGTATGTTTATTAACTCTATACATCAATATGTTATATTGATTATTTTGAATAGTAAACTTTATAATTCTATATGTACTAAAAAGTCTGCTACATTTTTGAGAGGCCAGACTATTGGGGTTATTTTTCCTACTTTTGCATCTAAGGGAATTTCTTTATAATTTTGCCCTTTAATTTTGCTCTCCCTTGCCTCTCTCATACCCATTTCCCATCAGCCCCAATCCAAAGCCTGCTGTCACTAAATGCTACATTAATTAGACCACATCACCAACCCAACTTGATCTCTGATTATTCATCAAAACTTCTACATTTCAGAAGGGCTTGTGTATCCACGTGATAATAATGGGCACTTATAGAGTTCCTGGCATGGTAAAGTGCTTAATCAATGTTGACTGATTGATTGATGGAGGGCTTTTACAAAGTGCTTTAAAAACAAAATTCTTGATCTTATAACTAGAAAGAAAATCACCAGTTGGAAGATGAGGTGAAAGAGGAAGAGATGATCCATTGTTAGGTTACAACAAGCACTGAACAATCTAGTGAGAACAAAATCTAAGAAGCCAGATACTTTGGACCTTGTGTGTATATGGGGTATGGGGAAGGGGATCTTTAGTGGTAATATTCTCTAGGACTTTCTGAACATTGAATGACTGTCTGACTCGTTCAACGAGAATATAGTCTGAATATATTTAGGTATAGTAGAAGACCTTGATTCATGTTCTGCTTCTGGCAACTTGTGTAACCATGAGCAAAAGCTTCCCTGAACTTTGGTTTCCTAATCTGTAAAATGGAGACAAAAATGCCTTCTTACATGGTTGTGGAGACTCAATTGAAATAATATTGTATATAAAGTGCTTTGCAGTGGTCATCAAACCATTTGGTACTGGCTAAGAAATAGAATAGTCGATCAGTGGAATAGGATATGATCACAGGACAAAATAAGTACTAACTATAGCAATCTAGTATTTGACAAACCCAAAGACCCCAGCTTTGGGGGAAAGAACTCCCTATTTGACAAAAACTGCTGGGAAAATTGAAAACTAGTATGGAAGGGGCAGCTAGGTGGCGCAGTGGATAGAGCACCAGCTCGGAAGTCAGGAGGACCTGAGTTCAAATCTGACCTCAGACACTTAACATTCCCTAGCTGTGTGACACTGAGCAATTCACTTACCTTCAATTGCCTCAGAAGAAAAAAGAAAAAAAAAAACTAGTATGGAAGAAATTAGGGCTTGACCCACACCTAACACCACATACTAAGATAAGATCTAAATGGGTTCATGATTTAAACATAAGGAGTAATATTATAAGCAAATTAGAAGAACAAAGGATGGTTTATCTCTCAGATCTGTGGAGAAGGAAGGAATTTGTGTCCAAAGAAGAACTGGAGTTCATTATTGAACACAAAATAGATAATTTTGATTATATTAAATTAAAAAGGTTTTGTACAAACAAAACCAATGCAGACAAGATCAGAAGGGAAGCAATAAACTGGGGGGGGGATTACATTCAAGGGTTCTGATAAAGGATTCATTTCTAAAATATAGAGAGAATTGACTCAAGCTTATAAGAATTCAAGCCATTCTCCAATTTATAAATGGTCAAAGGATATGAACATACATTTTCAGATGAAGAAATTAAAACTATTTCTAGTCGTATGAAAAGGTGCTCCAAATCACTATTGATCAAAGAAATACAAATTAAGAAAACTCTGAAATATCACTACACGCCAGTCAGATTGGCTAAGATGACAGGAAAAGATAATGACAAATGTTGGAGGGGATATGGGAAAACTGGGTCACTGATACATTGTTGGTGGAACTGTGAATGGTGAATGATCTAACCATTCTGGAGAGCAATCTGGAACTATGGTCAAAAAGTTATCAAAATGTGAAGTTCCTTTGACCCAGCAGTGTTTCTATTGGGCTTATATCCCAAAAAGATCTTAAAGGAAGGAAAGGGATCCATATGTGCAAAAATGTTTGTGGCAGCCCTTTTTGTAGTGGCAAGGAATTGATGCCCATCAATTAGAGAATGGCTGAATAAATTATGGTATATGAATGTCATGGAATATTATTGTTCTGTAAGAAATGAGCAGCAGGATGATTTCAGAGAGGCCTGGAGAGACTTACATGAACTGATGCTGAGTGAAATGAGCAGAACCAGGAGATTATTATACACAGCAACAACAGGACTATAGGATGATCAATTCTGATGGATGTGGCTTTTTTCAACAATGAGGTGATTCAAACCAGTTGCAATTGTTCAGTGATGAAAAGAGAGCCATCTACACCCAAAGAGAGGACTGTGGACCACAATTTAGCTTTTTCACTTTGTTGTTGTTTGCTTCCATTTTTGTTTTCTTTCTCAGTTTTTTTTTCCTTCTTGAGCTGATTTTTTTTGTGTAACAAGATAGCTGAATAACTATGTATACACATATTAGATTTAACATGTCCTGTAACATATTTAACATGTATTGGACTACTTGCCATCTAGGGGAGAGGGTGAGGGGAAGGAAGGTAAAATTTGGAACAGAAGGTTTTGCAAGGGTCAATGTTGAAAAATTACCCATGCATATGATCTGTAAATAAAAATCTTTAATTAAAAAATAAAAAAGAATAAAGTGCTTTGAAAACCATTAAGGTTCCAAAGAAATGTCAACTGGCCTCAGTAAGAGGCCTTTGCTCTGCCTGTCCTCATACAGCAGCCTTTTCCAAGAAAGGCTCCAGGCCAGTCATAGACTGAATTTCCAAAGTAAACACCCTAATGGCCTAGAACCTGCTTTGTCTTTCTCTTTGGCTCTCCAGCATTAGGACAGGGCTGGGCAAAACAGTAGGTGTGAGATAAATGACTGCTCCTGGATAGATAGGGGCCTGAGTGTCTTTATGAGCTCTGAAAAACAAGAAAAATAAAAATAAATAATTTTTACAGAGGACAGTATCTTGAAGGGCCATCTAATTAGATGGGGCCAGATCCCAACCCCCCACTCCCATGGAACAGGTAAGTAATCTCTCTCCAAATAATTAGGGAAGTCAGACTCCTACTGGTCAAGATGTTCACTAGAACTTACAGTGACTCAAAGAAAAAGGAAACTAGCAGATTCCAACAAGACTAGGCCTTGGGGCTTCTCCCTTCAGAAAGGGTCTGATGGGCTACCTGTTTCTGTGCCTGCACTGAAGCTTCCCACTCACCACCACCCTCCAGAGCTATGGCCCCATATTTCTATCAGGTAAGGCAAAATTCGATTATTCAATAAGTGTGAATGAGGTCTAGATGATGCCAGAGATGCAAGAGGAAACCCGTATAGATTGGCTGAGGAACTTTATCTCACCATTTCTTAGCTCACTGAATACTAAAATTATTATTTCTACCTCCTTCCCACTAGTAGTAAGCAGGGCTCTAACCCCAGGGTTCCTCAGCTCTGACAGGACAGTTTTTGTCTCATCTTGCCACAGCCTACCCTTCCCCAGATATGCTAAATTGCCTGACCTAGCCCTCTGCTTTGTTGTTCAATCATGTCCGATTCTCCTGACCCCTATTTGAGGTTTTCTTGGCAAGTATACTGGAATGATTTGCCATTTCCTTTTCCAAATCATTTTATAGATGAGGAAACTGAGGCAAACAGGATGAAGTGACTTGCCCAGGGTCACACAGCTAGGAAGTGTCTGAGGCCGGATTTGAACACAGGAAGAGGAAGCTTCCCGACTCCAAGTTTTGTGCTCTATCCACTGAGCCACCTAGCTGCCCAGTCTCTTTCTAGCTCCTCTTTATAACAGCAACAACAGTCAAAATATTTTTTTTTAGGTTTGCAAAGTACTTTATAGCTATTACCTGATTTTCTTCTCACAACAGCCTTAGGAAGTAGGTGTTTTATTATCCCCATTTTACACATGAAGAAACTGAGGCAAAGAAAGCTTAATGACCTGCCAGGGTCACACATCCAGTAAGTGTCTGAGGCAGGATTCAAATTCATGCCTTCCTGACTTCAAATCTAGCTCAATAGATTTCCCATGTTTATTCATTGTCTTCTCTCATCACCTCCATTAGAAGGCAAGTTCCTTGAGGGGAGGGCCTGTCTTCCATGCTTAGCACAAAATAAGCACTAAATAAATACTCTATCCATCTTAGCGCCTAGCCTGTGCCCAGCATAGAGCAGAATTTTAAAAATACTTGTTGATTGATTTATACAACTCTCAGATTACCACCCTAAACTATCCCTGTCTGTGGTGAATGAAGCCCCCCCCCAGATCCTGATCTACAAGAATTAGAGGAAGCCTACCTCTTCACAAAATTATTTTCATTATCCCAAGATAAGGAGCTATAGAGCATCTAGGAAATTATATGATGCTTAAATTGTCCCAACCAAGAAAGAATCCCAAGTTACTTCAGAACTTTGCTCATTAACCTTACTGATAGATCTATTGGTCTAGCTGGTAATATAAAACTGGTCCATTCGCCTTCCCAAGTTGGTAGTTACTAGGAAGTCTTGACTGCAGACTTTCCAGGCTTCCTGGGGCTCTCTGGATATTCAGGGTATGATGGCTAACACTATATAAGCCATGCCTGGACAGCAGGTCGATTATCCCAACAGTGATTCCAAATTTTCTAGGGTACCACCAGCCACCTCCACCATGGGGACAGGAGTTTCAGATCAGGTTGGAGCAGTTGTCCTCCCTTCCCAGTGCCTTGACCCATAATGAGCCCACAATTCCGCAATTAAATTAGTTCCAGATATAGCATGCCTGGTATACACATTCATTCAATACGGGTCCTACCAGAAATTCCAAGAGATTACCCCTCAGCATGGTTTATTCCACCAAGGTTTATACCTGTCCTGCCAGGGCTTTAGTACTAGAGATACATATAGACTGGAGAAGGAAAGATTTGGGGATATGGAGAGGGAGCATTAGAGCTGTCATCAAGTACTTGAAAGGCAATCATGAGGAAGAGAGATTAGTCTTGCTCTGCATGGCCTCAAAGGGCAAAACTGGGAGTGATGTGTCCAACTTTCAAAGGGATAGGTCCAGGTTTGGTATCAGGGAAAAAAAATTCCTAAAAATTAGCAGTTACAAGTTGGAATGGAATGTTTTGCATGGTAGTGATGAATCAATAAAGTAAGCAAGGAAAGGTTGAGTGGATACCCACCCACTTGTAGAAAGGATTTTTGTTTAGTTTTTGATTGCACTAAATGGCTTCTGAGTTCCCTTATGATGCTGTGACTCTATATCATTACAGGTAAAGAAGAAAAACAGGGGATTCATCCTATGTAAATTCCAGATTATTCCTAGATTCCCAGGCTATTCCCCAGATTACCAGGTAATATCAGGTTATTCCCCAGTTACCATACTATCACTGTTTGGGCAAGTAAGGTCCCAGAAATGATCTAGAAGAGTTAGGGGAAGCCCAGCTTTTCACAAAATTAGACCTGTGGAGATGGAGGAAAGGGCAGAACTTAGAACCACCTGGCCTAGATTCACAAGGATATAAGAAATAAAAGCCTTCATTGCTGAAGCAATGTGAATAGCAACAAACATAAGCCATCTAAGCCATTCTGCTCATTTCAATATTTCCTGCATCTACTCTTCCCGGAGTTACTAGCCCAGGGGGAGATAAGATATCTGGGCAAACTATCCTTCTCTACTCTGCTGACCTCATGCCACATGCTCAAGCAAAAGCAGAGATTACTGGCAGCAAAAACTCTGCAGACACCAAGTAGACACTAATCTGAAGACTGCTATTGAATCAGCAATAACAGTGGCTGATTGGCAGAGAATGTTAGCCTTTACAAAGTCCTGCCCTGTGAATTATGCCAGAAAAGTAGATCATTGATCAAGGACTTCAAGTCTATTAGATCCTTAGAGATCCTCTTCAGTTCCATGCAGGATTCTTAACCTTATCAGTGTCCTGGACCCTTTGGCAGTCTGGTAAAGATCAGAATCTCAGAATTATGATTTTCAATGCATAGCATAAAATACAATGGATGGGGGCAGCTAGGTGGCGCAGTGGATAGAGCACAGCCCTGAAGTCAGGAGGAACTGAGTTCAAATCTGATCTCAGACATGTAACAGCTGTGTGACCCTGGGCAAGTCACTTAACCCCAATTGCCTCAGCAAAAAAAAAAAAAAAATACATTGGATGACAAAGGAAACAAATTCCATTGAAGTAGAGTTACTAAAACAGTTTTTAAAAATAAATTCATAAACCCAAGATTAAAAAAAAAAAACCCTGATCTAATCTGATGCTCTTATTTTACAGCTGAGGAAACTGAGACTCAGCTGGGAGCATGATTTTACTAAACTCACAAAGCTAAGAAATGGCAAAACTGGGACAGGCCCTCAAAAACTAGCATTCTCTCCAATAGGCTACAGCTGCCTCAAGATTCCTATTCCCATTTTAAACAACAGGAAACAGATTTCTTGAAGTTAAAATACTTCATCCAGGGTCACTAAAGTAAAGCGCTGAAGCTCAACCTTGGAAATGCAGGCCTAGTGTTGTTTTCACTATATCCCACACAGTGTTTCTTTGTTAAAAATGAACTTTAAAACACATTCAGGAACCTCAAAGAGTTTGCATTTTCAAGGAAGAACAGTAAAGGCTAACTAGAATCAAGGTGAAAAACAATTCTTAAGAAGAACTATTAGAAAGGAAAGCTTGTCAAACGGGAAGAAGTCGAGTCCCTCTAAGTCTTTTTCTGTGTTCTTACCCTCTCGACCTCTCTGCTGGGACACAATTAACCATCTCCCTCTACTATGGAACTCTCCTTCCAAATCTGTCAGGCCTTCCTGAACTCTGCTTCTTCCTGCCTAATGACTAGGGCACCAGAAAACCCTTTGATCCATGGATCCCTTGAAATCCCAAGGAGGTCAATGACAGAAAGAAGGGGCCCAAATACAACAAACCAAAAAGAACAGCATTTTTATGGTAGCAAAAAAACTGAAAATAAAATGGATATCCATTTTTGGATTTAAAAAATGAATATGTGGTATATTACTACAAGGAGGGAAATCAAGAATATGAGGAGTTCAGACACATGGGAAGACCCGTAGGAAATGAAAGAGTGAAGTAAGCCAAAGAGAATATACAATCTGATTAAAAGTATAAATGAAAAAGAAAAACTACTAAAATACAAACAAGCTCATGCTAACTATGTGGTCATCAATCATTCCTGTCCCCAGAACAAATGCTGATGTACACTTAGATGGTAGGAAACCATGAGAGTAGAATGTCATATATATTGTCAGATGCAGTTGTTTTACTAATTGTTTTTACTTAGGCCATCTTTTACCTCAATTCTTATCCAACCTTTAACTACTTCAATGAGTGCTACCCCAGAAAAACCAAAGCCCTTGAAAGATCTAGCTTAAAAAGGCCAAGGTCTGCACTACATCCTGGGCTATCTCCAATCATCCTGATCTATGTCTTGCCACTGGACTCACAAAATTGTGGAGAAGAGAATAGAGTTAATGACTTTGCACTGTCCAGCTTCACTTAAATCCAATTCACTTGCAAGTCAAGAAATCACCCTTCTGATCTCTTCAATCCTTTTGGAGAAGAAAGGATAAACAACTGTTTGCACTGTTGTTGCAACTGAGGATTCCATATGTGTTTATGTAGATAAATGGGAAAAGGTTGTGGTGAAAAACACAAGTGACTTCAGTAGCATTTTCTTTAATTAAAACATGTAGTGGATATCCTGCCTTCTAGGGGAGGGGTGGGGAGTTGGGGGGAAAAATTTGTAACAGAAAGCTATATAAGGGTTAATGTTGAAGAATTACCCATGCATGTTTTGCAAATAAAATAAAATTTAAAAAAAAAAGGAGTTGGATATCACCTACCTATGAAATGACCACCAGGAACACTATCATCTTCACTTTACAAGGAAGGCCAGACGATCACTTACAAGGACATAAAGTATCAACAATATATGAAACCAGGATTATAACCCAAAGGGCCTTAAAGAAGCATGACTGTTATCCTACCACTTTTCTATATTTTGGCCTTTTGAAACTAATATCCCAGGAAAATTATCTTCCTCTTAACAGGAAAGAGCTCCAGAGAAATAAGCCTACAATGAGTGGAAAGAACATGGGATTTGGAATCAAATTGGCTTCCAAATTCTAGTTTTGCTCTGCCTAGTTCTGTGTCCTTGGAAAAGCCATAGGAACCTCTCTAAGACATCAGTTCCCTCCTTTGTAAAAATAAGGGAATGAGACCAGATTGTGGACTTCTGGAACATGGATGAGAAAAATGTATATTTTTATTTCACTATAATTGGTTTCCTTTGTACCCCTACATATTTTACTTCATAGATTTAAAAACATGACTTTATTATTTTGCATAACTTTCTAAGTGGTTTCTTAATTGTGAGTAAGGATAAGAGAGAAAACCTAGAACTAAAAAATTTTAGAAGCAAATGTAAATGTTTTTGTTTTGAATGTAACTAGGGTAAAATATTAAATAAATAAATAAAGCAAAACATGATTTTCAGAAGGGGTCCCTAGACTTTATCAGATTTTCAAAGGGATCCAGATCACACACACACACACACACACACACACACACACATACACACAAGTGAAGGATACTGGACAAGAGAATATCTAAGCCACATTCATAATTTATAAAACTCAACTATTGAACTTAACTGGCAATCATTCCTCTGCTGTGCTCCATTTTCCCAAATGGAGCCAGAGTAGGTCCTCCTTTTAATGGGTGAAATAAGAATTTGATAGTGATAATAAAATAGTGATAGGTGATGTTGCCCAGCTGCAGACTAGGACAAAGACGCTGCATGCCAATCCTATCACATGAGGATTTCTCTGTATCCTTCCTCATTTCCCCCTCATCCCTTAGCCCACATCATCCCCAACCAGAGTAAGTTATGAAAGTATCTTCTCTCTAAAGTAGGACTTCTTAAACTTTTTCCACTCTCAACTTTTTTGCCTGAAAAATTTTTACGCTATCCCAGATATACAGGTATATAAAATAGACATACAAATCAAACATTTGCTGATAATAAATCATGAATAAATTTATTTTAAAACAATCATATATTGTTTTATACATATAATTTTACCATTTATAAAAGATGAAAGCAAATTTGCATACTAATGAGATGGATGTTCTTGTTTATTTTTACATAAAGAATTAAGTTTTGGCAGAATATTTGATATCTTTTACAACTGCCAAATTTTTTGAGACCTCCACAATCAGTTACAAGATCCAATATGGGGTCTTCACCCACAATTTAAAAAGCTTCATTCTAAAGCAAAAGCCCACATTCTGCATCACTGTTGGGAGGACCAGCTCTGACAAAATCCTTGAAACTCAAAATATTTTCTAATCTAGTTGGGCAAAGTCAATCCCTTCCATGGCTCAGAAGCTGTGGATGCTGCCAAAATCCATCCTTCCCAGAAAGGCAGGAAAAGGCAAATGGAACAGCAGGGGGAGGGGGCAGCTTCTCATTCTTCCCATCAAGCTGCCTCTCTGTTTTACATATACAAAGCCTTCCAGGACTTCAAAGGAAACTTGAGAAAATTAGACCAGAGCCTTCTAGATAGGGGGATGGATGGTCAAGTGAGTTCAGGACTTAGAAGGGTTTATTCTCTAGACCTTTTCACCACCCCCAATCCTCAAGAGACCAATTAAAAATATTCTTATGGTTCCTGAGCCCAGGAAAGAGAGGGAATGTGTGAACCCTGCCGTGCTGCATGAGTGAGTCACAAATATGAGTCTCCAACAACAGGGACTAATGCTAAAGGACAAATACAGTAAGGAGTGCTCAAAGTCGAGAACAACAATTAACTCAACAATTAACAAGTTCATAGACCAGGTTTGGTTCCCAACTCTAAGGAAGGAAACTATAAGCTCCTAGAGGGCAGAGGCTGGTTCAGGGTTTGGTCTTGTTGTTTTTGTTATTGTTGCTGCTGTCATTGTTACAGTTGTCATCATTATTGCTATTGTTGCCAAAGTTGTCATCATTGTTGTTGTTGGTAACCCCAGTACCCAACACAATACCTTGCACAGGACATTGATTTAACAAATATTATATTGAAATTAATTCATTATGTTACTGAGGCAGAATAGCAATAGTAGCAGAACACAGCCTGAACTTCAATCCTTCCAAAGATGCTTTCTAGCTGTGTGACCACTAACAAATTATTTGACCCTTGCAACCCTCATCTATAAAATGAGGGTGACAACAGCGACTCCTTCACAAGGTTAGGATGGACAAATAACATCAAGTTTGCAGAATACTTTACAAAGTTATGAAGATACAGGAAATTCAGAGTATCACATGAACCCAGATTAGGAGGGACCTTAGAGGCTTTTGAATTCAACCCCTTTATTAGATGAGAAAACTGAGGCTCAGATAAGTGACTTGACTATAGTCATACAACTGACAAGTGTCCCAAGAAGGATTAAACCCCAAGACCTTGAAGTCCTCCATCTATTGCACCACCTTGCCTCTCAGAAATCATCATATTTATATACCTCATTGACTTATTTTCAATGTTGATAGTTCTACTTTTAAACTAAGGCTGCCCCACTATGTGAGGTACTTAGACAGAAATAATCAGTACCAAGTATGAGTTGTGTAATTAAAAAACTCTTGAGACCTTCCCTCCTGCCTCCCAATCTTTCCTGACTTGCAGAGTCACAGAATCCTAGAACTAGAAGGGACTTTGGAGTCCACTAGTCTAGTCTATGCCAGAACAAGACTATCCATCCACAATAATCTCAACAGGTGTGCAGTTGCACTCCTCCTGAAAACCAGCCATTGCACTCTCCAACATCTCAATATTTGCTAGAATTTGCTAGAAAATATTGCTAGAATATTTTACTTATAAATGAGATGAAATCTGCCTTTCAACACTTCCCTGAATTACTTATGATTCTGCCTTCTGGGATGAAGCTGAGCCAGCTTTGTTCTTTTCTCTATGACCACCCTTTCCAACAGTCATCATGTCTTATCCCACTCTGCCATTCAGTCCCCAGACTTCTCTGATCCAGGTTGAATAAACCCAGTTCCTTCACAGATCCTCAAAAGGAAAGCTCTCCAGGTCCTTTATGATCCCATTGGCCATTCTCTAGACATAGTCCCAAAATTGAATATTCCAGATATGGCCTGATCAGGGCACGATACAGCAAGCCTATCATCATCCTCCTATCACCACACTCTGCCCTCTTCCAAATCTTGGACATTATGTCCCTCCAAAGCTTCAAGGGATACTAGGAGAAATAATTGCATAGTTATCACAATCCAATGAAATCACAGATCTCAACCAACTTCTACTTAAAATATGAGACAATCCCTTCCCGTTAATTACCTAGTCATATGGGTTTAGCTTCCTGTAGAACACAGAGACTAAGTGACTTAGCTGGGATTTTAGCTAGTAGGTCTGAATTCGGTCTGCCTGATTCCAAGCCCAGCTTCCTAACCACATACCATGATGTAATGATCTCTCTAAATTACTGTAGCAATGGGAGAAGGTGAGTGATACTGAGTATGAACAGTGTATCTCAAATGCCCTGAGACAGCCACATCAAGCCCTACCCTATCTCTGCTACCAGTACCGGTTTCTTCCTTATTAAATCTCTCTCCAAGTTCAAACTGAGTCTAGTGGCTGTGTTCTACAATATTCTCAACAAGTTATCAACAAATGCATAAAACCTCTTTATCTCAGAGTCAAACTTGGGAAATCTCTTCTCCCATGGTCTCACTCTCATTTTCTCAATCCCAAACTGTGGATTTATAGGCTTATCTCTAGCCATGTAATTTCTTTCTTTCTTTCTTTCTTTTTTTTTTTGCTGAGGCAATTGGGGTTGTGACTTGCCCAGGGTCACACAGTTAGGAAGTATTAAGGGGCAGCTAGATAGCCATGTAATTTATAAGCAATATCCAATGACATAGAAATAAAAGTAAACATTCGAAGGAGATATGGAAGGCTATGACAGACTTAAGGATACTGATTTTATCTTCTCCCCCTCATCTAGCTTACTATCAGCCAATAGATCAGATAAAGAAAAGAATATCAATTTAAACTCAAAGAAAGTACTGGGGAGAGAAAGAGCAGAAAGGCATGAACTTCACTCTCACCATCTGCCCCATCTTGATTTCTTTCAACCTGATGTCAGTTCCAGTTCAGTCCTTCCCCATGCCCATTTTCTTGTTTGTCATTCTCTGGTCCGTTCAAGTTCTGCTCTCTCTGTTGTCTCTACCTCCTACCCTAAAATGTGTTAACAATTCCTTCTGTAAGGCCACTAGAATCTTTGACAAAATTCAACTTTCCTGAATTTCTTAGAATAGTCTAGGCCAAGGATTCTCTACATCCCAGAAATGTTCACCAAAGTTTCTCTTTCCTGAAGTAGTCCTCCAAAATCTGTGATCATGCTGTGGCCAAATACTTTTTTAAAAATTATTTTAATAGGCAATAGTCAGATAATATATCTTTGTACTGACCGACATTATTAGTAAGAGTAATAATAATCACATTCTATGATGCAGTTTACTCTAGGCCTATCCTGATTTCCTAGCTTAGACTAGTTCCAATGATTTGAACCCTTGGAGGCATTTTACTTTCAGATTTAGACAGACTTAGAGTGAGAAGAGTGCATAATTTAGAATAAATGAAGAGGAAAAAATTAAAAGGAGGGAGTAAAAATCACATGCATGAACTTTTATGAAATCTCTAAAATTTTGTTTCAAATTACCATTATTTTAAATCAAAATTATAAACAGTAGTAATGCTGTATGCTTCTGAATGATGACAGAGCAATGAACTCTGATAGGACAACCAGTATTCATGTGATAAGCACCAGGAGACTATCAAGAATTCACATGATTTGCTTTGAATTTTTTATTTTAAAGTTTACAGGATCTATGATCACAAGATTATAGATTTAGGATTAAGAAAGAGTGTAGAATCACCTAGTTCAACCCCAGATTTTACAAAGGAGGACCCTGAAACCAGAGGTTATGACTTGGCCAATATCACAAAATAAGTAAAATACATAGGATCCATGGGACTTAGAACTGGAATTCTACTTGAAGTCATTTGACCCTTCATTTTAGAGATGAGTCTCTTAAAAAACTCTGAGAAACCAGGCAAATATGCCCAAAGCAGAGATTAGGAGGTGAACTCAAGAATTCAAGATCCAAGGAGTTTCTACTAGACAACTGTTATTCATTTACACACATACACATACACACGAACACATATAGCAATTCCACCACTGTTCAAAATAGCTAGTCAGCAGTCCCAATGGGATGGAAGGAGTGTATGAGTCACAGAAGACCTGACTCAAAACTCCTGCCCTGCCACTTACCACCTGTGTCACCTCAGTTAATCTCTGGGCCTTAGTTTCCTCTTCTAGAAAAATGAAGATTTTGGACTAGATGATCTCTAATGTCCCTCCTAGTTCTAAGTCCTATAACCAATCCTTCAAAACATAATTTTCTGTGTAAATATTCTTCTCTGAGGAACATCAAACATTTTCCTTTTATTTCTCAAACTTTACTTCTCTAACCTACACCCTTGATCCCCTCCTATCCTTCTAAGGACCTTGGCTTTTGGCTCTCTTGCATCTTCTATTTTTCCCATCTCCTGGTTCTTTTTCTTTGACCCAGCAAAATTCTTAACTCCCTGTTGTTATAAATAACAAGGAAAATTCTTGCCTTGATGCTGTTCCATTCAAACCAATGTCCCATCTTTAGTGCCCAATTTTCAGGGTTCTCTAAACTGACTACCACCAATTCCTCAGCCCACCTACCATTTATTTTTCAGTATCAGGCAAGGCTACTTTGACCCATCCCATCCCCATTCCATTTAGCCCTGCTGCTTAATCTATGTGACCTAATAGAATGGAAGTTTCCAAGAACAGAATCTGTTCCCTTGTGCTTACCTAGCACAGAGCCTGGCACATGTTGTTGCTTAGTAGGCTTTTTTTAGGCACATCCAACTCTTTGTGACCCTTTTTGAGATTTTCTTGGCAAAGACACTGGAGTGATTTGCAGTTTCCTTCTCCAGATCATTTTAAAGGTGAGGAAACTAAGGCAAAACAAGTTAAGTGACTTGCCCAGGGTCACACAGCCAGTAACTGACTCTGGTCTCCTGACTCCAGGTCTAGCACTCTATTCACTGTACCACCTAGCCACCTGCCTAGCACATAGTAGATACCTAATAAGTGTTTATTGATTGACTGGCCTTCATCTTGTTAACAACTATGGGTGTCAAAATGAACTGATTAGATGAAAAACTCTCAAGGTCCATTTTAGCTCTAACTCATACAGACATCTGAATAAACATCCTTTTTCCAACCGCTTATGGGCTATCTCCCTCTAATTTTCCTGCTGGTTTAAGAAAACTCTAATTCATCATATCCATAATCAAATCCAACCTTTTCTCAAACCCTGCCCCCCACTTCCAGTCTTTTCTATTAAATCACCTTTCTTTCCATCACCCTAGTTCAAAACTTGCATCTTCTCTAATGCCTTTCCCACTTCCCAAGACCCAATCAGTTGCCAATCCTGATTCTCCATATGTAGCTTCTCTGCCTTCTCTCCCTCTTTTCCCAGGGTCATTACCCTAGATCAGGATCTTATTATATAGCTCACTTGGACTACTGCACTGAACTTTACCTAGCCTTCCTTCTTCCAATTCAAAATCCATAGCCTAATCTCAAAGATCCTCCACAATCAGCCTCTAGTCTAATTGTATGCCAGACCAGTACCCAAAGAATTAATTCCTCCAACTTATTCTGCCTTTATGACAATCCCTATTTCTACAATGAACTTTTCTCCATTTCTAGAAATTGAAATCCTACCCATCCTCCAAGGTCTAGTTCCAGTGCCAACTTTTCTGGGAGACTCATCATAATCTCCCCAACCTTAAATGATCTCCCATTTCCTGGATTTCTCACAGAAATTGATTCCCCAATCTACTTATTTGTTATAATGGTGCTTTGTGTCTTCCTCACTGAAATATCAAGTCTTTGAGAAAAGGGATGGAGTCACCCACGTGATACAGTTGATAGAGGACTTGACTTAGAATCAGGATACTTACTAGCTTTGTAGCTCTGTGTGGCCCAAATCACTTAACTCCTCTAGGTCTCTTTCTCTACCTCTAATATGGGGACCAATAGCTTCAGTGTTATTGTGGAGCTCAAATGAAATGACATGTAAAGCACTTTGCAAATCTTTCGAAACATATGCATAGACAATTCTCAACATTTATCCTGGCAAAATCTTGTATTCCAAAATTTTTCCCTCCCTTTTCCCTCCCCCCTTCCTTAGATGGCAAGTAACCCAATATATGTGAAACATCCACAGTTCTTCTACACATATTTCCACAATTATCATGCTGCACAAGAAAAATCAGCTCAAAAAGAGAAAAAATGAAAAAGAAAACAAAATGCAAGCAAACAACAACAAAAAGTGAAAATAGTATGTTGTGATCTGAGTGTGCTCAGTTCCCACAGTCCTCCCTCTGGATACAGATGGCTACCTTCATCACAAGACCATTGGAACTGACCTGAATCATCTCATTGTTGAAAAGAGCCATGTCCATCAGAATTCCTACTCCAAAAGTCACTTGCCACAGGTAAACTAGCAAACAGATAGTAGTGGAGAGAAGGGTCAGGGAAGTGCTGATGTCAATAACTGCCTTGCTCCCTTGGCTAAGCCAGGCCAGCCCTACCTCCCTTTCCATTATCTTCCTCTTCTCTACAGTATGATCAATTGCTCAACAGGAAATTGTCGACTGGAAAAATTCTGATACCTCTGGAAGATCAAGAGAAAGAATCAAGAAACCGCAGGGAGGACAAAGCCTGATCTTGTCTATGGTTTTAGGATTTAGACAATCTCTTTGTCCTCTAAGTGCCTTTTTTGCCAATGACCTTTTAGGGTTTTAACCTTTCTTTTGGTTCCTGACTCCCTTTGGAGGCCTGAGAAAACCCATAGACTCCTCAGGATATCAAAATAAAATACTGATGATTACAAAGAAAACTAATTACATTGAAATTCAGTTATCTTTTATTGATTTCTCAATTGGATATGGGAAAAAGAGGGAGAAAAGGACATTTGTTTAAAAAAAATAACACTTGATTAAAAAGGAATTGTTATCAAACCATTCACTGAAAAAAGTTCACAGACCCCAGATTGAGAACCCTTGTGTTAAAGTTGAAACAACAACAGTATTTCCTAACAAAGTGATCTGTACCCAGAGAAGTGCCTGAGAAGTCATGAGTTACACCTCCCTAGAGGTCTTCATGAACATATATATATTAGACAGTTGAATGGTTTAGTATATATTGTTGGAACTGGAAGATCTAAGTTCAAATTCTGCCTATGACTCTTTAGCTCTGTGTTTCTGAGCATTGTTTCCCTTCTCTCAGCTTCAGTTTCCTCATCTATGAAAAGGGAACAAAGTCCCCACCTCCTACGATCTGAGGAGATAGCATGTATGTAGCATTTTGTAAAGCTTACAAGGCTAAATAAGTGATAGCTATTATTGCTGTTGTTATTTTTTAAAACTATATTGGGAATTCCTGTTCAGCTCGGTCGGATTATCAATATACTCCAAAATCCCTTATCCTGAGGTTCTGTTCTTCATTAGCTAGAATTTATTTTTAGCCTTGCCTATAAAAATACTTATAAGACATCACATTTTTCTTCACTTTAATTTGAAACACTTTAAAACATCACAATATGTTTTCCGCATTCATGCCCAAAGGGAATTCAAAGCAACTATATAAGGCAACAGGTTAAATGGGTAGGAGTAGAGGGCAGAAGGAGCTAGTGTGGCTAGGGCAGGAGAATGAAGTAAAGTATAACCTGCAAGCTGGAGAATTCAGGAAGTGACAATGCGCCCCTGGGATTGTTCCATTACACATGAGGGAAGAGGAGAACTGGTGCCTTTATTTAAAGAAAAAGAGCAACTTTTCTCCTGAACGATGAAATCTCTAAGGCCTTTGGCTAGTGTGAAATGGAACCCACAAACAAGGATACTCAACCTGACTGTTAACATGTTTAATCATAGCCTATAAAGGTCATTCAGAATGTTCCTACTATGTGCAAATTACAAAGTATTAATCTTTTCATAATATCCCATGTGGCTCTCACTATATTTGAAAATTCTGTCTATCTAATAATGATAGTACCAATATGTCTTTCTATCTCATGTAACCATCTTTTGAGCTCTCAGGGCTATGAATTCTCATTTTACACAGAGGTATGCTCTCCTTAAAAAGGAGATTCAAATTAGTCAGGATTATGAAAATAAATTATTGGAATGATATTTTAAATAAACCTCATACTCCTTTAAGAAAATAGATAAGCCATTCCACCACCTATAAATTTATAGAAGGTATGAATGAAATAAAATGAAGTTAGCAGTCAACAAAGAGTTCGAAGAAGAGCCATTAAACAACTGAGAGATGCATGCTAAAATATTTTGGAGGAAGTGGTTACTGTTACTAAGGAAAAATAAGACTCAATTTCTTTCCTTTTAAAAAAATATAGTTTCAAATTAAAGATTTAGACAATCTCTTTGTCCTCTAAGTGCCTTTTTTGCCAATGACCTTTTAGGGTTTTAACCTTTCTTTTGGTTCCTGACTCCCTTTGGAGGTCTGAGAAAACCCATAGACTCCTCAGGATATCAAATTTTTTGGATCCAAAGTATAGTTATAAAATATAGAATCATAGATTTAAGGTTGAAAGGATCCAAAGCAGTCACCTAGTTTTATTCATTTATCTCCTCTCATCCCATGAGGCTGGGCAATTAGAACAATGACAGCCAGCATGAAATAATTTATCTAAATTCTCCCAGCTAGTTAGTTAATGGAAGAGCTGGGCCTCTAGCCCTGGTCTCTCAACCACCAAGCCAATGGTCTTTCTATTATCCTCTAATACTAAGCAGAATAATTCTAATGGTGAGCTTTCATGTATTCAAGATAATAATGTCTTTCCTAAATTTTATCTTCTCCAGAGTAAATATCTCCAATAATTCCATTTCATCCTCATGTGACATGGTTTAAAAACCTTTCTGGTTGCCCTCTAGTTTTTCTTTCTTTCTTTTTTTTTTCATGACCCCATTTGGGATTTTCTTTTTTTTTATTAAAGCTTTTTATTTGCATAACATATGTATGGGTAGTTCCTCAACATTGATCCTTACAAAGCTTTCCATTACAAATTCCCCCCACCAGTCTCCCCCCCTCCCCTAGATGGCAGGAAGTCCACTACATGTTAATTATATTAAAATACTTGACAAGTCGAATATATGTATACATATTTCCATACTTATCTTATTGTGCAAGAACAATCGTATCTACATGAACAAAAAATATCTGAGAAAGGAAACCCAATGCAAACAAACATCGATAGAGATCATGGAAATATGTTGTGGTCCACATTTCATATCTCTCTCTCTCTGGGTGTATATGGCTTTCTTCACTGAACAATTGGAACTGGCTTGAGACATTTCATTGTTGAAGAGAGCCATGTCCATCAGAATTGATCATCATCTAATATTGTTGCTGTGCATAATGATCTCCTGGTTCTGCTCGTTTCACTCAGCATTAGTTCATGTAAGTCTCTCCAGGCCTCTCTGAAATCATCCTGCTGGTCATTTCTTACAGAACAATAATATTCCATAACATTCATATACCATAATTTATTCAGCCATTCTCCAACTGATGGGCATCCACTCAGTTCCCAGTTTCTAGCCACTACAAAAAGGGCTGCCACAAACATTCTTGCACATGTGGATCCCTTTCCCTCCTCTAAGATTTCTTTGGGATATAGGCCCAATAGAAACACTGCTGGGTCAAAGGGGATGCACAGTTTTGTTTTTTTTGGGGGGGGGTTGGTTTTTTTTTTAGTTTGATAACTTTTGGAGCATAGTTCCAAATTGCTCTCCAGAATGGTTGGATCTGTTCACAGTTCCACCAACAATGTGTCAGTGTCCCAGTTTTCCCACATCCCCTCCAACATTTGTCATTATCTTTTCCTGTCATTTTAGCCAATCTGACAGGTGTGTAGTGGTACCTCAGAGTTGTCTTAATTTGCATTTCTCTGAACAATAGTGATTTGGAGCACCTTTTCATATGACCAGAAATGATTTTAATTTCATCATCTGAAAATTGTCTGTTTATGTCCTTTGACCATTTATCTATTGAAGAGTGGCTTGAATTCTTATAAATATGAGACAATTCTCTATATATTTTAGAAATAAGGCCTTTATCCTAACCCTTAAATGTAAAGATGATTTCCCAATTTGATGCTTCCCTCCTAATCTTGTCTGCATTAGTTTTATTTGTACAGAAACTTTTTAACTTAATATAATCAAAATTATCCATCTGGTGTTCAATTAGGGGTTCTAGATCTTCTTTGGACATAAATTTATTCCATCTCCACAGGTCTGAGAGGTAAACTATACTATGTTCCTCTAATTTGCTTACAATATCACTCTTTATATCTAGATCATGAACCCACTAGATCTTATCTTGGTATGTGGTGTTAGGTGTGGGTCAAGCCCTAATTTCTTCCACACTAGTTTCTAATTTTCCCAGCAGTTTTTGCCAAAAAGTGATAGTACTTATCTCAAAAGCTGGGGTCTTTGGGTTTATCAAACACTAAATTGCTAAAGTTATTGCCTAGATTGTCCTGATATCCTATCCTATGCCACTGATCGACTGCTCTATTTCTCAGCCAGTACCAAATGGTTTTGATGACCACTGCTTTATAATATAGTTTTAGATCTGGCATAGCAAGGCTACCTTCATCTTCCTTTTTTTTTTCATTAATTCCCTTGAAATTCTTGACCTTTTGTTCTTCCAGATGAACTTTGCTACTATTTTTTCTAGATCTGTAAAATAATTTCTTGGGAGTTTGATTGGTATGGCACTAAATAAGTAAATTAGTTTGGGTAGTATTGTCATTTTTATTATATTCGCTCGGCCTACCCATGAGCACTTAATGTTTTTCCAATTGACTAGGTCTGATTTTATTTGTGTGGAAAGTGTTTTGTAGTTTAGTTCATATAGTTTCTGACTTTTCCTTAGCAGATAGATTCCCAAATATTTTATACTATCATCCATTATTTTGAATGGAATTTCTTTTGGTATCTCTTGCTGCTGAACTTTGTTGGTAATATATAAAAATGCTGATGATTTATGTGGATTTATTTTGAATCCTGCAACTTTGCTAAAGATGTGAATTGTTTCTAATAGTTTTTTAGTTGAGTCTCTAAGGTTCTCTGCCCTCTAGTTTTTCAATGCCCAATCTAAAATATGGTGCCCTAAAATGTATGCAACAATCCATATATGTTCTGAGTACAGTGAAAACATTATCTCCTTTTTTCTAGATACTAACGTGGTTTGAGATCACTTTAGCTGCCTACAGGCCACTGCTTATTCAATATGAACTCCCTGTGGTAAACTCAACTCCACTTCCCCATCCTCTTCCCCCTTAACCAAGATTACTCAGATTTTAAACATCTCTGAATCATTAGCTACTTATTTCATTGAAGTCTTGCCGCTTCTATCTATTCAAGGTTTATAAAAGATGGGGAGAACAAGACAAAGGGCAAAGTTGCAGCAGCACAGTAATTAGCAACAGCTCTTTTAAACCTAAGGATGGCAAATTCAATTAAACAAACATTGATTAAACATCTAGGAACATCTAAAAAGCAGTTTAGAGCTTAGCATCAATGTCAAGAAAAGTCCTTCAAGTTTTAACTATCAAGGGTTAAAAAAAAAGTTTTTATTATAAACAGCCATTAAAAAAAACTCTCCATGCAATCAAATAAAGATACAAGATAAGTGATTTCATCCTACAAAACTCTTAGCACCTAATATGGCAGAACCCAAACAACAAAGTACTTTTGTTTTATATTTGAGGTTTGAAGAACTGTGCTCCCTCCCTTTTTCCTCTCTCTCTCCCTTCTTTTCTTCCTCCCTTCCTTTCTTCCCTTCCTTCCCTCCTTCCTCCTTCCTTTCCTCCTTTTCTTCCCTCCTTCTTTCCTTTCCCTCCCTGCCTTCTT
Source organism: Myrmecobius fasciatus (assembly GCA_023553655.1). Classification (NCBI taxonomy): domain Eukaryota; kingdom Metazoa; phylum Chordata; class Mammalia; order Dasyuromorphia; family Myrmecobiidae; genus Myrmecobius; species Myrmecobius fasciatus. Next base: position 461,859 of record JAJPUD010000500.1, read on the forward strand.
TCTTCCTCATTCCCTCTCTTTCTTTTATTTCTTCCTTCCTTCCTTCATTTTCTTCCTTTCCTTCCCTCCTTCTCTTCTTCCCTATTAGAGTCAGCATATACAGTTTTGCTATCTTTGCTTTGAATCACTTCATATAAGTATTTCCATTTGTAAAAATTTAATGGCATTGTAATTTTCCCTTACATTAACATACTGTAATTTATTTAGCCATTCCCACTTGTTCCCCTATAAATCATTTTCATTATTTTTGCTATTACAAAAAGAAAAACTCTGAATATTTTTGTTAATGTAGGTCTTTTTTCCCTTCTTAATAAAGTTGGGTTTGGACTTTTTGGTTTCGTTTTTTAATGAGGGTGGATAACATTAGCTTGAAGCAGCTAGGAGGCTCATAGATAGAGAGCTGAGCCTGGAGACAGAAAGACCTGAGTTCAAATTCAATTTCGGACACTCACTAGCTATATGATCCTGGGTAAGTCACTTAATCTCTGCTTCAATCCTGGAGGAGGAAACGGCAAACCACTCCAGTATCTCCACCAAGAAAATCTCATAAAAAATCAGAAGTTACTGAACAACAACAACGTTAACTTAACACTGTGCTTGATATATAGTAGGTGCCTAATAAATGCTGATCAATTGCTTAATTGATGCAGCAGTGAAATCACCAGGCCAAAAGCTAAAATCACTTTTGTGAGTTTGATTGCATATTACTTCTCAAAAGGTTGCTCCTAAAGTATCCTTAACTAGGGCACTGTGTGTGTTTCCATGTCTGCTTCCTTATAGCCCTAACGCCAAAAAATTTTCAGATGGAAAGTCCTCAGATCAGTGTTTTGGAGTCTGATCATTAAGAAAAGAATATTTTCTTTTCAAGTAGAAGGTTTGATTGAACTCAAAAGAGACTCCTAGAATTCTAGAGCTAGAAGAATTAGTTAGAAGAGAACAGCAAAAATAGGTGAGGTTACCTGATTTTAGGGGTGATAGACAATCTGCCACTCCTTCCCTCCCCACTAGAATGATATAAACTACATGCCATCATAATTCCAATTGCTACTTTTCAATAAAAATTTCCAAATTTGCATCTCTAGACCGGATTGCTTAACTTCTCCTATATTCAATTATCTCTATCGCATCTCTAATTCTATGTCTTGAAAATACTTGAAATTCATCAAATCTATAATGGAATTTGATTTCATCTACACTGACCCCCTCTGGGACCTGTCACATAACCTCCAAAGGCTTATGCTTCCTCCCCTGAAAAATAAGACAGTTGAATTTAATGACCTCAGAGTCATCAAATCTGCTCTAAATTTATGATTATCCTTACCAAATTAATATTCCTTCTCTATTATTCTCATTGACACTAACAATTCTCTTCAGCTAACTAGGCATGCAACCATAAAACTATTTGGGACAAATTTTTCCTGCAGTTCTCTCTATCATGAGTCACTAAACCCTATTAAGTCTTTTTTCTTTTTTTTGGAGAGGGGGGACGACTAATATTTCACATATTCGGTCAAACTCAGGAACATTTATGACCATGTTCTTTAACTTGAATATTAAGTAGATAGACACACAGTAGGAATTCAGTTGCCCTTCTCAATTAAAGTGGTGTTATAGATTGGCTTTGGAGTCAGAAGATCTGAGCTAAAATCTTGACTTTTTTCACTTAATATCTACGTGACTTTGGACAAGTTTCTTAACTCCAGTTTGCTCATCTATAAAATGGGTGGGGGGCAAGTTAGATGATGCCTAAGGTCCCTACCAGCTCTAATTCTGTATATGTTTTGTAATCTTCTTTTCAAAATTGGCAAAGCTAAGTCCTCAAAGCCTGTGTCTAATATATATATATATTTTTTAATTAAAACATTTTATTCACAAAACATATGAATGGGTAATTTTTCAACATTGACCCTTGCAAAATTTTCTGTTCCAAATTTTCCCCTCCTTCCCCCTACCCTCTCCCCTAGATGACAGGTAGTCCAATATATGTTAAATATGTTAAAATATATGTTAAATCCAATATATGTATACATATTTTCTAATATATATTTTCTTAGAAAAAAGATCAATCACTTTTTTATACTACACTCATTTGTAAATACTGTATATCCTTCTTTCCTCCATTATAATAAAGTTTTTTTAAAGGGGGGGGAATTGAGCAAAACAAAACAACACAATCAACAAATCTTTATCAAACACATACTATGTGCCAGGCACATTTCTCTATCTAAGTCACACTAAGTCACACAAAGACTAAGACATACATAAATATCAATCAGTGAAGGGAGTAAGGAAACCCCCTACACAGGTAACAGCCAGCAATAACAACCAAATGATACCTATTACCAGAGTGGCTAAGAAACCTCATCTTGTCATATCTCAGCCATCTTTTCTGATTCGCTTACAAGGCAACCTGAGTTCCCAAAATTTAACCCAGCAAATGTTTACATCTCAGGTAAAACTGGTTCATCAAAGCGTGTAACTACATGACTGACTATTTAGTCTAAAAGACTCATAATGTAACAAAGGTAAGGGGAAGAGGGATGACAAAAGTCTGTTCCCTAAGATAGATCACAAATGCTATAAACATCTATCCGTGGGCAGAGAAAGGGAGAATCCAGTATCAATTGGGAAATGCACAAGGACTGCAAAAGAAAAATTTCATAATCCCTTCTGAGACAGCAATCTCACTCCTCTACTTTCCAAGAAGAAGCTGGAGCCATTCCGGCAAGCTGAGTAAGGTCTGAAGAAAAGAACATGCTTCTTTATACCAGACAGAACAAAAGTAAGAAGCTACTGAATAGAACAGGGAGGGGTCACCCCCAAATCCAAACAATGAGGCAAATTATATAATCTTCAATCTCCTAAATTTTCTAAAAGGAAGAAAATGCCTGATTACACTGGCTGCAGAAGGCACAGATATAGACATGAGGGCAATGGGGTAGGAAGTGGAGGATGGGAGATGGCCAAGGTCTCTTTGCTGTCTGCTCAAATCAACAGGGGTTATGGGAAATCCAAGATGATGCTGATGTTCCCAATGGGAAGGAGCCCAAGAAGTGTGAGTGATTCTAGAGATGTATCTTCCAACTTAGAGAACTAATGTCCTTAAACATCCATTAAGAGATTCAACTAAACTTTCAAAAAACATTCTAAGGTGACCTTTCTTCCCTTCTTGGCCTAAGAGCACTCTCTTTTCTCCCTGGATTACCCTGAAGGGTCTTTCTATTTCAAGGGCACTCATTTCCTATTCTAAAAAGCCAGACCCATGACCAGAGCTCTTGTATGGCCAGGTTCTGGCTTTTCAGCAGCTTCCCCTGGAAAGCTGAAGAACCCCTAGAATGCTGGCTTATGCTAGAGTTTCACCAACTCTCCCCCTCAATGTCTACTTCCTTTCTCTTCCAGTTCTCTTTAATTAGAATCCTCTCCAAATAAGAATTTTTAATCATTCACAAGCTACTAAAGGGAAAATGTCTTGATAAATATTGAGTTGACAAGAAATCAGGCTTATAAAATTTATTTTAACACATTATTAGACATCATCTTCCAGCTTGTAAATTTATTATACAAACATCTAGGGAACATTGCATCCTGAGCCAAAGGCACAAAACAACAAGAGAAAAATAACCCTATAAAACTCCCAACTATTATTTCTCTGGCTTTGTGGTTTCCTGGGTAAATCTAATTTGTTTCCTCCAAATTATCCTGTTTTCTAGTCAACATGGTAATCAAAACATTCCCCCCCCCCAACCCTCCTTTTAAGTGCCATATAATCTGCATTTAAATTGGAAAAATGCTTCAAATTACTTTCCCAGTCACTTTAGTGTGCTTCCCATGAAGTACCCTCCTTTGCTGCTTTCCAGCATTTAACAGGTATTGTCCATAGGGCAGAGTCCTCCCCTCCCCTCTAAAAAAAGTACAGTCCTACCAAAACTCAAGGAAAGTGTTGGAATTGGGGTTTTCCTGAAGCTACATCCCCATCCCCAAAACAAGCTGCCACTTGAGTCCTTTTCATCGCTTAAGGAAATAAAAGAAAGAAATTTCACATCCAAAGTACATGCTTATTCTTGGAATAAGCAGTAGGAAGGCTGATGTAGCCCCAGTCTTGTCATTTAATCTTGGATTCAGTAGAAAAGTTTCTGTGGCCCAGTTTCTAACCCAATCCTTTCAGATACAACAGGGGATAGAGAGAGAGATATAGATATATGGATATATGCACACATGTAAAATAACATATTGACACAGCACAATTTTGATATGCAGTAAGTTCTAAATGGTGGATTTTTTTATATATATAGGGCTTTAAGGCTCACAAAGTGCTTTCTCCACAATGCAAAGCAGTAGACATTACAAATATTGCCATCCCATACTCTCAGAGAAAATACAGTTGGCTCAAGAAAAGTGATTTATGGCTAGTAATTGCCAAGTAAGGGACTTGGAATCTAGGTCCCTCTTCACTATAGATCTACCAGACTTTTCCACAACAGAATAGCATGGTACGTAGAATCCTAGATTTGGATTTGGGAAGACCAGAGTTTTCAAATATAGCCTTAGACACTTACTATCTGTGTAACCATGTGCAACTCATTTAACCTCTGTCTACACTTATATGAGAGATATGGGATTGATTATCTCTAAGAGTCCCTATGATATCTTCTCAAAAAATAAAGCCTAAATTCTAACCTAGAATTCAAGGCTATGTGTAGTTATATAGTGTTGGTAGTAGTAGCTGTTATTGTTGCTCTTCTTCTTCATCATTTCATCAAACATTTATTAAATACCTATTAAGTACCAGGCACTGTGTTGGGAGTTAAAGATAGAAGGATAAAAACAAAATAGTTTCTGCCTTCAAGGGGCTTATAATCAGGAAGACAACATCTAAATTAAGAGATCCAAAATAAATACAAGTTGAATTTGGTGGGAGAAGGGATTGCATCAGGGAGAACAAGGTAAGGCTTCCTTCTTGTAAAAAGTGTTGCTTAAACAGAGTTTTGAAATAAACAAAAATCTTAAGGAGAGAGGAGGGACTTCATTCCAGTATATTCAGACTGTTCTCTTTTGCTACATGACTGATTCACTTACTTTTCCAGTTAGATATCCTTTCGATGCTATCCTTTAAGACAATGCTTCCTTGACCACACAGATTTATCAGTAAAAAAGTTTTTGAGCATGTACACAATATGTGAATATTTATAATTAATTCTATTTATAAATTATATATGTGTGCTACTGTATTAATAACGTGTTGCATGGGGCAGCTAGGTGGCGCAGTGGTTAGAGCACCAGCCCTTAAGTCAGGAGGACCTGAGTTCAAATCTGGTCTCAGACACTTCCTAGCTGTGTGACTCTGGGCAAGTCACTTAACCCCAATTGCCTCAGCAAAAAGCAAAAAAAATAATAACGTGTTGCATGGAATTTACAAAAGTAGAAGTAAAAAGGGTGAGAAAGATGAAATAACTTTTGATCCTAGAGTCAGTAAGGAGCCATTAAAACTTATTGAGCAGAGAGTAATATAATCAGTCATATCTGTGCTTTAGGTAAATCATTTTGGTAGCTACATTGAAAGGGGGAGAGAATTGAGGCAGGGAAACCAAGTAAAGAGTTGTTGCCATAGTTCAAATAAGAGGTAACATAAGGGCCTGAACTAGGATTTGAGCGGAGGGAAGGGGATAAATAATAATAAGAGCTAACATGTATATAGCACTTACTATGTACCAGGAACTGGTGCTAAGTGGTTTACAATTATCATCTCATTTCATCATCACAACAATCAGAAGATATAAGGGCTATTATTATCTTCATTTTACAAACGAGGAAACTGAGGCAAGTTGAGATTAAATGACTTTTTCAGGGTCACATGGCTAATAAGTGTTTGAGGCCAAATTTGAACTCAACTGTTCCTGACTCCAGAACGCTATCTTTTATGCCACAATGTGAGAAATATATAAGCAGAAACTCACAGGATATATGGATGATATGTGAGATAAAGAGTTGAGTCTAACATAACGAAGTTGAGAGAACCTGGGTCACCAGAAGAATGGAGGTATCCTTGACAGTAACAAGGAAATCTAAAAGATGAGTGGATTTGGAGAGAAACAATGTGATGACAGGTCTTATTTTAAATTTAATAAATTACTAAATTTATTATATTTTGACTCTGAAAAGTCAAAACAAGATAAAGTTCTCATTTTTGAAAGGTCTTCTAAAAGAAATACATAATACAGATCACAAGCCATCCATCCATGCCTGTTCCTTCTGTCCAACTTGCTCCATCCTACCCAATATGGAAATGGAAGAGGGGGGGTTTTATATCCAAGTCACTGTCCTGAAACAGAACCTACCTCAAAAGTGGCCCTGTGCAGCCACTGAGGGCACTATAGGTTACAGATATCACTAGGGGCTGACATCCCACTCCAAAAGGGAAAGACTAGAAGCTTGAACAGCAGAGGGAGGGAGCAGAGTAGTAGAGAAATTGGAAATCAGCTAGAAGAAGCTGTGTTGGAAACAAGTCCCATGACTATCACAGCAAGGGTAGGATGTAATCCACTACACATTTCATTGGGGTCAGACCACAGTCCCCTCGTGATAATGCCGTGGCTCCCTGAGGGCCCAAGCCCTGACTCTGGAGATAACAGCTTCAAGTCAATGTGTCCATGTAATTCTTCATTACTTATAAGTTGGAATCTAGTCCTGCCCACTATGCATTTCTCTCATTGTTGCCCTTTGAGTGACCCATAGAGACTGTGGTATTCTGTGACTCTCATGACCCAACGATTATTGATGTGAAAAAGATGAACCTTTGTTTTAGGGAGAGACTTGTGGTCATTAAAAAAAAAAAAAGAAAGAAAGAAAAAAAGAAATGGGCAACATCCCAAAGGCAATCCAGCCTACTCTCCCATTCACTTTTGGGTCCAATTCATCTTCAGTGCACAGTGCCTATTTAAGATTTACATGTCCCACAGACCGATTCTGTGAATTATTAATACCACTCCAAATGATCATCATCTGAACAACAGGAATTTTTTCATCCACTTGATTCTTTCTTTATGCAAACTTATTGACTAAATGACTATAACTACGTTTAAAAAGCTCTGCCAGGCTGGAACTTGACACAATCAACACAATATCATCTACCCCCAGGAGTATTTGAAAGCCCCCACTATCCACAGGGAATCCCTTTTCTATATGAACACTGAGCCAGACCTCTTGCATCACAAGGCAAATATCAGTGGCAAGTGTGTGTCTCCTATTTTGATCCTGTACTTGATATTAATGCCACAAATTAAACTAGACTCATTTTCTGGATTGGTAAGTGCCTGGCCCAGACTAGTTTCATAACATAAATAGACCACGTACACTTCACTTCCAGTTCCATTTCTCAGGCTCCAATCCTCATTAAGTTCTCAACTGCTGTCAATCAGCCTTGCCCTCAAGCTAGTACCTATACCATCCTGTTTTTAGTTCTCCTTAATATGCTGTTTTACTCTTTGGAATATCATAAGTCCTTCCTGTGCTATAGAGACTTCCCCTGGTTCCTGGACTGTGCTTGATGAGCTCTTTCTGGAGCCGATATTTTGTGGACAGACCAGGCTGGCCATGCTTCATTCCCTTCTCAGCTGTGTTCTTGTCTCTCTGGACTTCACTCACCATGCTCCCATGCAAGTTCCTTCTCTTCCCATTCCCCACCCCTCACTTTCACACTATATCTTTCTGTATCTTTTTATGTGTTGGGTTCCCTCATAGAAATGTAAGCTTCTTGGGGGCAGGGACTATCTTTCACTTTGCTTCTATGTAAATCTCCAGTGCTTAGCATAGTGCCTAACACTACTTAATAAAAGCTTCCGGTTTGTCTACCTAGTACATGATAAATGCTAAATAAGTACTTTATTTAATTCATTATTATTTTTATTGCTGTTATAAATCAGAGAGGTATGGTGATTTAGTATATGGAAAGCTGGCATCTAAACCAGGAAGACCTCAGTCTTCCACCAATGTTCTAATTCTAAAGTTAGTCATTTAATCCTTCAGTGGTCAGAGTAGTTCTCTAAGACCATAAGTTGCACAGATGGTGCCAATTTGCATTGATGGAGAAAATTTCCTCACCCAACAATTCACCATCCCAATAAAATCACAATTCTACTCCTAATCCCTCTACTATGAATTAGATTATCTAGCTCCCATCTCTCCAAACTGTTCTTTGAATAAAATGGCAGAAGGCCTAGTTTTAAATCTAGTTTCCTATGCCTATTCAATGTGAGACTGGAAGTGTAATATTCAGCGTCTCTGAGAGCACTGGCTTCCTCAGCTCATAGCATCGTTGCAAGCCTCAGATGAGATAATGTACATGAAACTCCCTATTATTAATAAATGAACACTTATTATGGATTTACTACATGAAAAGCATAGTGAGAGGCAATGAGGGAAATAAAAAAACTTAATGTAATTTAGAACTATTCCCCCAAAGGTAGGAAACTATATTGCCTTTGACTCAGCAACACAATTCTTAGGCCTATGCACCAAAGAAATTAAAGAAAACAGAAAAGCACCCAGACATGCAAAGTATTTATAGCAAGTCTTTTTATGATAGCAAAGAACTGGAAGCTGCAGGGGAATCTATCAACTGAGTAATTGCTAAACAATTATGGTACACAAACATAATAAAATACTATTTTGTAGTAAGAAATTACAAAGGAAATGATTTCAGAAAAACCTGAGAAGACTTGTATGAATTGATACAGAATGAAGTGAATAGAACCAAGAGAACAATTTATACAATGACAATAATATTGTAAAAAGAAATCTACTTTGGAAAGATTTGAGAACTCTGATTAACACTATGACCAATCATGAGTCTTTTGAGCACATGATAAAACATAGTTCCCACCTCCTGACACCGAAGCAATTCATTCAAGAGTACAAATTGAGACATATTTCTTTTTTACATAGTCAGTATAGGAATTTGTTTTTCTGACCATACATATTTGTTACAGGAGTTTTGCTTTCTTTTTCAGTTGGAAAGAAGAGGAGAAAAGGCAGTTTTGGCAAATACAAAAAAAATTAATTTTAAAGATAAAAAAGATTGAGTTATCCTGCACTAAAAACAAACACCTGCCTCATACCTAATGAAGTATGAGAGAAAAAGTATCCTGTCCTCAAGGAGAATAGATTGTAACAGAGGAGATACAAAGAACAATAATCCAAAATAAATTATAAGGAGAGGAACATTCATATACCATAATTTATCCAGCCATTCTCCAACTGATGGGCATCAGAATGGCTGGATAAATTATGGTATATGAATGTTATGGAATATTATTGTTCTATAAGAAATGACCAGCAGGATGATTTCAGAGAGGCCTGGAGAGACTTGCATGAACTGATGCTGAGTGAAATGAGCAGAACCAGGAGATCATTATACACGGCAATAATAATACTATATGCTGATCAATTCTGATGGACATGGCTCTCTTCAATAATGAAATGTTTCAAGCCAGTTCCAATTGTTCAGTGAAGAAAGCCATATACACCCAGAGAGAGGGATAGGAAATGTGGACCACAACATAACATTTTCATGCTTTCTATTGATGTTTGCTTGCATTATGTTTCCCTTCTCAGATTTTTTTTTTCTTCTTATGATCCGACTTTTTTTTGTACAGCAAGATAATTGTAAAAATATGTATATACATATTCAATTTGTCAAGTATTTTAACATAATTAACATGTAGTAGACTTCCTGCCATCTAGGGGAGGGATGGGGACAGGAGGGAAAAATTTGTAATGGAAAGCTTTGTAAGGGTCAGTGTTGAAGGATTACCCATACATATGTTTTGCAAATAAAAAGCTTTAATAAAAAAAATTTAAATTAAAAAAAGGGGCTGCCACAAACATTTTTGCACATGTAGGTCCCTTTCCCTCCTTTAAGATCTCTTTGGGATATAAGCCCAGTAGAAGCACTGTTGGGTCAAAGGGTATGCAGTTTGATAACTCTGAGCATAGTTCCAGATGGCTCTCCAGAATGGTTGGATCTATTCACAGTTCCACCAACAATGTATCAGTATCCCAGTTTTCCCACATCCCCTCCAACATTCATCATCTTTTCCTGTCATCTTAGCCAATCTGACAGGTGTGTAGTGGTATCTCAGATTTGTCTTAATTTGCATTTCTCTGATCAATAATGATTTGGAGCACCTTTTCATATGACTAGAAATAGTTTCAATTTCTTCATCTGAAAATTGTCTGTTCATATCTCTTGACCATTTATCAATTGGAGAATGGCTTGAATTTTTATAAATTTGAGTCAATTCTCTACATATTTTAGAAATGAGGCCTTTATCAGAACCTTTGAATGTAAAAATGTTTTCCCAGTTTATTGCTTCCCTTCTAATCTTGTCTGCATTAGTTTTGTTTGTACAGAAACTTTTTAACTTGATAGAGTCAAAATTATCTATTTTGTGATTAATGATGATCTCTAGTTCTTCAATTGGAGAATGGTTGAATAAATTATGGTATATTTTCAGAGAGGCCTGGAGAGACCTACATGAACTGATGCTAAGTGAAATGAGCAGAACCAGGAAATCATTATACACAGCAACAAGACTATACAATGATCAATTCTGATGGACATGGTTCTCTTCAACAATGAGGTGATTCAAACCAGTTCCTATTGTTCAGCAATAAAGAAAGTCAAATACATCCAGAGAGAGGCCTGTGGGAACTAAGTGTGAACTACAACATTTTAACACTTTCTGTGAATATTTTCTTACATTTTGTTTTCCTTCTTAGGTTTTTTTTTCTCTTTCTAGATCTGATTTTTCTTGTGCAGTAGGATAGCTGTATAGATATGTATACATATATTGGATTGTCATATAATTTGACATATTTAACATGTTTTAGACTACCTGTCATCTAGGGATGGGAGTGGGGGGAAAGAGGGGAAAAATTTGGATTAAAAAAAAATTTTTGCAAAGGTCAATGTAGAAAAATCACTCATATGTTCTGTAAATTAAAAAATTAATTTAAAAAAAAGGAGAGGAACAATACACCTATGTGACCTTGGGAAGATAATCAAAATTCTCTGGGTCTGAGTTTCCTCAATTGTAAAATGGGTAGGGAGGGGATACAGAGAAGATTTCTAAGGTATTTTCTAACTCTAAATATTATGATACTAAACTATATTGGATTGCTTACCATCTCAAGGAGGAGGGAGGAAAGGAAAGAAGGGAAAGAGATTTTGGAACTCAAAAAAATTTTGCTTAAAATAGTTTTAACATGTAATTGGAATTTATATACATATGTGAATATATATACATGTATACATACATCTATATAAAAATCATTTAAAAAGTCATTTATACTACTAAATCACTTAATATTATAATACTAAATTGAGATCCAAAAAGAGTTAACAGTTTTCCCTCTTCTGATAAAGGTCACATTTCTAAAATATATAGAGAATTGACTCCAATTTATAAGAATTCAAGTCATTCTCCAATTGATAAATGGTCACAGGATATGAACAGACAATTTTCAGATAAAGAAATTAAAACAATTTCTAGTCATAAGAAAAGGTATTTTAAATCACTATGGATCAGAAAAAATGAAAATCAAGACAACTCTGAGATACCACTACATACCTCTCAGATTGGCTAAAATGACAGGAAAAGATAATGAAAAATGTTGGGGGGGATGTGGGACAATTGGGACACTAAAACATTGTTGGTGGAATTGTGAACAGATCCAGCCATTCTGGAGACCAATTTGGAATTATGTTCAAAAAGTTATCAAACTGTGCATACCCTTTGACCCAGCAGTGTTTCTACTGGGCTTATAGCCCAAAGAGATCTTAAAGGAGGGAAAGGGACCCACAAGTGCAAAAATGTTTGTGGCAGCCCTTTTTGTAGTGGCAAGAAACTGGAAACTGAATGGATGCCCATCAATTGGAGAATGGCTGAATAAATTATGGTATATGAATGTTATGGAATATTATTGTTCTATAAGAAACGACCAGCAGGATGATTTCAGAGAGGCCTGGAGAGACTTACATGAACTGATGCTAAGTGAAATGAGCAGAACCAGGAGATCATTATACACGGCAACAATAAGACTATACGATGATCAATTCTGATGGACATGACTCTTTCCAACAATGAGATGATTGAGGCCACTTCCAATGATCTTGTTATGAAGAAAGCCATCTGCACCCAAAGAGAGGACTGTGGGAACTGAGTGTGGATCACAACATAGCATTTTCACTCTTTTTGTTGTTGTTTGCTTGCATTTTGTTTTCTTTCTCATTTTTTTCCTTTTTGACTTGATTTTTCTTGTGTAACAAGATTATTGTATAAATATGCATACATATATTGGCATTAACATATATTTTAACATGTTTAACATATATTGGACTACTTGTTATCTAGGGGAAAGGGTAAGGAGGGGAAAATTTGGAACACAAGGTTTTATAAGGGTCAATGTTGAAAAATTATCCATGAATATATTTTGAAAATTAAAAGCTTTAATTAAAAAATTCCCTCAATAGTATTTTATTTTTCCAAATACATGTAAAGATAGTTTTCAGTATTCATTTTTGTAAAATTTTGTGTTCCAAACTTTTTCTTCCTCTCTTTCTTACCTCCTATCCTCAGAACAACAAGCAATTTGATAAAGATTATACAAGTACTAGACTTTTAAACATATTTCCATATTGGCCATATTGTACAAGAAAAACCAGACCAAAGGGGGAAAAACTATAAGAAAGAAAAAGCAAATAAACAAAAAAGGTGAAAATAATATGCTTCAATTCACATTTAGTCTCGATGGCTCTCTCTCTGAATGCAAATGATATTTTCCAACCCATGTCAATTAGAATCACTGTTGGATCACTTGGATCACTGCATTGCTAAGAAGAGCTAAGTCTATTGCAGATGATCATCACCTAATCTTGCTGTTAGTGGGTGCCTTGTCATCCTGGTTTTGCTCACTTCACTCAGCATCAGTTCAAGTAAGTCTTTACAGACTTTTTTGAAATCAACCTGCTCATCATTTCTTATAGAACAATAATATTCTCTTATATTCATATTCATATATTATTCAGCCATTCCCCAAATGATGGGCATGCATTCAATTTCCCATTCCTTGCCACTACAAAAAGATCTGCTACAAACATTTTTGCACATGTGGGTTCTTTTCCATCTTTTATGATTTCTTCGGGATACAAATCCAGTATAGACACTGCTGAATCAAAGGGTATGCACAGTTTTATAACCCTTTGGGCATAATTCTAAATTGCTCTCCAGAATGGTTGGATCAGTTCACAACTCTACCATCAATAAAGGTAACTTGGTCAAGGGCATATTGTTCATGGCAAAGATCAGAGAAGAATCTGAGTTTCTTGACTTAGTCTAGCCTGAAGTTCTTTTTTTTTCCTTGAGGCAACTGAGGTTAAGTGACTTGCCCAGGGTCACACAACTAGGAAGTGTTCAAGTGTCTGAGATCAGATTTGAACTCAGGTCCTCCTGACTTCAGGACTGGTGCTCTATCCACTGCGCCAACTAGCTGCCCCTAGCCTGAAGTTCCTTCTACTTTTCCACAGAACTTCCCCATTCTTTGCCTCAATTCTTACCTAGCTTTAATCACTGAATGGGCATTATCTCAGTCAGGGATCTTCAAAAGACCTTAGTTTAAAAAGACCAAGGTCTCCCACTACATCCACAGTCATTTTCAATCATCCTGGTCTATATCTTGCCTCTGGACTCAGATAGGTCAGGAGAAGAAAGTGAAGCTGGTGACTTTGTTCAGTTCAACCTTCCTTAAATCAAATGCACTTTTTCATTTCATAGCATCACTTCTCTGATGCTGTGGTTCTCTTCAAGAACAAAGGACAAACAACAACAGTACCTACATAGTCTACCTTTCAGTGTTTGGCAGGTAAATAATGGAGCACCAGGTGGCACAGTGCATAGAGTGCCAGGCTTGTCAGGGAGACTTCAGTACAAATCTGTCCTCAGACACTGTGTGACCCTGGACAAGTCACTTAATCCTGTTTGCCTCAGTTTCCTCATCTATAAAATGAACTGGAGAAAGAAATGACAAATCACTCTAGTATTTTTGTCAAGAAATCCAAATGGGGGGCATGATGAAATTATTCAACAAAGGCAAATGATAAATATTTGGTATAAGAATAAAGTTGTTCATATCTCCATTTCATCCCCTAAATTACAACAAACACTATTGTTTAAAGCAGCTAGGTCACCTTGGATAAAGCACTAGCCTTGAGTCAGGGAAACCCGAGTTCAAATCCTAGCTTCAGTTACTCCTTAGCTGAGTGATCCTGAGCAAGTCACTTAATCTCTGTTTACCTCAGTTGTCTCATCTGCAAAATGAGGATAATAATAACATCTGCCACCCACAGTTGTTGTGAGGATTAAATAAAATAATATTTGTAAAATGCTTAGCTCGGGGCAGCTAGGTGGCGCAGTGGATAGAGTACCAGCCCTGAAGTCAGGAGGACCTGAGTTCAAATCTGGTCTCAGACACTTAACATTCCCTAGCTGTGTGACCCTGGGCAAGTCACTTAACCTCAATTGCCTCAGCAAAAAAGCAAAAAAAAAAAAAAAAAAAAAAAAAATGCTTAGCCCAGGGCCTGGCATATAGTAAGCAGTAAATAAATATTAGTATTGTCATTTTTATTATTAAGTTTCAACTTGAATCTTTGTAGCAGAGTAGTATCTGTAATATACTATCTAAAAAGTAGCAGAATAGTATCTGTAATATAGTATCTGTCTATAAAGAAATAAGAAAGTGGAGTGGTTAGATCTCTCAGCACTGTCTTCCCAATAAAAAGGTGGATGTTTATTTATTTGGAATGACATACAGAGAATTTCTGCTCAAATGCTGGTTGTAGTAGAATCCCTTAGAAGGTTCTTTCAAATCTCAAATCTTGTTTTTGGAAAAATCTCGTTTCAGATATTAATCTAGGTTAAAATATTTAAGTGGTACAGTCACAATACAAACTTAGATCTAGAGCTGAGAGAGACTTTTCAATTTGTCCAACCCCTGTTGTTTTGAAGAGAAAGAAACCAAGGCCTGAAGAGGCTGACTTGGTCAAGTGGCAGAGCCAAACTATGACTTTAGGCCTTTCCCATCTTATAACCAGAGCTACCACCTCAGTGACAAGGAGAAAATCTATGATAGCTCCAATGTGACCTCGAAGATCAAAAGCATGATCATATCTATTAAACAAAATAACTTTTTTCCATCAAAAAAAAAACTTTAACAACCTTTAGCAATAATTATCCAAATAAAATGGGCTGCAAATCTGTTACAGAATTGTTTCTGCAATAATAATACTTCTAGTAAATTGCTGCTTTGAGTACTGGTATGGCAGACTGGGCTGTGTAATAGAAGGATTATTATAGAAACACTTAAAATGAATTAGAGATTATTAAAGATTCAACATTATGACCCAATCTGATTGCAAAGGATCTTGAGTTAGATTGCTTAATGGACAGATAAAAGTGCTAATTAAGCCCCCTTTTAGAGGACATCCCTAGGTAGGTCTATAAACCACAAGTTGCATGAGGTCTATAGATTATATGATGATCCAGTAATGCCAGTTCAATTACAGAACTATTGGGGGCAGTGGGATTCTGATTAGATGCCCCAGCTCTTCCTTGGGTTTCTCAAGTTTCCGTATTTTCTTCTTTAGAATCTTTATTTTTCTTATTTCTAATTCCTTTGTTTGCAATAATACAGGTAACCCATCAAAAATTCCATTATCAAGCCTAAAAAAAAAAAAACAGTTACAATGAAAGGGCAAGAGGGTAAAAGGAAGGAAAAAACTTGTCCTTAATATTAAAGCTTTTTCAAGCAATTAGAGGACTGATCAGCCCTCTTCCTTGTCAATCAGTCGATAACTATTTATTAAGCAGCTAATTACTATATGCCAGGCACTGTGTTAAGTAATGACTAGGGGTGCAAAAAAAAAAAGGCAAAAAAACAGTTCCTACTCTCAGAAAGCTCACAGTCTAATGGGAGAAACAGCATTTAATCTATTAAGTTTATATGCAATTGGAGATAATTAACAGAGAAGGCACTAGAATGAAAAGGAAATAAGAAAGGCTTGCAGAAGACAATTATAGCTGGGACTTGAAATATCTCAGGAAATACAAGAGACTAAGAGGAGAGAGAAAATTCTAGGGATAGGGGACCATCAGTGAAAAATGCTCTAGAATAAATAGCTTCATTGGCCAAAGGGATCTGCCACCTCAGACATAGCTTAGCGTTTCCATGAAATCATGGAAATCTTCAAGATTCAAGAGTCTCTAAGTCTGCCACCTCAGTATCTATCTACCATGCTTCTCTGCCTAGTTAATTAATCAACAATTGCAAAGCACCTTATAAATATAAAAGCGTCTTGTAAACGCTCTAAATGTCAGCGTTAAATTAAGAAGAGGAAGAGGGGAGGAGTGGAAGAGGGAGATCTCTACTTGACTTCCGACACTATTATAATTCAGCGGTAACCTTAAGACAACGCATCTGAACATACACCTGCGGCTGGGTCCCTGGAAAAGAAACCTAGAACGGGAAAAATCAGTGAAGGGAAAGGGAATCACACTGAGGTCGCTAGGAGCCAGGCCCCCTGCTACCTGCATCCTTTCACTGACAACAAATCAAAGCTATAAAGTAAAACTTTCCATTCAGTCGCGGGTTGGGCTCTGTCTTTGCCTGTGTGACCCACTCCCCATTCGAGGAACCTGGGAAGCTCTTGGACAGGTGCAGTGATTTGGGGGGAAGCTCTCTCCCCAATTCCGGCGATTATATAACCACAGACATTCCAGCGCCGGGGAGGAGCCGAACAAGGGCCTCTCAAGACCAGGATGCAGCCCCCTCCTCCCTACCCCCACAGGTAGAGGACAAATCTTCTCATCCCCCCTCCTCGGGGAAGGAGGGGTGAAGAAGGGAGACTACTCAAAACACGTAGTGAGGGGAGCAGAGTCCCCAGGCCACAAGCTCTCAAGTGACGTGACTTAAAGAGAGTACATCCTCCCAGTCTGGGGATGAACGTTGGGGGTGGGGGGATCAGGAGCCTTTCGGGGTAGTAAGGAGGAGGAAAGGGAGGTTGGAAGGAGGGTAGCAGTGGGAGATGAGAGGTGGCTGGGACAGAGGCGGGGGTAGAGGGGAGAGGTTGCTAGCAATAGCAGAGGAAGGGGACAGAGGGAGAAGAATGGGGGAGAAAATAGACTTGGGGGGGGGCAATGATAGAGGGAGGGAGGACAGAACCCTACCGGGAGAGAGAAATAGAGCTGCAAGGTTGAGATATCAATGGGGGCTGGGGCATACCCTGAGGAGGGGGACAGGAGGATAGGGGGGAAAGAGGCTCCTAAAGGACTTGGGGGCAGCAATTGAGGACACAGCCCAAGGTGGGGTACAACAATAAGGGGAAGGCGATCCCAATGAGAGTTGGAGGCAGCAATAAGAGTTGGGGGCAGCAATGAAGGGTAAAGGACGTAGCCGCAATAGGGCTTTGGGATATATAGCATAAGGCAAAGGGAGAAGACGGCCACCAATGGGGGCGGTTGGCAGAAATGGGGCTTTAGGACAGATGGAGGTTCAAATAGCAAAAGGAGAGGGAAAGGTGGCCACCAATGGGGGAGGGGCAGGACTAATGTCTTAGGGATGGATGGGGGGCAGATAGCAAAATGGGGAAGGGGAAGCAATGGGGGAAAAGAGGCAGAGACAGCAGCCTGGGCATCGTGTCGGACCAGGGTCCCGGGGGTGACTGAGTCAGGCAGCGCAGCAGGACAGCCTGGCAGGACAGACGGGCACGGGACCGGCCCCCGTGGGACTGGTCCGGGGAGACAGCTGGCAGCCCGCGCCCCAAGGGCAGGGACGTTGCGGCCGGCCTTACCTGGGCGCGGAAACAGCAGGCTGTCTGCATGCCCGAGGCTGGGGACGGGCAGCGGGCGGGAGGCCGGGCAGACTGGCGGGCTGGCAGCCACCGGGGCCACTGGCACCGCCAGCATGTGAGTGAGCGAGCGAGGAGGAGCCGCGGCGGCGGCAGCGGCGGCGGCGACGGAGGCAGCCAGCGCGAGACTGACAACTCCCCCGCCCTTGACCCCGCCCCCAGGCTCTCCAGCCCCGCCCCCGTTCCGCCCCTCCTCCTACTCTCCCCCTGGGACCGAGCCCGGGAGCCGGAGGGGACAACGCGAGACGTAGTTAGCCCCGCCCGCGCTCCTCGTGGCTCCTCCTCCGCCTCTTCACCGGGGTCAAACTGGGTCCACGGCATGGAGGCGGGACTGCCAGGAGCCGCCTCTTTCTCCCCATTGGCCCTAGGGAAGATCTGTCCCGCCCACTCTCACACCTCCCCTTCTTGCCAAGAAGGCTGGCGCTTGCGCAGTAACTGAGGCGGGTTTTAGGATAGTCCAAAGGCTAGGTGCAACCGTTAGCTGTCCTGTGACCCTGGCTCTAGTTGCTGCTGCTGTCGCTTCCCCTTAGTCTCGGTCTTAGGCCCGCCGGACTACAGGACCTGAGTGCCAGCTACCTGATTACCGGATAGAAAAGCAGAAGAACCGTGCTAAACTAGGTTCGCGACCCGTCATGGAGACGTCCCCCGGGACCCTGGTCTCGCAATCCAGGTCCAGTCAGTCCGGGGCATACCCGAAATGACCCCATCTTGGGATGAAAACCAATATTCTTTTTTAAATTAAACTCAACTTTGAAACTCCAAGCTAAAAACAAAACAAAATAAACATTGAGTGTGTCTGATCCAGATCTCTCAAAGATATGTTAGAACTGCGAGAAAACAAATCAGAAAAATCATGAAGATCAGAAAGATGAAAGTTTGAATCCCTACTCACATGATTGCTACCTCTCTGTGCCTCGGGCCAAGAGGATTTCACCTCTTTGAGATTGTTCCCTCATCTGAAAAATGAAAGTGTCATGCTAAATAACTAAAGGTGAGAAGTACAAAGAATGGATCCGCACTAGTGAATTTGTATTCTAATGGGAGATGATAAATTTATTTCACAAGTTTGTTGAAAGAATAAATGAAAAAGGACTTAATATGTATTTACTACATGCGCGGGGCATCGAACTAAATTCTGGGTATATATAAATAGAGACATAGCCTCTGCCTTCAAGGAGATTACATTTTAATACAAGAAGACAATGGTAAAGGAATGTGGTGGCCAGTGAGGGATGTTTTGATTAGGAAAGTCACAGGAATAGTCAATAAAATTATAGGACACTTGATTGACAAGTTCTTCCCAGGAATATTAAGTTAACTTGATTACTGTTCTTAGAGCTTGAGGTAGAAGGAGGAAGGCTGAGCACAAAAAAACATCTAGGGAGATCTGTCAGGCTAGATATATTGACCTTTCACCAATAAATAACCCAGGACCCCAGGGATGGAAAGACATGTATACTTAGCATGGTGGCATGAAGATGGTCAAGGAAAAGAGAAAAGAATAAGACAAGAGAAATGGCCACACTAAGTGTGTGGTTAGAGGAGCTGGGTTTAAATTCTACCTCTGTTGAGTACTATCATTATGACCTTGGACAAGTTTCTTCACCTTCTCTGGGTTTCAGTTCCCTCATTCTTCTTATTAGATGATCTTCAAAGATTACTTCTAGATTTATGTTCCTATGTACAATGTACTGTAATCTTTTAAGTCCTATATAAATGTAAGCTATTACTCCTATAAGAAGACTCATTTTGAAAAGAAAACTACTTTTTTCTCAATAGTATTTTATTTTTCCAAATACATGTAAAATAGTTTTATTGGGGCAGCTAAATGTAGTAGTGGATAGAGCATCAGCCCTGAAATCAGGAGGACCTGAATTCAAATCTGACCTCAGACACTTAACACTGCCTAGCTGTTTGACCCTGGGCAAGTCACTTAACCTCAATTGCCTCAGCAAATATATAGATATAGATATAGATATAGATATAGTTTTATTCAACATTCATTTTTGTAAGATTTTATGTACCAATTTTTTTTTCTCCCTCTCTCCCTTACCTCTCCCCTTCCCAAGACAGCAAGCAATCTGATACAGGTTATACTTTTAATATACTTTTATATAAGACTTTTAAACATATTTCCATATTTGTCATATTATGAAAAAAAAATCAGACCAATAGATGAAAAACCATGAGAAAGAAAAAGCAAATAAACAAAAAAGATGAAAAATGCTATGCTTTGATTCACATTTAGTCTCCATGGTTCTCTCTCTGGATGCAGATGGTATTTTCCATCCCAAATCTATTGGAATTGTCTTAGATCACGGCATTGTTGAGAAGACCTAAATTTGAATAGCTGATTATCACATAATCTTGCTATTACTATGTGAAATATTCTTCTGGTTCTGCTCACTTCATTCAGCATCAGTTCATGTAAGTCTTTCTAGGCTTTTCTGAAATCAATCTGCTCATCATTTCTTATAGAACAATAACATTCTATGACAGTTATTTTTCATAGGTTATTCAGTCATTCCCCAACTGATGGGCATCCACTCAATTTCCAATTCCTTGCCACTACAAAAAGAGTCCTTTTCCCTCTTTTATGATTTCTTTCAGATACAGACCCCATAGTGAGACTATTGGATTAAAGGGTATGCACAGTTTTATAGCCCTTTGGGCATAGTTCCAAATTGGTCTCCAGAATGGTTGGATCAGTTCACAACTTCCCCAAAAATGCATTAATGTCCCAATTTTCCCACATCCCCTCCAACATTTTTCACTATCTTTTCCTGTTATCTTAACCAATCTAAGAGGTGTGAGGTAGTAATTCAAGGTTGTCTTAATTTGCATTTCTTTAATCAATGGTGATTTAGGACATTTTTTCATATGACTATAAAAAACTTTAATTTCTTCATCTGGAAATTGTCTATTCATATCCTTTGACCATTGATTTCTGAATTTATAATCAGGAGCAAGACATATTGGGACAGAATTTGGAGTCAGAAAATGTTAGCTCAGCACCTTCCTCTATTATTGTGTGACCACTTTCCCGTCTTAGGACTCAGTTTCTTTCTCTATAAAGGGAAGAATGGTAGGGTGAGAAGCTTGGTCTTTAAAGTCTTTTGGTTAGAATGACCATGAACTAACTCGCAAAATACTTATATTAAAACTAGAATGTACTTCCTAAAACTTGAAAGCCAGGTTTAAGAGAAATAAATAGGAAAACTGCCATATTTGAAATAAGAAGGCCTCACTGCAAGTGCTAGTTCTGTTCTTTACTATCTCTATGATCTTGGGTATTATGGTAAAACTCTCTGGATTTTCTCATCTGTTGTATAATTTGACTTCTGAGGTCCTGTCCAGATCTAAATCTATAGATCTTGTGAAAAGGGGCAACTTAATAGAAAAAAAATACTGGCCTAGACAGTAGGAGGCCTGAGTTTTAGTTTCTGTTCTACCTAGTTGTGACCATTGGTAAGTCATGTCACACATATGAGCTTCAGTTTCCTTATCTCTAAAGGTACTGGACTAAGCTTCTAAAAGCCCCTTTCGTCTCTAGCAATCTAATTACATAAACCTAATTTTGGATTAGGACACAGTCTAGAACTAGTCTTAATTTACTGGAAGTCTACATGTAGCCCAACCTCCCTATTTAACAGAAGAGGACATGTATCAGAGAAGATAAATGACTTGCCTAAAATTACATAATAGTGACAGGGCTAGGGCTTCAACCCATTCATCCCCAGCTTGCAAATCCAGCTCTCTTTTCCACTATATGCTACTTCTCTCTGTCTTTTTTCTTCTGGTGACCTTTCTTAACTGTAATTAGGAAAAAAAACTTAAATCTCTCATGCTCAACACTGTGTATAAACAGTCATACAGGTGTGCAATTTATATATACATACACAATCATAAATTAGAAACAGAACAGAGAAGGATTAACAAATTTATAAATCAGAGCTCTATTTATACTTCTGTTGTGAAAGGAAATTATTTATTAACAAGTCTTCATGATTAACTGTCATAATATAAAAATAATCTATGAAAATTCAAACATACAGTTTACTGACAGACACTAATAGCAAACAAATGCAGAAGTGGAATCATGGACCTTTAGAATTGGATAAGATTTTAGAGGTCAACTAATCCAATTCTCTTATTTTTCAGAAGTAGGGAACAAGTCAAGAGAAGAAACTTTTAGACTTATCAAAACTACCACTAATGGATAGTAGAGTTTAACCTAAATTATCCAAAACTAAATCTAGTTATCTTTCCAAGAAATCATAATCTATTCCCTTATTTAAAGGGGATAAACAGGTAGATAACAAGTGATAGTAAAAATGTCAACAGTATATCATGTGTTTTGTACCTCATAGGTCCATAATACATGTTTAATGGGACACTGATACATTGTTGGTGGAACTGTGAACGGATCCAGCCATTCTGGAGACCAATTTGGAATTATGTTCAAAAAGTTATCAAACTGTGCATACCCTTTGACCCAGCAGTGTTTCTACTGGGCTTATAGCCCAAAGAGATCCTAAATCAGCGAAAGGGACCCACATGTGCAAAAATGTTTGTGGCAGCCCTTTTTGTAGTGGCAAGAAACTGGAAATTGAAAGGATGCCCATCAATTGGAGAATGGCTGAATAAATTATGGTATATGAATGTTATGGAATATTATTGTTCTGTAAGAAACTACCAACGGGAGGATTTCAGAGAGGCCTGGAGAGACTTGCATGAACTGATGCTGAGTGAAATCAGCAGAACCAGGAGAATATTATACACAGCAACAAGACTATACGATGATCAATTTTGATGGACATGGTTCTCTTCAACAATGATGTGATTCAAACCAGTTCCTATTGTTCATCAATGAAGATAGTCATATACATCCAGAGAGAGGCCTGTGGGAACTGAGTGTGAACCACAACACAGAATTTTAACGCTTTCTATGAATATTTCCATGCATTTTGTTTTCCTTCTTAGGTTGTTTTTTTTCTTCTTCTCTTTCTAGATCTGATGTTTCTTGTGCAGTAAGATAACTGTGTAGATATGTATACATGTATTGTATTTGTCATATAATTTATCCTATTTAGCATGTATTAGATTACCTGTCATCTAGGGGTGGGGGTGGGGGGAAGGAGGGGAAAAGCTTGGGGAAAAAAAGTTTTTGCAAAGGTCAATGTAGAAAAATCACTCATATGTTTTGTAAATAAAAAGCTTTATTTAAAAAAAATAAAAATAAATAAATAAA
>JAJPUD010000500.1:485165-496234 GCA_023553655.1 Myrmecobius fasciatus
TGAAGGGATGAACCAATGGCATTTAGCTAGTTTTAGGAACTGCCTGGGCCTTTACTATTCTGCTACTATCAGCTATACCTATTCACTTCCAACTTTAGGTCTAGGGTCAACCCACACATCTTTTTTTTTTTTTTTTTTTTTTTTTTTTTTTTGAGGCAATTGAAGTTAAGTGACTTGTCTAGGGTCACACAGTAAATGGTTGAGACCAAATTTGAACTCAGTTCCTCCTGACCCCAGGGCCAATAGTCTCACTATGCCACCTAGCTAAACCAGTCTAAACTTTTGAGAACAGCTCTGGCCCTAGGCAGGAAGCATATAAATAAACTGTTTTAATAGGAATTTTCTAGAAAAAAAATGACTAGATTTAGAAGGAGACCATGTCTTAAAACCATATCTTAAGAAGAAAGGAACCAAAGATGTTTAGACTTGAAGAAAAAAGACTGGGCTGAGAGAAACATCATATGTTCCTTAAAATATCTGGATTTGGCATTCAGCCTTGATTCAAATTTCACCCCTATTACTTTATACCCTTGTGACCATAGCTAAATCATGACCTCTGTCTTCACTAGACTGCCCAAGGGATCCATGACATACAAAAAAGACTAAGAATCCTTACCCTAAATAATAACATAGAAAGTAGTTTAAAGTTACTGTGTCCATCCATGTCTGGTGTGATTAACTATTCTTTGTAACTATATTCTATATAACTATCCTGAATTTGCTGTCTTGACTGGTTTTAACTCCACATAACAAGATAACTTTTCTGGTATAAGTTCATTATTCCTAAAGTCACTACCATTCAGCTAACTCAAACTTTAATGGACACCACTTCCCTCAGTTTCCACTCCCCTGATTAGAGGACTATGGGATGGAGTTCCAAATTTCTTTCAATACTTTAGAGGACTGGAACTGGACTTAGCTCACTCCACTTTGCTGCTGTCCTGCCTGGTTTCAATCCACAGAATGAGATGTCCCTGAGCTGAATAGTACCCTGTGTCTTGTCTTCATTTCCCATTTTCCTGTCTCCTTTTGCATATTGTTTCCTCTTTAGAATATAACTTTCTAAAGGAACGGGCTGTCTTTATTAATTGCATCCCCAGAATTTAGCAGAGTTCCTGGCACATAGTAGATGCTTAAATAAATGTTTATTGGACTGGATTATTTATAGGAACCAGGATGAGTAGGTAGAACTTATAGAGACAAAATTTTGACTGAATGTAAAGTACAAAAGTTAAAACATTTAATAATGAAATGTGTTACTATACTAACAAGATAAAATCAAAATGGTTTCATGATTTAGAGATAAAGAGTGATACTATAAGCAAATTAGAAGAACAAGGGAAAAATCTACCTCTCAGATCTGTAAAGAAGAGAAGAATTTATGACCAAAGAAAAACTAGAGAACATTATGAAATGCAAAATGGATAATTTTGATTATATTAAATTTAAAAGTTTATGTACAAACAAAATTAATGCAAGTAAGATTAGAAGCAAAGCAGAAAGCTAGGGAGAAAATTTTATAACCAGTGTTTCTGACAAAAGTCTAATTTCTAAAATATGTAGAGAAGTGATTCAAATTTAGAAGAACATAAGCCATTCCCCAATTGATAAATGATCAAAGAATGTGAACAGACAATTTTCAGATGAAGAAATTAAAGCTATTTCTAGTCATATGAAAAACTGCTCTAAATCACTATTGATTAGAAAAATACAAATTAAGACTCCAATATACCACTTTTCAGATTGCCTGGTGTGATTAACTATTGCCTAAGATGATAAGAAAAGATAATGATAAATGTTGGATGAGATGTGGGAAAACTGGGACATTGTGAAAAAGATTCAACTATTCTGGAGAATAATTTGGAACTATGTCCAAAGGGCTATAAAACTGTGCATACCCTTTGATTCAGCAATATTTCTATGGGGTCTATATCTCAAAGAGATCATAAAAAGGGAAAAGGATCCACATACATAATAACATTTGTAGGAGTCTTTTTTGTAGTGGCAAGAAATTAGAAATTGAGTGGGTGCCCATCAGTTGGTGAATGGTTGAATATGTTATGATGCATGAATGTAATGGAATATTATTGTTCTATAAGAAATGATGAGCAGCAAAAAGTTATTAAATTGTGCATACCCTTTGACCCAGCAAGTATTTCTACTGGGCTTATAGCCCAAAGAGATCTTAAAGGAAGGAAAGGGACCCATAAGTGCAAAAATGTTTGTGGCAGCTCTTTTTATAGTGGCTAGAAACTGGAAACTGAATGGATGCCCATCAATTGGAGAATGGCTGAATAAATGATGGTATATGAATGTTATGGAATATTATTGTTCTGTAAGAAACGGCCAATAGGATGATTTCAGAGAAGCCTGGAGAGACTTACATGAACTGATGCTAAGTGAAATGAGCAGAACCCAGAGATCATTATACATGGCAATAACAGGATTATACAATGATCAATTCTAATGGACATGGCTCTCTTCAACAATTGAGATGATTCAAACCAGTTCCAATTGTTCAGTGATGAAGAAAGCCATCTACACCCAGGGAGAGGATTGTGGGATCTGAGTGTGGACCATAGCATAGCATTTTCATGCTTTCTGTTGATGTTTGCTTGCATTTTGTTTTTCTTCTCGGGCTTTTTTTTTCTTTCTAGATCTGATTTTTCTTGTGCAGCAATATCATTGTATAAATTTGTATACATATATTGGATTTACTATATATTTAACATATTTAACATGTATTAGACCACCTGCCATCTCTAGGGGTGGGAGTGGGGAGAAGGAAGGAAAACTTTGGAACAGAAAGTTTTGCAAGGGTTAATGTTGAAAAATTATCCATGGATATGTATTGTAAATAAAAAGCTTTAATTTAAAAAAGAGAAACTTTCTTATCAAGTTAGTGAATAAAAATAAATTTCAAAGAAAAAAAAAAGAAATTATGAGCAAGATGTTTTCAAAAAGGCCTGGAGAGGCTTACATGAACTGATATTAAGTGAAATAAGTAGAAACAAAAGAACATTGTACATAGCAACAAAATTATATGATGATTAGCTGTGATGGACTTGACTGTTTTCAACAATGAAGTGATCCAAGACAGTTCCAATAGACTTGTGGTGGAAAGAGTCATCTACCTCCAGAGAGAACTATGGAGACTGAATGTAAGTCAAAGCATACTTTTTTGGTTGTTAAAAAAAAAAACACAATGAAATGTGTTATCTATTTCACCAAAAATGTTCAGATAAAGTGATTGATCACCTTTCAGGGATGTTGCAGAGGATTCCTTTATAATATAGATCCTAGTCTACAAAATCTCCAAGGATGCTTCTAATTTCATGATTCGGTGTTAGTCTTAAACATCTCCAAGACACGCTATAAACTAAACTCCAAATTTAGAAACCTGGGCTCCAGTGCTGGCTTTTCCACCATCCAACAGTGTGACTTTGGAGAACACCTTACCTCTCAAGGTCTGTTACATCAATATATGTAAATGAGAGGATTGGCCTGGATTATCTCTTAAGATTCCATAAAGTACTAAATCAGATTCTGTGCTCCTGTGAAAAAACAGCATAGTACTGTGGAAGGAATTCAGCATTGGGAGTGTAAAGATCTGAAGTCAAACACTGAACTCTGCCTATGTGACCTATGTGGCCAAATTATTTATTCTCTTTAGGCCTGTGTCTCATCTATAAAAATGATAGGTTTGGAGGTCATGGTGAAGAATAAAGTAAACTCATGTTCTTAAGGTGCTCTGAAAACAATCTCTGTAAGGAAAGCTGGCCCACAAACTGGAATTGGTCAAGTGGAAGATTCCTTCCTTTTTTCCTTCCTTTCTTCTTTTTTCTTTCCTTCCTTCCTTCTTTTCTTCCTTCCTATTTCCATTCTCTTTCCCTCCTTTTTTCCCTTCTTTCTTTCCTCCTTCCCTTCTTTCCTCCTTCCCTTCTTTCCTCCCTCTGTCCACATAGGATATCATACCCTTACCTACAGATGCTCTTAAAATTATTTATTTTCTCTCTTGCACCTCTGAACCTTTCCAAGATATCTTGGAGTTTACTGGCTAGATTTCTTTCTTTAGGACCAAGTCTTAAACTAAAACAATCTGATTTTAATTGGCTACCAATAGTTCCTAGATCAAACCCCATTGGGTGGTCATTGTTTGAATACTAATTGATTCAGATTGAATGTAAACAGTAATCTTTTCTGCTTTGGCCAGAAACTCTGAGGGTCTTCCCCTCCCAGATTCATTTAGCCAGTGTTAATAGAAGAAAGAGGAGTGATAATAAAAGCAGTATTCCTTCCTTAAACCACTATGACTCTTCCCCCCACCACTATCTCAACTGAGAACTTTGGCTTATATTCACTGAAAAAAATTCAAGTCATTTACCAAAAGCTCCTTCTCTACTTTTCTCCTTTTGTATCACTCAGCTGCTTTCATTATTATCTCCTTCTTTACCCTATCTCACATGATGAGGTGGTGCTTCTCCTTGCCAAGGGAAATCCTTCTCCATGCTCAAATGATCCCATTCCATCTCATCTTCTCAAGCAAATCATCCCCCCTATAATCCCAACTCTTTCACTAATCTTCTCTACTGTCTAAAATTTTACCTATAGTTCCCCCAACCTCCAAAAATTAATTTGATCTACCCATCCTAGCTAGCTAACTTCTCAGAACTTTCCTCCCTTTTGTGACTCAATTTCTCAGGAAGGCCATCTATAATCCATACCTTTGCTTTCTCTCTTTTAACTCTTATTAGCTCTCTGTAGACTTACTTAGAGCCTCATCATTCAACTGATCTCTCCAAGGTTATCAATGATCCTAGAATCTACAAATTTAATGGCCCTGTCTCAATTCTCATCCTTCTCGAGGTCTCTAAAATATCTGATACTTGATCACTTTCTTCTCCTTGATACTCTTTTCTCTCTAGATTTCCATGAGTTCTTCTCTTATCTACTTCTTCTCAATTCCCTTTGATGGATCTTTTGTTAGACCACTAACTATCCTGAACTATCTTTTTCCCCCTCTGTACTGTGGGGTTTTTTTTTGGTGATCTCATCAGTTCCTCTTTTTATGTTCTCTGGATGGTAGAACAGATAGAGCTCTAGACCAGGAATCAGGGAGATGTGAGCTCAATTCCAGCCTCAGAGACTTACGAGCTGTGTGACCCTGGGCAAGTCACTGTCTGCCTCAATTTCATCATCTATAAAATTGAGATAATAATAGCACCTATCTCCTATGACTGTTATGAGATTAAAATGAGATAATATTTGCACAATACTTTGCAGACTTAAAAGTATTATATAACTGCTATTTGCAATTATCTATTTATTTATATCTAACCTATGTCTTATATCTCCAAAAGTTTTGCATGTCTTGTCTCACACTTGGCATTCAAGACTTTTCATATTCTGGCAGCACCCTACCTTTCCAGTTTTATTTTATACTACTCTCCTCCACACACTCTATATTCCAATCAGACTGGATCAATATCTGTCCCACAGCATATACCTTTGCTTACACTGTTCCTGTAATGTTTTCACCCCACTCAGTCCTTACTGGCTATTACTTACTGGGATAATTAATATAATGTATGTCTCATCTCATACCTTCTCAACTGGATTATTACAATTGCCTCCTAGTTGGTCTCCCTTCTTTTTTCTTTCTGGTCCACAAAGCTTGCTAAGGTAATCTTCCTGTAAGTCTGACCATGTCAATCCCCTGGCCAAGTCTTCAGTAATACCCTATTGCTTCTAGGATGAAACAAACATTTCTCAGCCAATCATTTAAGGCCCACATAGTCTAACTCCCTCCTACCATCCCAGGCTCATTTCCCATTACTCCCCTTCATGCACTTGATAGTACAGCCAAACTGATCTACTAATTGCTTTCTGTATCCAGCAGTCTATCTTCAGCCTCCACATATTCTCACAAACTAAAAAGAACTCCTTCCCCACTTCAGAGCTCAGCTCAGATGCCTCCTCCTCCATGAAGTCTTCCCTCATTCTCCTAGTTATTAGTATTCTTTCCCCCAAATTACCCTATATTTATTTATTTACATATATATGGTACACCCAAATAGAATGTAAACTTCATAGGATCACAGATCTAGAGCTAACAAGGACCTTAGAGGCCATTTAAAGCAATCCCCTCATTTTGCAGACAAGCTCAGAGAAATTGTGGCTTGCCACATAGGCAATAAATAGTGAAGGGAGGATCTGAACCCAATTTTTTTCCCTTTTGTTCTGTTTCTTCTTTCACAGCATGACTGATATGGAAATATGTTTTAGATGATTGCACATGTATAACCTATATCAGATTGTTTGTTGTCTTGGGGAGGGGGGAGGGAGGAGGGCATGGACTAAGGGAGAAAAATTTGGAACTCAAAATCTTTCAAAAAAATTGAAACATTGAAAATTTTCTTTTACATGTGATTAAAAAAATAAAATACCATTTATTTTTTTAAAAAAGGATTTGAATCCAGGTCCTCCAATCCAAAATCTAGGACTCTTTCTACCATGCCACATTCTCCCTCAAGAAACTGACCACTTCATCTTTGTGTTCCTCTCTTTGGTACCTTCCACATTGTCAGCACTAAATAAATGAATTAAATTTGTGATCTGCTTCTACCATAACCATTAGTTTCATCAAAATAAGTAAATGAACTAAAAAGGGATGTCTATAGAGGGGCAATTCTGTCCAAAAAGATGATTTAGTACTCTCAGTGAAACTGAAGGCCCAGTAATCAACCCAATAAGCAAAATGATCAAACAGGTAGTAGTGGCGCTAACTACATTATTATCAGCCCCTACATTTGAGACAGCATAAAGCCATGGAATGTGCACTTGACCTGGAGTCTGAAAAACTGAATCTGAATGTTATACTTCTGTGTTTGCTTACTGTTTGACTGTGGGCAAGACATTTATCCTTAGGACCCTTAGTTTCTTCATGTTCTGTTGTTTTGGTCAAAACCCCATTGGGGGTTTTGTTGGCAAAAATGCTGATGTGGTTTGCCATTTCCTTCTTCAGCTCATTTTATAGATGAGGAAACTGAGACAAGCAGGGTTAAGTGACTTGCCGGGTCACACAGCTAGTACCTGAGGCCATAGTTGAGTACCAGATCAGGCCAGATGAGTCTTCCTGATTCTAAGCCCTGTGTTCTATCCATTGCACCACCCAGTTGTTATTAGCATAGTACTAAAGAAGACAGTGCTACATAGGACCCTATTTCCATATGGATTAGTAAAACCCTAACAAAGTTTTAGCAGTTATTTTTTTTTATTAAAGCTTTTTATTTGTATAACATATGTATGGTTAGTTCCTCAGCATTGATCTTTACAAAGCTTTCCATTACAAATTTTACCCCCAGTCCCCTCCCCTCCCTTAGATGGCAGGAAGTCCACTACATGTTAATTATGTTGAAATGCTTGACAAGTTGCGCAAGAAAAATCCTATCTACAAGAAAAAAAAGAAAATCAGAGAAAGGAAACCCAATGCAAGCAAACCTCAATAGAGATTAGCAGTTATTTATAAGACGAGATCAGAGTTTGTGATGAGGATGAATGCAATCCCATCACCCATATTAGAAAAATAATGCCAAACACAAATCCAACTTACCGTAGGAAAATGATATCGAATAAAATGTAAGTTGTTTGAAGGCAGAAATTGTTTCATTTTTCTTTGTAATTTCTTTCACAGTGTCTGACATATAAGAGACATTTAATAAATTCTTGCTGGTTGACTATAAAATGATAATAATAATAATACCTAAAGGCCCTCCTCAAAATTATAGTTAAATTCAAAAGAGATAATTATGTAAAGTACTTGACAGTTTTAAGTGCTATGTAAATGTCTCATTATTGCTAACAAACATTTCACTGTCCTGAGCTTTTTCAGAAAAGCTGCTCAATAGTAAGAATACTAAATTAACAATGTTTGAGTTTTGGCTGTGTTCCTTGCTACCTGTATGACCCTGGGCAATCACTTCTCTATGGACCTCAGTTTCCTCTTCTATAAAATGAGGGGGGTTGGTCTCTAAATCTATCATCCTATGAACTTCCTGCTTTGCCCATCTTCACTGGGTCAGAGTGACAGGGCCAGGAGAAGAGACCTTGTCAGGCAGAGTTTCCCAGGAGGACTGATGGAATGGACCAGAAAAAGATGTGAGGCTGGGGTAGAGAATATATCAAGAGGAGAAATGAGAATGAAACCAGGGGTGAAGCTGCATGTGGGGACCAGGGCTGAGAGTGGAGGCAGAGTAAGGTAAAGAAGCATAGGTAAAACTGGAGTTTGGAATCTCTGAGTGCTTACCTGTCATATGGTCCATCCTGCTGTATATAAAGGACACTATTCAAAGGTGTATAGATGGCTCATCCCAACCCAGTAAGATTCCTTTAATGACAAATATAAACAGCTTGTTTCTACGTCTTCTCTATAGTTCATGTTTCCCAATGAGCTTAAACCCATTTTTATGGCTTTTCCCAATTTCAATTTACTGTCTTTTTGTAATATAATAGGTAGGAAGGGTATATTTTTATTCCCATATTACCATTGACCAAACTCAAACTCAAATAAGGTGCCAAATCCTTCCTGGAGAGCTGAAGGGCTATGGGATAGACACCTGACTTATTTTGTGTATGTGACTTTAAGAACACCAGATTCCAAAATAATGCATTTTATTGTTGTTCTGTCACTGTAGCAAGCACAGCGGAACACTTGAATATCACCAAGTTCAGCAGAAGCAATATTTTACATTAGCACCGTTCCCAGAGAACTGTGTCTCCTCTACAAAGGGCTCCATCTGTTTCTGTATTATCCAGCTCAAACAAATTCAGTTGTTGGTCTTTTATGGATTAATAACCTACAACCTTGCAGACAAACACATGCAAAAATATAGCAGCCTGCTCTCCCCTGGGCCATGCTATCTGTGTAGTGTAGCTTGTACAATGCAGATGAGAAAAGGAGACCAAATTAGCATGCTTTACTAATACTGGTTCACCATGAATCTTTCCTAACCCCTGGTAGCTAAAAAAGGGAAGGGAGATTTCTCTATCTCCCCTTATCATTCTTCCTCTCTTTATTCTTCTTCCTCCCTCTTTCTTTCTCTATCTCTATCTTTGACTCTGTCTCTCTCTTTCATTTCAATCTATTGCTCCTTTAAAAAAAAAAAAAACTCTTGGGGCACCAAGGTGGCGCAGTGGATAGAGCACCAGCCCTGAAGTCAGGAGGACCTGAGTTCAAAAATGGTCTCAGACACATAAAAGCTGTGTGTGCCTGGGGGAGTAAATTTAACCCCACAAACCCCAAAAAAAAAAAAAAAAAAAAAAAAAAACTATTGATGCTTTTTGTTTTTTACAACATTAGTTTCCCAACATCCAAACTTCCTTCTACCT
The DNA here is from genome assembly GCA_023553655.1 of Myrmecobius fasciatus. Classification (NCBI taxonomy): domain Eukaryota; kingdom Metazoa; phylum Chordata; class Mammalia; order Dasyuromorphia; family Myrmecobiidae; genus Myrmecobius; species Myrmecobius fasciatus. Next base: position 494,553 of record JAJPUD010000500.1, read on the forward strand.
GGCTCATGTTAAATCACTCTAGCAAAGTCAATCAATAGTCAATAAGCATATAATAAGTGTCTACTCTGTGCAAGGCATTGTATTAGGGTTTAGCAAGGCACCAAAAAGCACAAATATAGTGCCTGCAAAGAGCTCATGTTCTGATGTGGGAGGGAAGATGTAAATAATTATCTAAATATGAGATATATACAGAGGAGGTGGAAGATTATCTCAGAGGCAAAGGGCATGGGGGTGGGGGAAGGAGGCCTTCCTCAGAAGGTGGCATGTGAGCTGAATCTTGAAGGAAATGAGTGCTTCTAAGAGGTGGTAATGAGAAGGGAGAGCTTTCCAGATATTGGAGACTGGGAAAAATAGAAATTCAGAGACAGTAGTATTTGCCCTTGAAACAGGACAGCCAGTGTGGGTGGAGTACTGAATACATGGTGAATAGTAAAGTATAAGTAGATCTTAAAGTTAGGAAGGATGCAGGCTGGGAGGGGCTTTAAATGGCAAATAAAGAATCTTATATCTAATGCAAGAATAATAAAGAGCCAATGGAGTTTACTGAGTGGAGAAAAGGGTAAGGAGAACAGTTACATGGTGAGATCTCTTTAGGAAAAGTGCACTGACAGCTGAGTGGAAGTTGTATTTGAGTGGGGAAAGATAAGATAGGGAGTTCAATAAGAAGACTCCTGTGATAATCCAAGAGGTTAATGAGAGTCTGCACTACATGTTAGAGAAATGGAAGAAAGATGGTGGGAAGCTAGAAATATTTGACAATAGTTTGGATATGGGAAAGGTTATAACTCTGAGTGAAACTGTAAGACAGAGTGCCTGAGAGTATGGTGGAACCCATAGTACCCATACCCTAGTAAAAGGCAAGCTGGGAAGATGGAGGGAGTGAAGGAAAAGTTAATGTTCTGGATGTGTTGAATATGATGTGCTTATTTATGGGACATCCCATTTGAAATAATTAAAAAGCAGTTACTGAGAAACTACAGTTACGGAGAGCAGTTACTCAGGAGAGGGATGAATCTGGGAATCACTGCCATAGAAATGATAACTGAACTCATGGGAGCTGATGAGATCTCCAGGTGATTAGGACAATCTTGTTAAATATGCACAATTAAGGGGCTGTCACCTGATGAAGATCCAGCAAATTGAGATTGAGAAGGAGCAATCAGATGCCTAGGAGGAGATCCTGAAGAGAAGAGTCATGAAATCTAGAGAGGAAGAGCATCCATCAAAGAGATGGTGAACAGCAGTGTCAAAGGCTATCAGAGAGATCAAGAAGAGTGAAAAAATCATTAGCAATTAGAGAATCACTAGTAGCACTGGAGAGAGCAATTCATTTGAATGATGAGGTTTGAAGTCATATTGAAGAAGGGTTAGAATCAAGTGAAACAACATGATTAACATAGAGAAATGTTTAAAATTATTGTACATGTATAATTTATGTCATATTGCTTACCATCTTGGGGAAAAGAAAGAGAAGGGAAGGAAGGAGGAAAAAAAGTAATTCAAAATCTTATAAAAATGAATGTTGAGGGGGCAGCTAGAGGGTGCAGTGGATAGAGCACCAGCCCTGAATTCAGGAGGACCTCAGCTCAAATCTGGTCTCAGACACTTAACATTTCCAAACTGTGTGATCCTGGGCAAGTCACTTAATCCCAACTGGAAGGAGAAGGAGAAGGAGGAAGAGG
>JAJPUD010000500.1:496334-612076 GCA_023553655.1 Myrmecobius fasciatus
AGAAGAAGAAGAAGAAGAAGAAGAAGAAGAAGAAGAAGAAGAAGAAGAAAGAAGAATGTTGAAAACTGTCTTTACATGTAAATGGGAAAATAAGATAATATTGTAATTAAGGGAAAAAATCAAGTGAGAGAAGAGGACATGAAGACAGTGATTGTAGAGTTTAGCCAAGAAGAGAGCTCTCCAGTGACAGTCAGCAAGGATAACAGGATTAAGTGAAGGTATTTTTTTTTAAGATGACATAGTGTTTTTAGGCAGCAGAGCCAGTAAATAGGAGAAGATTTGAAAGAGTAGGCAAAAAAGAATTGACAAAATAACCAAGAGACAAAAACCAAATTGACAAAATAGACATAGATAAGAGAGAAATCATTAATTAGATACTATGTGCCAGCTAAGCTCTTGAGATACAAAGGCACTTACCTCTTAATAGGGAAAGATGGTACACAAAAAGGAGCTAGAAGGAGGAAGGAGTATGTATGACTCTATGATATAGAGATTGTAAAAAAGTTTCATGGAGTCCCCGTTCAAGGCAAGATAAGCAAAATTTCATCCATCAGAGACAGGCAGCTAAAGAGAGGAGTCTGGGAAGTTTCTGGTGGGGAGGAGGTGGAGATGATGACTGGAATGGAAGTGGCAGGATATAACATGTGACTTGATGAAAATCACTTCACTTCTCAGGGCCACAATTTCTTCCTTCCTTTCTTTCTTTTTATTTATTTATTTATTTATTTATTTTGCTGAGGCAGTTGGGGCCTCTTCAGGGCCGGTGCTCTATCCACTGTTCCATCTAGCTGCCCCTAGCAGCCACAATTTCTTCTTCTAGGATCGAGTGCTATATTTGGAGTCAGAAAGATAAGTTTAAATACTCCTTCAGGTTCTTTACTAGCCATACTACTCTGGGCAATTTAATGTTATTGAAACTCAGTTTCCTCATCTCTAAAACATTAGTGATAATAATACTTGCCTCATAATAATAAGGATAAAATAAAACAGTATATATGGAGTACTTCTCAGATCTTAAACCATTAAGTAAATACTAGCTATTTTGCATAAAATTAAGAGATTAAACTAGGTGAATTCCAAGGATCCTTTCAACTCTAACATTCCATCTACTCAAAGATCCATCTACTAGCTCACCTTCTCATCTAGACTAAACAACTCCTTTGATCTTCCTCATAAATCCTGTTTGATCTTGGGCCTTTCTGGGTTTTCTGTTCTGTAGAATAAGGGATCTGAACCACCTGACCTCCAGTCCTCTTTCCACCTTCACATTTAACAGCAAGGGTCTCCCAACCCTTGAGCACCCAGCCTCTTCAGGGTCTGACCAGGGATGAATATAGTGCAAGATTACTTTTTTCTTTAGAACCTGAAACTTATTTTTCATTTTACTGAGATACCAACTGCTTCACACCTGACAATGTCCTCTGTATGCAAACACTAGTTGGCACTAATCTGCCATTTGAATGAGTGATTTTGTATGATTCTGTCTGCCAGGATGCATAAGATTGACTCTAACTTCTCACCTTCAGATGAATTTTTATATTCACGTTTGTCTTATTTTTTTAATGCACCTTTATTTTAGCCAGGCTTTGGACATGAGGGGGGCCTTTACATCATGGGAAATTCCAAATGCCAATTTATTATCTTTACACCATAGTTTTCAAGGAAATTTTGGTTTTCCATCATTTATTTCATCGGAACTAAAAGATGAGGCATTTTACAGTCTGCCTAAGTATTTGATGGATGCTCCTATGGGTCAGATAAGAGAATATATAAGAGAATATATATATAAATCTTTTGTAAACCTTAATGCTACATTCATATCTGCTGTGATATTTTATAATTATGTGCAATTAAGTTGACTGAAAAAAGATATTCTCTCCTAATTTTTGCATTTGAAATTAGACATTTCCCCATTGGCCTTATAACAACTATCCTTCCATTTGTAGAAAGCATCCTGCATTATTTTGTCAGGGCCATGGGACTTTGGTGAAAAGATTATTACATGAAGGAAAGCCTAGAGAATAAATCAAAAGTTAGTTGATATAATAACCAAAACACTTTCCCTTAGCTGTTTTAAAGGAGCCAAATGCCTTATCTATAGAGAGAAAGTTCAGCATATTAAATGGTAGGAAGAGCTGGATTCAAATCCCACCTTTGACACTACCAGGTATGTATGTAATCCTTGGAAGGTAACAATCTCTTTGACCTCCAGTTTCCTCATCAGTAAAAATAATCCAATAATCAGTAATAATACCTACCTCCCAGGACTATTATGAAAGAAATAATATACATAAAGTGCTTTGCAAATCTTAAAGCCCTGAATAAATGTCAGCCATCATATCATATTATATATCCCATTGGGGGGGGGTGTTTAGGATATCTATCATTCACCATATAGTTCCATTATTACCACAATATCCTTAATCTTTTTCATGTACCACCCAAAAAAGGAGGATGAGGGCCAGGCACAGAATCCTAGAATTTCAGATCATAGGACCACTCAGAATCTCTAACTAAGAGTAGTGCTGCAGAAGACAGATGGAAAACTGAAGAAAGTAGGGCATCTCCTACAAAAAGCCAAATAGATTTAGGATATCAACTGTTCAGGAGCTCTCTCTCATCAATCAATACATTCATGCTTTCCCTTCCTGTGAGGCTCTCATCAATGTCCTCCCAAAAGTTCACTACAGTGAGTCTAGCCAACATAATAGAGTAGAGGTCTTCCCAACTACCCCACCCAACTTGGAGATCTAACTTCTGTTTATGTATAAACAGAATCCAGTCTGGGTAAGTTCTTACCCTAGTGAACCCTTGTCCTTCTACTCCTCCATTAGAGTTTAGGATGGCCCAGTTCATGAAGGAGAAAACCAACCAGACTGATCTGGATAGAGATGGTTTCCTCTCTACAGATTGCTGAAGGCAACCAAATCTCATGCTCAAGCCACCTCCTCAGCAAGAGGAGCTGAAGACTTTTAGCCCACCTCGTTATTAAATGTCCACCAATCAGGGTTGATTTTCAGTTCTCAAGGGAATTCCCCTTAAAGCTTTCAGGCTCTCCATGGCTTGTCTTTGGTTATTGAGAGAAACCACTGACCATCAATATATTGACTGTTAGCTAGCCTAATTAATAAATAAATTATTAATTACCCAGAAACTCTGTCTCAAGTTTTTCATTTGTTTTGCAACCCCAGACCAATACAAACACCTTACCAACATAGACAAATATAAAGTATAGGTTGTATATACAGCACAGGCTGGAGTGACTATTACTGAACACCACCATTGGCTTACATTATAGCATCTCATTCTCCCTACTGTGAATTCAATTCAATAAGGATGTATTAAGTGTATACCATGTAATGGACCCTCTTCAAAGCACTAGGGTTCCAAAACAAGCAATAGAGTAGCTCCTGTCCTCAAGGATCTTACATTCTACCAGAAGAAGCAACATATAATACTTAGCTATAATTATATAGCAACAAGATTTGCAAAATGTTTTGCATAAATCATCTAACTTGAACCTCAGAACCACCCCATGAGGTAAATGAACTCCCCATTTTACAGATGAGGAAACTGAGTCTGGGAGTTAAGGGAATTACTTTGGTCATACAGCTCATAAGTATTGGAGGCAGGATTGGAACTAAGATCTTCCTGACTCCAATATTCTATCCACTGGCAAAAGAAGGGCCTCTTGTGGCAGGTGGCATTTGAATTGAGTCTTGAAGGCAGCTAAGGATTACAAAAGGCATAGATGAGGAAGGTCTACTTTGTCAGTTGCCCAGTGGTAAGGTAGAAGTAAAGACATGTCAGGAGACACCAAGGAAGCATAATAGAATGCTTCAACAGCAGAGAATGGCCCAGTGAAGGAAACAAAGTGAGACACTTTTGTCAAGAAATTGGCCACTGGCACAATTATACCTCGGCTCTGCACTGTCTAGCATCCCATGTGGTGATGTCCATTGAAATGAAGGGCTGGAGTCGTGTGGATTAGGAAGAATCTAAAAAGGTTCTTGTACTTCCCAACTAGTATTAGCAATGGATACAAGATTGGAAATGACAGCTGGAAGCATGAACAAGTGGATCAGAAGCCTCCCCCACTCCTAGTCAGGAAAAGAGCAGTTAAACTAAGCCATCCTTGCACTGATTTCAGTGATCAGATCAACCTCACTCCAATGGAAGTCACTGGGCTATGAGTCTGTGAGAATGGGGAAATAAATGTCAAATAAGGCCAGGGATGCAGCCAAACCAGTCCCAAGAGCCAATAATTAAATGTTCAATGTGAGCATTTGTATCTCAGAAATCAGCAGATATTACACATCAGAGTTTAACTTATTGTGTTATTGATTGTATGGTTTCAAAGTAACAGAGAAAATGTTCACTTAAAAATGTGTCATGCATACTTTTTTGTTGTTTGTTGTTTGTTTGTTTGTTTGTTTGAGACATGATTATAAAACATTTACCTCCTGAAGTCAGGAGGACCTAAGTTCAAATCTGGTCTCAGACACCTAACACTTCCTAGCTGTGTGACCCTGGCAAGTCACTTAACCTCAATTGCCTCAGAAAAAAGAAAAAAAAATTACCAACACATCCCTGGGAAAAGCTTTAATAAGCTTCCAGTGTTCAAAGTTGTAGGGGCTCTGGGACTGGGAGAGAATGGAGATACAGTTACACACCTGAGGTTGTAAGAGGGAAGCAGGGGGCTTACTATTGCCTGTAATAATTAGAGTATCACCACTTCACACCTGTCAGATTGGCTAAAATGACAGGAAAAGTTAATGATGAATGTTGGAGGGGTTGTGGGAGGGCTGGGACACTGATGCATTGTTGGTGGAGCTGTGAACGGATACAGCCATTCTGGAGAACAATTTGGAGCTATGCTCAAAAAGTTATCAAACTGTGCATACCCTTTGACCCAGCAGCATTTCTATTGGGCTTATATCCCAAAAAAATCATAAAGGAAGGAAAAGGCCCCACATGTGCAAGAATGTTTGTGGCAGCCCTTTTTGTAGTGGCTAGAAACTGGAAATTGAATAGATGCCCTTCAATTGGAGAATGGCTGAATAAATTATGGTATATGAATGTTATGGAATATTATTGTTCTGTAAGAAATGACCAGCAAGATGATTTCAGAGAGGCCTGGAGAGACTTACATGAACTGATGCTGAGTGAAATGAGCAGAACCAGGAGATCATTGTACACGGCAACAACAGTACTATATGACGATCAATTCTGATGGACATGGCTCTCTTCAACAATGAAATGTTTCAAACCACCTCCAATTGTTCACTGAAGAAAGCCATATACACCCAGAGAGAGGGATGTGAAATGTGGACCACAACATAACATTCTCATACTCCTTAATTGATGTTTGCTTACATTGTGTTTCCTTTATCTGATATATCGTTTGTGTAGATAAGATTTTTCTTGCACAACAATGATAAGTTTGGAAATATGTATACATATATTCGATTTGCCAATATTTTAACATAATTAACATGTAGTGGATATCCTGCCATCTAGGGGAGGGGTGGGGAGTTGGGGGGAAAAATTTGTAACGGAAAGCTATGTAAGGGTTATTGTTGAAGAATTACCCACACATATGTTATGCAAATAAAATAAAATTTAAAAAAAACAAAACAAAACAAAAAAAATAATTAGAGTATCAGAAAGTAGAAACCTTGTAAGTATTGGTCTGATCAAGGGGAGGTTGAGAGCCAGTCTACAAGCAGTGATCATGGGAATACAGGAAGATAATGTTTATGGTAAAAAGTTGGAGTGGGGCTTGAGTGTGAGGAAATTTCCTTTGGAGTTTTGGGGAAATTATTTCAGTGGGATAAGAATTCAGTAGTCCTCAAAGAGAGGGAAACTACCAGAACAGAGGTGTTGAACTTAAATAGACTTTAAGACTTGATTTCACAACCTATACTCAGCTATTTATAAGAGATGTAGTTTTTCCTCAATAAATAGTATTTTTCCAACTGTACGTAAAGATAGTTTTCAACATTCATTTTTGTAAGATTTTGGTTCCAAATTTTTTCCCCTCCCTTGCCTCCAGCCTTCTTACAACAGCAAGCAGTATGATATAGGTTATATATGGATAATCATTTTAAACATTTCTAAATTTGTCATGTGCAAGAAAAATCTGAGCAAAAGGAGGAAAAAACATGAGAAAAAGATAGCAATGGTTCAGTCAATAGTTCTCCATAGTTCTCCCTCTGGATGAAGATGGCATTTTCTAAGGAGATATATTCTTTTTCCATCTTTTTAATTTTATTTTTTCTCAATAATATTTTATTTTTCCAGATGCATGTAAAGATAGTTTTCAACAACAATAACAACAAAAAGGCTTGATTTCAAAGAGACTGTATACTGTAGGGCAGACACCTTCAATACAATGATACAGAGAAAAAATATGAACTGTAATAAAACACTGTAAGGTCAGGAGTTGTCCTGGACTTATCAGGAATGTTGCTGAATCGTGGATTTCTGATATCTTCCTGATTCTGTTTTGGGAAAAAAAAGTGCCCCCAAGAGTATAGGTGAACTAAGAATAATCCCCCCAAAAAAGAGAATGACCCAAAATGTTGGTCATGAATGACAGGAGCGTGACAGTAGTCTGGGTTCATCTTCTGCACTTCCCCTTGGTGTTAGTCCTACCGGCTATATTTTGGGGAAAGTTATGGAGCTCATGTAGTATGTTGGTGTTCTACCCTCCCCAAGTGCCTAATGGGAGAAGAGGAATGGGAAATGGTCTCCTGGAATGTTCTAGAGATAAGGCAAAACACATCTAAGAGGAAATCTGAATAGTCATGAAGCATCTTGCAGTTGTGGTCTGTCTCATATCTACACAACTGATTTTAATCCCCCATCCCTTGAGAAGATTGCCCAGTATTCACAGTGTCTCCATGGCAACCAGGACTGCAGTCCAATCTTCATGTTTTCAACATGCTGGACAATATCATAGAATCATAGGATGTAGGGCCAGATAAGCCTTAGAGGAAAATATATACATATAGATATATATTTGTGCGTATGTATACTTAAAGAAACAGGATACTTTAAAAGAGTTGACCTGGAAAAATATGGATTAAATTCCCATCTCTGATACCTGCTAAGAGTGTGACTTAACTCCATTCCCTAGATTTATACCTAAGTTTGCCTGTGTATGTATATATACATGTACACCCAGAGCCAGAGACAAAGAGATAAACAGAGTCAGAGACAGAGAAGCAAGGAGATAGAGAAAGATGGAGATGGAGAGAGAGGAAGAGACAGAGATACACAGAGAAAGAAAGAGATAGAGACAGAGACACACAGAGAAACAGAAATAGAGAGGCAGAGACAGAGAGATAGAGAGACAGAGAGACAGAGACACACAAAGAGAGACAGAAATAGAGTTAGAGAGGCAAAGAGACACTGAGAGAGATAGACACACACAGACAGACAGACAGAGACACACACACACAAAGAGATAGAGGCAGAGAGGCAAATAGATAGAGGGAGATGGAGATGGAAAGAGAAAGAGACAGAGACACACAGGGAGACAGAGACAGAGAGAGATAGAGACACAGAGAGACAGAAATAGAGCTAGAGAGGTAGAGAGACCTACAAAGAGATAGAAAGACACACAGAGAGGCAGAGACACAGAGAAAGAGACATATACAGAGAGAGATAAACAGATCAAGACAGACACACAGAGAGACAAATACACACACACACACACACACACACGGTGAGGGGGGGAGGCAGACTGAGACAGGGACAGGGACAGGGAGAAGGAGAGGGAGAGAGAAAAGGAAAAGAAGAAAAAGAGAGTAGTAATGGAAAAATTCATACTCATGACTACTAAGAAGAATTAGCAACTTGCTTGGACTATATAGTCCTAGAGAATTTCTTGAAATGTTGCGAGGTTATATCTTACTCATGTTCACACAAATAATATTCATGTGAGGGGACCTCAAACCCAGTTTTTCTTGAATCCACAATTCTATCTCCTCTGCAAAGTTGCTTATATTTTTAATCTACAGCTACCTATGGTCCTTCTCTCCCCTACTCCTCCAACACATTTGGAGAACAGTTACCTGCCTTTCATCTGCAGGTATTTTCAGGTTATAGACATGGACAGAGAGCAGCTTCAATACTTTGCAGATATCTAGCTTGGTATACATTGTGGTCACTTGTTATCAAAATTTATTGTTATTCAAATTTATGAGAATAAGTTATTCATTCAATGCATGAAAGGTCAAAGGTAAGAATAGACAATTTTAAATTTTTTTTATTAAAGCTTTTCATTTGCAAAACATATGCGTGGGCCTGTGTGACCCTGGGCTAGTCACTTAACTTGAATTGCCTCAGCAAAAAGAAAAAAAAAAAAAACATATGCATGGATAATTTTTCAACACTGACCCTTGCAAAGCCTTCTGTTACAGATTTTCCTCTCCTTCCCCTCACCCCCTTCCCTAGATGGCAGGAAGTCTAATACATGTTAAGTATGTTAAAAAAAAAAATACACGACAAATTGAATATATGTACACATATTTATACAGTTCTCTTGCTGTACAAGAAAAATTGGATCTACAAAAAAAAAAAGCCTGAGAAGGAAAACAAAATGCAAGCAAACATCAATAGAGAGCATTAAAATGCTAGAATAGACAATTTTAAAAGAAATAAATCTAATTTTCAATAATCACTTAAAAATACTCTAAATCAATAATTATTGTTGAGTTATGTCCAACTTTTTATTACACTTTGTGGGGTTTTCTTGGCTAAGATACTGGAGTGGTTTGTCATTTACTTCTCTAACCCATTTTACAGATGAGGAAAGTAAGGCAAACAGGATTAGGTGACTAGTCCAGATTCACACAGACTGTATTTGGATTCAGCTCTTCTTGATTCCAGGGTCGGTTCTCTATCTACTGAGCCATTTGTCTCCCCACTAATAGTGGGGAGTGTAATAATAATTACAAAATAAAAATAATAGTGTAATAATAATTACAAAATAAAGTAATCTTGAGCTCATGTCTAGGTGACACAATGGATAGAGCACCCACGTAAAGCAACTAGAAATATTTATTAAGTGCCTCCTAGGTGACAGGGACTCTTCCAAATATTAGGAACATGGATACAAAGAATGAAAGTCTTTAAAACTGAGGTCCAGAAAAGTGAATTGCTTGCCTAAGGTCACACAGTTAGTAAGAAGTCTGTCCTCCACTGCCCTGTGACAGTATCTTTCCTGAATTCTTTTCCATGAATAAAAGGCAAGGGTGTCCCAGGGCAAAAGCAATTTCTAATCGTTTTCCTTATTGTGACCTTACAAACACACACATAATCAGCCTCCCCACTTACAATCAGCAGGTCTGCAGAAGAGGGGAGCAGTACTTTTAAAGGTTTTTTTTTTTAAAAAAGACACATTTAAAGGCTGGTCCCCTGGGCCTAGCCCACAGTCCCTGGGTGCTTGGCTTTATGAGCTTTGGGGGCCAAACAACTTAGTTCTAATTGTTTTTTATTTAACTAGGCCACTTAAACCAGAGAGCCTTTGTCCAGCAGGTCTGTGGTTATAGGCCTGGCTTTGTCACACTGTCCTACTGTTCTTTAAACTTTGGATTTGGTATTTGTTTGTTTGTCTTATTCAGGAAGAAAGAAATCATCTGTCTCTGACTTCTTGAAAACAACTGGTAATAAGTGGAATTCAGATTGAGATGATTATGGCTATTGAAAACAGAAAATCCCTTTTTTTCTGGGCTAGTATTTAACTAAAGAAAGTCAAAATATATGTTTGACAGGGAAGGCTGGGGGGGGGGGTGATGACCTCACTTTGGCCATGAGAGAGTAAGGCACAGTGGAATAGCTAATGGGAAAGGGCAGAGGGGTGGGGGAGGTCCCCCTCTGACCTTTACTAACTGTGTGACTGGTCAATTAATCTCTCTAAGCCTCATTTGGAAAATGAGTATAATAGAGAATAATAGCATCCACTTCTCAAGACTGTTGTGAAGATCAAGTGAGATACATTTGTTAAAGTATTAAGTAAATGCTACCTATCTGGTCTCTTGCTATAATTCCCATAGGTCAGATGCTATTATTTGTCAGTGAAAAAGCTGATTAAGGGATTTGCCCAGAGTCATACAATTTGTACCTCTCTGAGGCAGGATTTGAACTCAAATTCTCCTGCCTGAGGAGGCAGTGAGCTAGCTTAATGGAGAGAGCATCAGGCCTGGAATCAGTAAGCCCTGGGTTCAAATCTGACCTCTGATACCTATACCTAGGCAAATTGCTTTACTCCTTCTGCCTCAATTACCTTATTTGTAAAATGATCTGTAGAAGAAATGGCAAACTACACCAGTATTTTTGCCAAGAAAACCTAAATGGGATCAGGAAAGGGTCAGACACAACTAATTAACCCAAAAAATGATTAAATTAACTTTACTTTTTTGTTGTTTAATTTTTAATTTAAAAAAACAGATTTTTACAAGTATTTTTTCCATTTTAATTTTTAAATTTTTTTAAATACATTTTTTTTTGCTAAGGCAATTGAGATTCAATGATTTACCCAGGGTCATACAGCTAGGAAGTTAAATACACATTTCTTTGTAAATTATATTGGGAGCGAAAAATCAGAACAAAAAGAAAAAAGAACAAAGAAAAAAGAAGTGAACATAGCATGTATCAAATTTAGATTCAATCTCCATAGTTCTTTTTCGGGATACAGATGGCATTTTCCATCCAAAGTCTATTGGGATTGTCTTGGATCACTGAACCACTGAGAAGAACCAAGTCTTTGATCATCACACAATCTTGCTGTTACTGTGTACACTCTATTCCTGGTTCTGCTTGTTTCACTCAGCATCAGTTTAAGTAAATTTTTCCAAGCCTTTCCAAAATCAGCCTGTTTATCACTTTTTATAGAACAATAATATTCCATTACTTTCATAGACATAATTTATTCAGCCTTTTCCCAATTGATGGGCATCTCCTCATTTTCCAATTCTTTGCCACCACAAAAAGCCACTACAAACATTTTTGCATATGTGAGTCCTTTTCCTTCCTTTATGATTTCCTTGGAATACAGACCCAGTAATGGCAATACTTAATACTTTTGAAAATGAATATTAAATATTTGTTTAATAATTATATTATTAAATATAAACAATAATTTATTTTAAAATATTTATAAATAAAATAATTATAAAAACTTAACCATTCACAGTGGATAGAACACCAGCTCTAGAGTCAGGAGAACCTGAGTTCAAATCCAACCTCAGACACTTAACACTTATTAGCTGTGTGACCCTGGGCAAGTCATTTAACTCCAATTGCCTCAAAAAACCAGCCTTAGCCATTGCTATCTTTCTCTTTCTTTTTCTATGCAGCTGTGTTCTGTGTCTTTCTTTAGACAGAACCATATTTGCTGTGTTCTCTGCTCAAGCTCTGGTTTTGTCTCTTTGATCTCATTCCTGAGCATTTTCATGTTTCCTTATGTAATGGGGCTGAGGAGGCAGACCTACCAATTAGTGGCCAGGAGCAGGTGTAATAGGTGCTGTCTGCAGGTAACCCCCAAGATCAAGAGTCTTTTGGAAACATGTGATGACATGGAATGGAAGGATCCTCTCCTCCCTTTCAGAACCCAAGCAAGTATTCTGTGACTGTTACTGTGTGATGACCAAACAACTCACTGCAGAGCCAAAAATACCCACAAAAAGTGTTGGGAGTGGGGGATGGGAAATGGAGGGTTTACTCTCCTTCCTGCCAGCCACAAGGTATAAAGGATGACTCTGAGCTCCAGCAGACTAGTGGAGGATGCATTTATCCTGGTTCCCAATACAGGGGAGTGCTTGTGTCTGAAATGAGTCTGCTGATTGGGACAGGACATTGAGAGACTCTAAACAGTGGGAGGAACCACCAGAGATGCAGATGTCTGACAAGACTCTTATATAGCTGCTCCAGCCAGGTTTGGTGTACCAGCATGGTCCTGATTATTGCCCTGTGGGATCAGCACAGAAGTGAATTATCTGAGCAGCCAGGATGCTCTTTCCTTCAGGATAGGGAGCAGCTCTACCTATTAGTGATGCTAATTTTGGAAGAAAACTTTGTGAAGCCAGGGCTTTGTGACAACCACTTTAAGTATGAGCCCATCTCCCCAAAGACTAAGATGGTAGAGGGAAGAGTGTGCCATAGTTTTGAGGGAGTGAATTGTCTGTCATTTTGTTCTTTTGATATTTTCCAGTATAGATCCCTTTGCAAAAGCTAATGAATACTAACTGGTCTGGTGTTTTTATGCATTGCTCACTGATCATTGATCATTGATACTGGCAGGAACATTCCTACCAATTGAAGCCTCCAGATGATCACATTAGGAAGCCATCCCAGTTCCCTAAGGTTACTCCTAACACTGAAGGGGCAGTGGTGATATAAACATCTATGGGGGCCCAATTTGTCATATGAGTGGGAGTTTGGATAATAACTCTAGGGTGGGGGCAGCTAGGTGACTCGGTGGTTAGAGCACCAGCCCTGAAGTCAAGAAAACCTGAGTTCAAATCTGGTCTCAGACACTTAACATTTCCTAGCTGTGTGACTCTGGGCAAGTCACTTAACCCCAATTGCCTCAGCAAAAAGCAAAAATAAAAATAAATAAATAAATAACTCCAGGGTGCCATGTGGGTGACACATAAGTTCCTCATATCAATCATTTGTAATAGAGTATTCCTTTATATGACCTGGCAACTGGGCAAGGTACCCAGAGGTCTAGCCCTGGAGTTACGAAAACCTGGATTTAGTTCTACTTCTCACACATAACAAATATGTTCCAGGCAATTCTAGGACTGTAAGTTAAAGATGCTTTGTTTATCTGTATTGGTGTATGGGGGATTTATAATAGATGATAATAACCACCAGCATTTATATAGCACTTTAGCAGCTAGGTGATACAGTACATAGAGTGCCAGGTCTGGAGTTAGCTAGACCTGAGTTTAAATGTGGACTCAGATATTTAATAGCTGTGGGACTCTGGGGGAAGTCATTTAATCCTGTTTGCCTCAGTTTCCTCATCTGTAAAATGGACTGGAGAAGGAAATGGCAAACTGCTCCAGTATCTTTGCCAAGAAAACCCCAAATGGGGTCCCAAAGAACAGATCATAATTGAAATAACTAAACAATGTAACATATAGGACTTTACAGTTTGCCAAGTTCTTTATTTTTTTTCCATGTTTTTTTCATATACTATTTCATCTCATTTCCATGACAATCCTAGGAGGTAGGTTCTAGTATTATCTACATTTTACAAATGGGGAAATTGAGACAGGCAAAGGTTATATGATTTGCTAAGAGTCACACAGTTAGTATCTAAGGATAGATTAGAACTCAAGTGTTCTGGGAGTATGGTGTCACCTAACTGAATGTCCACAGCAGAAGGGTCCTACATGGATGAAATTACAGGTCCAGATTCCCCTCCCCTCTCCAAGAAAACCAAGGTTTGTCCATCATTCTCTAGCTAGCACTTGGTTTATTTCCACCTTAGGTGGTTGTTTTTTAAACACTGTTCCTACAAACATCTTTGTATAGATAGTTCTTTTGTTCTCAATAACATTTTATAGGAACATTCCCAAGAGTTTAATTATTTGGGTCAGATAATGTAATTTATTTTGTAGCATATAAATGTATGCTTATTTTAGAGCACTTAGAGTATAAGCCTACCAGATTGCCATACCACCACCAATATGTGTTTCTCTCCAACTTCCACCAGCACTGAGTTTTGTCTTATTTTTGATCTCTGTCCATTTAGCATTAGTAATGTCAACATTGTTCCAATTTTGCATTTCTTCAATTAGGATAGAGGTTGAAATTTTGCTCAAGTGATTACTTGAAATTGTGTATCCTCTCTTTAAATTGTCTATATGTATGATTTGACAAATTATCAATTGGGCTTTGCTTTTCAACACTTCTATCAATTCTTTGAGAACTCTGAGTGATTTTTTTAGTTCACATCCTTGTCCCAAATATTTTCTCAATCTTATATTTTTATCATCATCACATTATTTTTGTTCTAATTTGTTTTTATTTTTATAAAATTAAATCCATACAGTTTGTCCTCAATAATCTCTTCCATTTGTTTCTTTCACCTCTACAATTCAAATAACTATGTCATTGCATTTTGTCTTATGTGTATTTTGTTTTACTCTTTGATGTAGCTAGACTTTATTTTATACACACATATGGTGTAAGGCATATTCAATTTTTGTTGTATTGATAGCCAGTTTCCCTAATGACATTTATGAAATATTTCTCCACACACCCCCTCCATTTAAAAAAATTATTCAGAGGTTTTTACATTCATTTTGGCTCAGTTTCTGGCAACTCAATTCTATTCCAAGGGTCTAGTTTTGTCTAGTCCGAAATGGTTTGGATGAGTAACTGCTTTGTAATATGTTTTCGGATCACAGAGGATGAATTTTCTTTAATCATCTTTACCACTATCACCAAAAGAGCTCTCTTGATATTCCTGTCCATTTATATGTCTATGTAAATGTTATCCTGTTTTATACAGTTCCTTATATAAACTCATTAGTCTTGTGTTGAACTTCTAAATTAATATGGGAGAACTGGCATTTGTACTATGTTTATCCATGCTAGGTCCTTTGATTGTTCAGATCTACCTTTATTTCTGATGATATGCTTTTAGTGTCATCTTTATAAAGGTCATGTGTGCATCATAATTATTCAATTTTAAATACTAGTAAGAGGTTTTTTTTATATGAGTTTTTTTAAATGGGTTTTTGCTAGTAGCATATAAAGGTATAAATTATTTTTGTGGCTTTATCTGGTTTCCTGAATGGTGTAGGCTAAGGATGGAGAACTGTCTTTCTAGTCACCTAGATTTGAGTTAAAATCTCTCCTTTACTACAGACTAACCCATTATCCACTAGGCAAGACACTTAAACCTCTCAATGCTTTAGGCAAATCTGTAAGACTATGAGTTTTCCTAGAAACTGGAAACTGAATGGATGCCCATCAATTGGAGAATGGCTGAACAAATGATGGTATATGAATGTTATGGAATATTATTGTTCTATAAGAAACGACCAGCAGGATGATTTCAGAGAGGCCTGGAGAGACTTGCATGAACTGATGCTGAGTGAGTAGAACCAGGAGATCATTATACACAGCAACAACAATACTATATGATGATCAATTCTGATGGACATGGCTCTCTTCAACAATGAAATGTTTCAAACCAGTTCCAATTGTTCAGTGAACAAAGCCATATACACCCAGAGAGAGGGATATGAAATGTGGACCACAACATAGCATTTTCATGCTCTCTATTGATGTTTGCTTGCATTGGGTTTCCTTTCTCAGATATTTTTTGTTCATGTAGATACGATTGTTCTTGCACAGCAAGATAAGTATGGAAATATGTATACATATATTCAATTTGTCAAGTATTTTAACATAATTAACAAGTAGTGGATTTCCTGCCATCTAGGGGAGGGGTAGGGATTTGGGGGGGGGGAAAATTTGTAACAGAAAGCTTTGTAAGGGTCAACGTTGAAGAATTATCCATACATATGTTTTGCAAATAAAAATTTTTGATAAAAAAAGAAAGAAAAAAAAGAATCATGATCATAAAATGAAAAAAAAAAGACTGAGTTTTCCTCCCCTACCCCTTCATTAAGCTCAAATTTTGCAAATTATTTTTCTTTTTGAATTAACACATTCTTCTCCCTGCTCTCCCACCATCCATGAGCAAATTATTTTTTTTAAATCCTCAGTCCATATCTACATAATGTGGCAAAACATGTCTATATGCACACATTACCCAGATCTAAAAATGTACATATAACTATGTTTCTTGCTTTTGGAGGCAGAGTTAAATGCCCAGGATCACACAGCAAGTAAATGTCCAAAGTCACATTTGAATTCAGGTTCTCCTGACTCCGGGGCTAATGTGCTCTATCCACTGCAGAACATAGTTGCTCCTAAGACTAAGCTTCAGGGAAAGTGTTAAACTGCATTCACAGTGGGAGTTTTCTCATTCCAATATAGTTTCCCTCACCAGTGAAATCATAGGTTTAGTCTCTGTCCTGACAAATTTGCTGAGCTCATTTATTATCTCAGTTAATTTTTTAATTGATATAGTTATTCCTCAACATTCAATCCTACCATCAGCAAATAAGGAAATTTTGGTCTCTTCATTTTAGGTATGCATCCTTTTAATTTCCTTTCTTTCTCTACTATGTACATCTCAGATACAGTCAAATAACAAGTAAGGATGAGTTCTTCTGATCTATCTACACTTGCTTCTGATACATTAATACTTCATATAATTCTGACTCTGGAGCAAATTGGATATAATTCTCTAGTCCAGAATGTTCAATTTAATTCATTTACCCTCAAAAAGTACATTGTGACCTATTCTTCACAATTTTGAAATTGATATACTTTCATTTGTAAAAGAAATAGTCTCTAAATGTTGGAGCAATGGTTTGTTTTTATTTTTCAGATTAAATTTTTAACTATATAAGAAAACTCACAATTAATTATTTTATTGGCCTAGGATCCTCCATAGGAGCACCTAGATGGTATAGTGGATAGAGTGCCAGACCTAAGTCAGAAAGATATATATGTCTATGTGTGTATACTTGTATAGGTATGTATGCGTATATAAATACACATATGTGTGTATGTATATGTTCACATAATCTATGTATTTTATGTATGTACATACATATATGTACATGTGTGCATATTTGGATATATTATATATATATAAAGTATTTTAATTGAATTCATTATTGTTCCACACACACACACAATATCCATGTCACCATGTGGATCCTTCTATGACATCTCTTTTTAGCTTCCTTTTAAGTGTAATTTTTTTACTTTAGAATGTAAACCCCTTGAAATCAGGGATTATCCTTCTTTTGTCTTGTATTATAACCCCGGAGCCTACAGTGATATCTGGAATATAAGAGGTGATTAATTAGTGCTTGTTGCCTTGGCTTGACTGTTTCCAAAAATCCTCCATCTGAGGACATTTAAAGCTTTCCACAATCTGGCTCCCTCCCACCTACTTTTCCAGACTTGTTTCATTTATTACTCCTTTTCATGTACTCTCTATTCCAGTTGAGCTGACCTGTCAGCTCTCTCTCTCTCTTGTACAACATTGCATGTCTCACCTTCATGCCTTTGCATATAAGTGGTCCTCTGTATCTCTGGTGGACTCCCTCCAGGTCTCCACTTAGCATAATCTCAGCTTCATTAAAAACACAACTCAGCTCCCAACTCCTATATAACATCCTTTCTCATCCAGTTATTGTTGCTTTCTCCCTCTTAAAATTACTTTGTATTATTTGGTATGAACTTTGTATTTATATATTTGTGTACACAGGGCAGCTGAGGAGCACAATGGATAGAGCTCCAGGTTTGGAGTAAAGAAGAGTTGAGTTCAAATTTTACCTGTGATCCTGGGCAAGTCACTTCATCTTGTGTGACTCAGTTTCCTCATCTATAAAACAAACTGGAGAAAGAAATGGCAAACCACTACAGTATCTTTGCCAAGAAAACCCCAAAAGGCATCACAAAGAATTGGACATGACTGATCAAGAATGGCTTGTATACATGCTGCATCCATCAAAAATAATGTAAACTCCTTTAGAGCAAGTATCATTTCCTCATACATACCTCTTACCTACTGGCAAAATGCTTTGTACATTGTAAATGTTTAATAAATAAATAAACAAATAAACACAAATAGATAAATGAAATCTGATTTTTAAGAAGACCATTTTGGAACTATTTTTAAAATCACCTTGTACTGAATACCGTAAAACTAGACTTTCAAGCTTGCCACCAAAGAAGGGACTTGAAAAGCACAAGAAGTGGTGTACTATAGACGTGAACAAGAGATGATAGAATGTTGACTTTTCTGTTATGTTGATTATGTTTGGTGGATTGCCTTTTTCTTCTTCATTGTCTATCCTTTGTTATAGGGATTACTGTCTGGGAAGGGGAATGGGGAGAGATGCATTAAGAAACATAGATAATATGAAAAGGTATCAATAAAATAAATTTTTAAAAAAACCACCTTGCAGCAAAACTCCTGCTTTTCACATTAATGTAACTAAAACCTATTAGAAGATGATGATGTATTAACATTTGAATGTAAAGATGATTGAATTCCATCTGCTCTCATATTTTCACTGGCAGACACTCAGGAAAATGAGATCACAATCTTTTTTCTGCCACGTATATTTCAAGTATGGGTCGGGAGGTGGAGATAATTAAATGATTGAAAAACTAATAAAATGGGGTGAGTCAAGTGATATCATTTCAAATTTATTGTGAACCTTTTACCTTCATAAAGAAAATGGGAGATAAATAATTAAAGCCCCATGAGAATAATAGTCAGAGAGCGCAATGAAGTTTAAGGTGCTTGGGTATTTTTAAGAATCTCACCTAGATTCTCCTGAGGCCTTGGAGAAATCAACATCTTTTTTACGTGTCTACAGCATAAATAGGCTTGATAAATGTATATATGCTTATATGTGCTTTAAGGGTCCTTTTCCCAATTCCTATTTCCATGAAAAGTTGAAGCCACAGAATTTGGTGACATCTTCCTTTTAGGATTCTAGGAGTACTTCCTATGGGTCCAAGGTCATTCTTGGTATCAGCTCAAGCTCCCATCAGTATGCTTCCCCCACCCCCAAGATTATGAGTTCAGAATCTATTTAATTAGTCAGCCTTAATTAGTTTTTAGAAAGGGGTATTTACTAAGACAATATAGGAAATGGTATAAATCATAACCATAATGGCATACTTTCCTACAAAGACATACCATATTCAAGGGAAAGTGAGTTCTAATTAAAACATATGTGGCAAAGGAGTAACTCAGAAGCCCTTTTCGCCCATTGTTGGGGTGCTGAAGAAGTTCCCCAAGGCATAGTTTCTTTTCACCCAATGCTGATCTCAATATCCAGGAGAAGCAATTGTGACATTTTTTTAAACTAGATTATATATATATATATATATATATATATATATATATATATATATATAATCCTCTATGTTTGGGGAGATGGCCCTAAATGCAGCTGTGGCCAACATCCTGAAGTCAGCATACTGATGTGCCTGTCTGAACTTATCTAGATTGATACTTTAATGACAGAAAGCTGCAGCACCATTTTTGAAGCTGCCTTCACTGTTCAGTGTTTAGTTTAGTGAGAATCCACTTACTTCTCAAGAGAATCTGCAGTCACTCACTTTCAGGCTATAATGAAGCATTAAAAAATGACTTTGATGAAGTAATAAAAGAAATCTACTTTTGTGGGTCTCTAAAGACTGTAAGAAGTCCTAAAAAGGGAGGAGGATTTAGGGTGGCTTCCAGTCATGGATTTGCCCTTCTGTTTTGGAAATATGAGCACCAGCAATGCCATCATGGTCTTATTAGCCCCAGGAGGGAACATAATTAGGAGCCTTGAGTAGATGTTTCAAAGGGACAAATTTAGGATTATGGCTTCCCAGTTGCATGGGACCTCAAGGGCCATCTAGTCCAACCTCCTCATTTTAACGGAGCCTAGGATGGCAGACCTAAAGGGGACCTCCCAGGCTATCTGGTCCAATGCTTTTATTTTTACAGATGAGGAAAATGAAAATTGAAATGATCTACCCAAGTTCACATAGGTAAATTTCACAGGTGGGATTGGAAACCAGGACATTTGAATACAGAACCAGGGCCATTTCTATTGCAGCACAAACTTGCCAATGATCAATGCTATCCCAAGTGGAATTGTTGGATGGGATGCTTCAGAAAGTAGGGAAGAAATCTTCAGAGGAAGTCTTCAAGCAGAAACAAGATAATAACTAGTCAGGCATGTTGTGGAAGGGAATCCTTAAAGAATATGAGCTGGAGCTGCTGCTGGAAAGCCATAGCAGATTGAAGAGCTATCGAGGGCTGACATATTCTCCATGTTGAATGATTTCCTTGGAGCATTTAAGTCACCCTGTCCAAAATGAAGGTGGGGAAGGAGAAACTGCTTCAACCACCCAAACCTCCTTCCCCTCCCCCTTCTTAGCCTCTGCCTTTTGAAAGCAGATATTTTCAATGCAGTGTTGGACACACCACTTGGTGTCTTATCTGCAGGACAATTCGGGTCAATATAAACCTACTTTGTTGATACCTGACTTTTTTTTCCATCTTGTGATTTTTCTAATGGATTTGGAGGACTTTAAAAAAAAAAAAAAAAAAAAAGAATATGAGCTGGACCCATGGCCTCTAAGATCTCTTCTCATATTGAGATTCTAGAATTCTAAGTACCACCAACTAATCAAGTTAACAAGTATTTCTTTTTTGCTTTTTGCTGAGGCAATTGGGGTTAAGTGACTTTGCCCAGGGTCACACAGCTAGGAAGTGTCTGAGACCAGATTTGAACTCAGGTCTTCCTGACTTCAAGGCTGGTGCTCTAACCACTGCGCCACCTAGCTGCCCCAACAAGTATTTCTTAAGGACTTACTATGTGCCAAACACTGTACTAAACTCTGAGAATACAAATACAAGCAAAAGGAAAGGCAATCCCTGCCAGCAAGGAGCTTACTTTCTAATGGGGAAAGAAACTATTCTAATGGGAGATTGGGGGGGGGGGGCAAGATTGAAAGATGGAGGATGATAGATGACAACCTGGTGAGAAATGAAGTTGTGGTTAGCCTGGGCACCCTTAAATGCAAGTTCTGGAAGAAGCCAACTTCTGATTAGGAGAGGTTTAGGGACTGGAGGTAATCCTGAAGAGTGAGCACCAGGGCTAAATCGATCTTTCAAGATGAAGAGTTTTCTGGGGCAGGATAACATAGTCCAGAGGACCACTTGGTGAGATGCTTGGAGCAGCTGAGAGAGAATTCACACATCCTCCCTCCTTCCCACTCTTACCCCATCCCAAACAACTCACTCTCCAAAAGAGGCCACCCACCAGACTTTCATGCTGCCTCTTTAGCTGCACAAATCTTTTAAAAGTCATTAAAATTCCCCAAGCTCCAGTCTCTCCATCTGTAAAGTGAAGATAATGTTCATTCCACGTGACCTACATAGGTGCTATGAAGCTTAAGTAATTAATGTTTGCCGTGTGCTTTGTATTCTGCTGATAAAAGTGACACATGAGATCTAATGCTTCTTCAAAAGTTCTGAATCATGAAAAAAGATTTTCCTTTGACACAGACATACTAGTAAAAGAGAAAAGGCCCTGAATTTGGAGTAGAGGACATGGGTTCAAATCTCAATTGTACCATCAATTATCTGTGCTTCTTGGGCCATGACACTTCACCTCTTGCTCTGGGCTTCAGTTTCCATATCAATAAAATTTGCTAAAGTATTAACATCTCTAAATAGGTGATCCTATGAACACACATACTTTCATATTTTGTTTTGGTCTTCAATAAACAATGAATACTTATACAGAGATATCCTGGAGCCATCATGGGAGAACTGATTATTACATTTTCATTTATACATTGGAAATTAGCAGATAAGGGGCAGCTAGATGGCCTAGTAGATAGAGCACTGGCCCTGGCTTGGCCTTGGAGTCAGGAAGAGCTGAATTCAAATATGATTTCACACATTTACTAGCTGGATAACCCTGGACAAGTCACTTAACCCCAACTACCTTTTTAAAAAAAAAATGGAAATCAGCAAATGCTATAAATCAGGGCTTCATGTATTATTTTGTTGGTTGCCTAAATTTTAGGAAGTGATGGAGAAAATTAGTAAATCAAATTAAATGTAAATATGTGTTTTATATATTTTTTTAAATTCCAAAAGAGTGGAGATTCAGTTGTTAAAACATACACCAGCACACCACTGCTTATCTGTAAGTTTTACAAAACATTTTCTTCCCAACAACATAGTACAAATGGGATTATCCCCACTTTGCAGATAAGAAGGGTAGAGTGGATTATTTAAAGTAATCCAATAAGGGCCTGAAACCAGATTTCTACTGACTAATGTCCAGCCAGCCCTTAAATCTATAACAGTTTGCACAGAATCACAGAATCTGAAAATTGAAAAGGGACCTCAGTGGTCAGTTTGTCCAACCTATATCATCTCTAAATAGGTGATCCTATGAATGAATATACATACTTTCATACTTTTTTTTTTTACTTAAATATCCAACTACTTATACAGGGTTATGCTGAAGCCATTATCCCTGCAACAAGTAGACATCCAATCTTTGCTTAAAGACCTCTGAGGATAGGGAACTACACACCACCACCTATGGAATCAAGCCATTCGACTTTTAGACAATTCTAATTGTTAGAAATTTTTCCAGGACTTCTTGTTCAGTCAGTTTCAATCATGTATGACTCTTCATGACTCCATTTGGAGCTTTCTTAACAGGTCTTGGAGTGGTTTTCCATTTCCCTCTCCAGCTCATTTTACAGATGAGGAAACTGAGGCAAACAGGGTTGAGTGACTTGCCCAGGGTCACACAGCTAGTAAGTGCCTAAGCTCAAATCTGAACTCACAAAGATGAGTCCTCTTGATTCCAAGTCTACTACTCTATTGCTACATTTAAATATCATTAGCTCCAAAGTTCTTTTGGAAGGGGGAAAGCAAGGTAATTGGGGTTAAGTGACTTGCCCAGGGTCACACAACTAGTAAGTGTTAAGTGTCTGAGGCTGAATTTGAACTCTGGTTCTTATGATTCCAACTTTCTTACCACCTTTACAAAGTCATGATGATGAAAGCAGTTCTTGTCATCTTAAGCTCTTTGATGATCTGAAGATACTAAGAAGAGAATCTCATTCATCATCAGGATCTGTTTTCTTCAAGTCTCTGAAGGGGCCAGAAAACTGAAGGTTCAATCCAATCCAATAAACCTTGATTAAGGTCCTGCTATAAGCAAGGCACTGGGAATTCAAAAACAAAACCAAGTAGTCTTTACCTTCAAGGAGTTTACACTCTATTTGTGGGATGGAGGGAAGGGGGAACCAACCACACACAACATGTATCAGAAACAAGTATATGCATAAAAATTTGGAGAGAACAAAAGTGCTAATGACCTGGGGACATCAGAAAGGGCTTCCTTGTAAGAAGGAATTCTCTGAATGAAGTGTAGATTTTTAGAGGTAGAGGAATAAGAGCATTCTAGAGGGCATTCTAGGGGACAGTCTATGCAAAGGTCATGGAGGCAAAGAGGCATTGAAGGTGCAGGGAGAAGGAAAAGGGCTCCATTGGCCCAGGCAGAGCAGAATTTATAGCAATTAGCTTCTTGACTAAAGTTTGTTTTCTCCACGGAAAAGATTGCTTAGAAGAAAGTAGGTCTGATTTTGAATCTGAGGACCTGTATGCAAATCCTGCTAGTTGCCAGCTATGTACCCCCTGGTAAGTCTTAGCTTGCTCATCTCTAACCAGTCTGCCCCAGAAAGTTCATTGGATTTTCATAGACAGTGAATCAGTAGAGGTTTCTCCGTGTGTGCTCTCCAGAGAAATAAGTACATTTTTAACTGGCCTATGGATTTGCTGGAAATGTCATTCCTACTTTAAAAAAAAAAAAGGAGTTGGAAAAAAAAAAAGTTGTCTTCAAGAGGGATCATTACGACTCAAACAGCCACATGCCACTGCTATGCATTTGTTCTTATCATCAAAGGAGAACTGTTACTAGATGGTCTCTAAGGTTCCTTCTTGTCCTTGATCTCTGTAGGGGTCCAGGTGCCCTTAGATTTCAAGGTAACTTTTCCTCCTGAAAGCATGACATCATTCTCTGCTCTTTGGTAACCATCTTTGCTAGCAACTTCTAGAAATTTATAAATAGGGGAGAAAGAAGGATAGAGTTGCACCTGGACATCTTGAGAATAAAGGATATGGGGTAAAGAACAGCTAGTAATGAATAGAAGTCTGTTATTTTATTTCCAACAGATTTATACCTTAATGAAATATTCATTGTAATTAGCCCATTTAGAATGAATTGTGGCTATATATAAAAAAAAAATCCTCAAAAATCTCCCATACATTTCTTTCCTGGGTATCTTAAAACCTTTATCAATATTCCTTAAATAGATGTAGACTGACCATGATGATATGACTGTAGCTTTTTTTTTTTTTTTTTTTTTTTTTTTTGGCTGAGGCAATTGGGATGAAGTGACTTGCCTAAGGGGTCACACAGCTAGGAAGTATTAAGTGTCTGAAGCCAGATTTGAACTTGAGTCTCTCTTGACTTTCAGGGCCAACACTCTATCCACTGTGCCATCTAACTGCCCCAATGACTATAGCATTTTAAGGTTCCCAAAACACCTTACATATATCATCTTATTTAATCCTCACAATAATGCCAAAAGACCTATTTCCTAGATGCTGGCACGTCTTCTCTGTCTATACATTACTACCTTTCCATGCCTTAATAGGCAATATTCATGAAATTGTTGTAGTCCCCCCAAATCAAACCAGGAACTAGTATTCTGGTATTGAGCACATTCCCCATTTATCTGGATTGGTGCTTTAAATGACAAATACATGGCTCATTACCCAGCCCCTTCCAGGTAAGTATCCACTTCATTTAACCCTTTACTAGGACCTGGAGGCATCTTCCTCTTCCAGGAACATCACCTCTCGAAACTCAACCTTTCCCTACCTTTTTTCTCCTCTCCCTCTGTACCCCATCCTAATCAGGAAATTAATCTACTCAGTTTTGTGACTGACATAGGGTAAAGCTGTTCAAGATTGGATGAGCAAATCAATCTTTATCTAATCTTCTATATGTATCCCACTCCAGACTCTCCTTCATCCCACCCAGAGGTCCACCAGAAGACTAGGACCCAAACACAGCAGAGGTCTTGCCATCTTCCCGGCTGCTACCTATTCTTCTCACCCCAACTTTCCACCACTTGGATGATAATAACAAAGGCTTCATAAGCTTCAGCAGACTTTCAAAGAGTTCTGTGACATAAAAATGGTTAAGGAAACCCCTCCTTCCTTTTCAAGTCAGAGAGGATTTTTCACTGTTTTGATATCTTGAAGACCAGGAGTCAGCCTAAAAGTACCTTGCTATATAACCTCCTTTCTCCCAGATGAGAAGAATGGGGACACAGGCGGCTTAATTTATGACAAACTAACACCCAGAGACTAGGGATTTTCTTGGTCATAGTTTGAGAAATTACCTAAAATGGTGTGGCCAAAGTCTTTATTTGCATATAAATTGGATTTAAGTGGGGTAGAGGTGCATAAAGTTGTCAGTCTCACTCTCTCTCCCAAAGTCATCAGAGTCCAGATGACTGGTAATGTTCCAGGATGCAGTGAATGACCTTGATGTCTTCCATGTCTAACCAAGCTCTAAGCACTCCAAAGCGCTCGTTTCTATTTCCTTCATGGCCATTGGAACAGATTGTTCACATCCACCAATTCTTACAGGGAAGTCTTCACATGCTTGGGATAGATACTCCCCTAATTCACTGACAGATTCGAAGCCTGCGGGTTACCCTCAGTCTGGTGGCCATCTGCCAAGATGGCAGCTCCTCCCCTCAGAGAGCTCTCATTTAAATTAGAAGTCATGTTCATGTTCAGTTTCTGGTAGATGGCAAGGCCAGATAGTACTGAGGTTCTAGCAGAAAATATTTCAAACCAAACGGCAAAGGCCTTCCCTTGGTAATCATCCAATTTAAAAAGAATAAGAAGAAGGTTCTCAATAGTGAAACTCTGAACAGGTGAGACAGAGTTGCAAGAGAATGAGCAAAAATAGTTTACAAAGGGGCAGGTAGGTGGCACAGTGGATAGAGCACCAGCCCTGAAGTCAGGAGGACCTGAGTTCAAATCTGGCCTCAGACACTTAACATGCCCTAGCTGTGTGACCCTGGGCAAGTCACTTAACCTCAATTGCCTCAGCAAAAAGGAAAAAAAAAAAAAAAAGATTACAATCTGCATCATTAGAAGTGTAGCTCTGCTTCTAGAATCACTCTCCTATCCCTGACTTTCACTAGTAGTTTGAGTCCCCAGAGGGTGGTTGAGGTAGTAGGGACTAACCAACCCTAAGGGGTTGAAATTTATAATGTTATTGCTCATGGATCCTATCTGGTGTACTCCCTCTAATACCTATCAGACAGTTATTATCAATTACCTTTTTTTTAATCAATTAACTTTTATAAAATTAAAACAATGTGCAGTATTTACAAAGAAGGGATAGCAAGAACAGAAATTATAAAAATATTCCCCAAACAGGAATGCACTCTCATGTATATTCAATATTTCTTGGGAAAAGTGGGCTTAAAATAGGAAAGGTAGTGAGACACTGAGGGAACTGGTGGAACTGAGGCACCTTGTGACTCTTGAATCAAGGAATCCTTTTTTCTCCTTCAAGGAATCCCTACCAAATTTGCTTCAGGATATGGCATTGAGATGGACACAAGATGTTCACATACACATGGTGGCTGAGTCCAGAGATAGATTGCTGATGCTGCTGCCCTACCTGGCATCTGGAACTCCTTTGGAATCTACCAAGGAAGAAATAGAGTGAGATATCTGCTGAAACTTTTCATATATATATATGTGTGAATGTATATACAACATATATACATATAATATGTGTGTGCTCATACATATGTGGTCGTGTGTGCATGTGTATGTATGTTATGTGTATGTTGTGTGTGGGTATGTGTGGATTGTGTGTATAGCCATGCATATATGGGGGTGTGTTATGGGTATCTGTTGTGTGTGCATGTGTGTTACATGTATGTCATGTGTGGGGTGTGCCTGTTGTGTGTGTATGTACATATTCAGTTCTGGTTAAGCCTTCCCTCTTTCATCAGACCTGCTGGCTCCTCAGCCAACCAGAAGACTTTTTGTTACTTTACCTTACCAGCCCCTTAGTCACTCAGGACTGGAGGAAGGCTCATTAAGTCTCCATGGGTTGGGCTGAACAAGGCAGGGGATATCACACATGCTTTGTACAAACCACCAGGATTGGCAAATCCATGTGTGCTCTAAGGGCTGAGTCCTCATTGACCCGTTCTTATATTACAGCAGGAACATTCACAACAGGGAGATCACTGATCTAATGGAAAGTTGAAATCTTGTCAAAGGGTTTTTAAAAAACATAGCTTTGTCCGTCAGCTTTCCCTGGTCCTCATGATTATTTTATTCCCTTTAAAGAAGTCTAATGGTTTAATCAGCATAACTCTAGAAACCATGTCATTCCTCCTCCTCCTCCCTCTCCCAGTCGGATGTTCTTGTGTGTGTGTGTGTGTGTGTGTGTGTGTGTGTGTGTGTGTGCCCTAACTCCAACTTAATCTAATTGGATGGATTGAGGAGGGAGGAGGGAGCAATCAATCTTGGTGCTCCCAGTAGGATACCTTTGCTGAATACTCTCTGTTGCTGTTATCAAGGATTTGAAAAAAAAAAAAAAAATGCTAATAACAAACCAACTCACATAAAATGTGAAGGCAAAGAGATCATGGCATGGCACGGCTCCTGAGCCTTCTGGGCTTCTGTACATAATTCCCCAAGACAGTTGTGATATTTAGTGCTTTTCTCGTTGTCTCATAGGGTCTTTACCCCTGCTTTGTTAGAAGACAGTTGGTGAAACAATGAATAGAGTACCATCCTGGAGTCAAGGAAGATCTGAGTTCAAGTCCGGTCATAGACATTTACTAGTTGTATGACATGAGCAACCCATTTAATCTCTTTTTGCCTCAGTTTCCTTAACTGTAAAATGGAAATTATAATAGCACCTTTCCTTCTAGGGTGGCTATGAGGGCTAAATGAAACAATATTTGTAAAACATTTTGCTAAGTATTTGGTGCATAATAAGCACTTAACAATTATTTGTTTTTAAGATACTTACTAACTGTATGACCCTGGGCAAATCGCTTAATCTTATTTGCCTCAGTTTCCTCATCTATAATATGGGATGGAGAAGAAAATAGCAAACTGTTCCAGTATCTTTTCCAAGAAAACCCCAAATGGGATCACAGAGTCAGATCTGACTGAGTAACAACTGAACAATAAAATTACTTTTTTTTTCTTTTGTTAATGATGACACTAAATTCTTCTGAACAGTTAAATGTAGGAAGACACTTACATGGACATTACAGTGGCAAATGATTTGATAAGGTGTAAAGTCATGTGCTTAGAAGGAAAAGAATATCCCCAGGGGGCAGCTAGGTGGAGCAGTGGATAGAGCACCAGCCCTGAAGTCAGGAGGACCTGAGTTCAAATATGGTCTCAGACACTTCCTAGCTGTGTGACCCTGGGCAAGTCACTTAACCCAAATTGCCTCAGCAAAAAAAAAGAAAAAAAAAAAGAATTCCCCCCAAACCACAATCACAGAAAAACTTTGAATCAAGAGAACATTGTACAGAGTGACAACAAGATTATGTAATGATCAGCCATGATGGAATTTTCTCTTCTCAATAATGTGATGATTCAAGGCAATCTCAATAGATTTGTGATGGAATATGCCAGAAAGAACTATGAAGACTAAATGTGAATCAAAGCATAGTATGTGCACCTTTTTGTTGTTGTTATCATTTGTTTGCTTTTTTTTCTTTCTAGGTTGTTGGGTTGTTTTTTTTATTTTATTTTTTTATCTAATTTTTCTTGCACAATATAATGAATATGGAAATATGTTTAGAAGAATTGTACATGATTAATCAATATTGGGAGAGAAGGGAACAGAGGAGAGAGGGAGAACAATTTGGAAAACAAGATTTTGCAAAGGTGAATGTTGAAAACTATCTTTACATGTATTTGGAAAAATAAAATACTATTGAAAATGAAAAAAAAAAATCTCTGAAAAAAGGGAATCAGCCTTGGAGGCTTAAACATAAGGAACTGCTATGACCCAAAAGATGCTCACCATCCAAATGCTGATATACGATACAATGGAAGGACACTCAACCTGCATTCAAAAACTCTCGAGCCTCCATTTCCTAACCTTGGTCTTGCCTTCACCCACAGTGTTCTTCTATGTTTATGAACTCTAAAATTCTTTCATCTGATTATCAGTTTTTATCTTTTCATCTTTCCCTATACTTTTCAACCCTAATCCTGTTCTTTGTCCTTCCCAGGTCTTCCGATCCCTTCACCTCTTAGTGCTTTTCCATGCCATCACCCCTGCACTGACAATGTTCTCTTCCACTTGCATCTCAGCCTCTAAGTGAGACAGTTCAACTATAAACTATCTTCTCCTCCCCAAATGTCTTGGCTCCAACTTTACAACTTGCCTATTATTCACTATCCTCTCAGTCATTCTAAGCCACTCAGTTGATGTGTAATGATGGCTTTAATCCAGCTTTTGCTTCAGACACTAATTACAGCCTCTAGTCCTTCAGGTCCATTCCCATCTTCCCAATTACTAATCCCTGTTTGTGTATATACAGCTATGCCCCAATCAAGAGCTTTCTGGCTACAATCTTCTCCCACACGCCCTCATGCAACTATCCTTCCTTTCCAAATTGAAAGACTATCCAACAACTACAAGGGACCCACTGATCCATGGCTGCTTTCAAATCTGGAATGTAAGTAGGGGATAGATTCAATTGGTTTTCTCTTGAATTCCCAACAGTTTCTCAGTTGCACGCCTTCTGACCCAGAGATGCATCCATGCTTATCTTAATAAAATCAAGTGGCTCTGCTCTCATTGGCACAAGTAAGAGAGAAACAGTCTGGTATAATGGTTACAAGACCATCCTGGGAGCCAAGAAACCATACTTCTGACACATACTAGCTGTGTGAGTACAGACAAGTTATCTCAGCAGTACCCCAGTCAACACTCAAAGACTGTTAGTTACAGAACAAATTCAGATCTGCTTTGGTGAAGAAAGTTTCCTATAATAATTGAAATCACAGATTTGGATAAACAAATAAATGAGTGACTGAATGAATAAATAAATGAACAAACAAATAATGTATAAGAGTTATTAGTGCTCTAGTAATGACTATCAGACCTGGAGAGCTGAGTGTTTAAAGGTTGACAGAAATAGACAGTCCAAAATGAAGAATCCCTCCCTGCTAGATCCCCTTTCATTTCTTTTACATGCCTACATGCAACTGTCAACTAAACAATTAATTCAGAACATTAGGAAGCAAAGTGAACAGTAAGATCAAATCTGGGCCAAGATATTTGCTGTTCTTGGGGATAAGTCTGAAGAATATGGATCAGAAATGTGTATACATACATTCAATTTGTCATGTATTTTAACATAATTAATATATATTAGACTGCCTGCCTTCTAGGGGAAGGGGGAAGGGGAAGGAAGGAAAAAAATTGTAACAGAAGGCTTTGCAAGGGTCAGTGTTGAAAAATTACTCATGCATATGTTTTGCAAATAAAAAGCATTAATAAAAATTAAAAAAAAATATATGGATCAATCCTGAGCCATTCAGGTTCCAAACAACAACGTGTCATGAATTTATTTCAATCTGGAGAAAAGTCTCTAGCAAAGGAAAGATCTCTTTCCTCAATCTTCTTCCATTCAAATGTTTGTCAGTTGTTTTTTTTTATCAGTAATTTGGAAAAAAAAGAGAGGTGTCAGACTTCTCAAATCTGCAGGTGACACAAATCTAGGACAGCTAATACATTGGATGGCAGAATTGGGATCCAAAAATTAGGACCTAAAAAGGTTTTGACAAGCAAAAATGATAAGCCTAATGAAAGATGATGAAATATAACAGGAATAAGTGGAAAGCATGACTGCAACATGGAGCAGTGTGTATATACAGCTCTGGGCTTAGAGTCAAGATAGGAAGACTAGGATTCAAATACTGTGTTTAATACTTATTAGCATTTAAAAAAAAAAACTTTTAGGCCATAGCTAGCTTTATTTTGACTCTATAAAATAATCTTTTAATTCATCAAGTGTAATTATTGTAAAGAGTTTTGAACTTATATTAAAGAATTGGTTGTGAATTGATCCAACCCTTCCCCAGAGCAACTTGGAGCCACTCCCAAAGGGCCATACAACGCTTTCATCTAGTTATTCCACTACTAGATGTGTATGCCAAAGAGATTAAAAAACAATAAGAAAAAGGACATATGTGCACACATTTATTTATAGTAGTTCTTTTTTCAGTGGCAAAGAATTGAAAGTTGAGGGGATTCCAATCGATTGGGGAATGGTTAAATAAGCCATGGTACATGATCATGATGGAATACCATTGTGCCATTAGAAATGACAAACAGAATGATTTCAGAAAAACCCAGAAAGATCTACAGGAACTGATGTAAAGTGAAATGAGCAGCAGGAGAATACAATGAATGAATTTTTCAACCTCTCTATTTATCAGGTAACTCCCTAAAATTTATACATACTAAGTCATTAATGATTAATCTGAATGGATAGAGGGAGTTTTCACACCTGGAGAACTGACCTGGCCATTAATCTATTGGAAAGCATGTAATAGAATTTGGATTCAAAAGCTAAACTCCATAAGTGTGGGATGAAGAAGATGTGGTTAAATAGCAGTTCACATGAAAAAATCTGATATTTTTAGTGAAATATAAGTTAAGTTTCAGTCCAATGAAAATACAATCTTGTATTGTATGTGATAGAAGTTTAGTGTCCTGGAGCCTCCTAAGAAGAAGTCCAGTGATGATCCTGCCATCCTCTTTCCCTGGCTGATGTAATGGAAGTATTTTGTTCAGTTCTGGCTAAGGTAGCACCTTTATTGGTGATCCTCACAAACTATATTTCTTTCCATATGCTGTTTTCCATACTTAGAATATACCATCTCCTCACTGCAGTCTCTTAGAACTCTTACCTTCCTTCAAAGCTGATTCCTGATCTCCCTATAATACCCCCCATCAAAAACAAAACAAAACAAAAACTTTGTAGTTTCTTTGTATATGTATCAGCCCCTCCAGGGTTACTTCTCAACTCAAGCCAGAGTCCCAGAGGGTAACTGATTACTTTTCCCCAAAGTCATAGTTAGGAAGGATCTAAAGTACAATTTGAACTCAGATCTTCCTGACTCAAGAGTAGGTAGGTGATGCAGTGGTTAGGGTGCCAGGTCTGGAAGCAGAAAGACTCATCTGATCAAGAATGCTCTAAGGTAATATCAAAGTACTCATGACTAAAAATGTTTCTTTCTCCATCCTTTCACTCCCTTCCCCACTCATTAAGAAGGCAAGAAGTATGATCCCCATTATAGTTATGAAGTCATGTAAAACATATTTCCATTTTAGCCATGTTGGGGAGGGGAAGCAAGAAAAATAAAGTGAAAAAATATGCTTCAATCTGCACTCAGAGTTCATCAGTTCTCTTTCTGGAGGTGGACTCTCCAATGGTTCATAAATGTCTTCCCAGGTTGTTTTTTGTTTTGGGTTTTTTTCCCCCTGAAACCATTTCATTCATCATTTCTTATAGTACAATAGTATTTCTTATTATAACAATGGCTATAACTTCTATAGTCATTTCCTAATTGATGAGCATCCCCTCAGTTTTTAATTCTTTGCCACCACAAAAAGAGTTGCCAAAAATTTTTTTTGTACATATGGATCCTTTTTCTCTTTCTTTGTCTCTTTCGAGTAATGGACCTATTAGTATATTGGCCATCATTTGTGTGCCTAGTGGCGGAATTACAGAGTCAAAAGCTACATACAGTTTAGTGATTTTAGAAATTTAATTCCAAACTGTTTTTCAGAATAGTTAGATAAATTCACAGTACCAGCAATGTATCCATGTGCCTCTCTTCTCATAGCTCCCTCTCTAACATTCCCATTTTCCTTTTCTGTTATCTTTGTCCATTTGTTGAGTGTGTGGTGAAATTTAAAGGTTAATTTAATTTTCATTTCTCTTATTAATGATTTAGAATATTTATATCATTGATTATACTTTGCATTTCTTCTCTTAAGAATTATCTATTCATAGCTTTTAGTCACTTAACTATTGAGGGAAAGTTCTTATTCTTATGCAGGATGTCCCAAAAGTCTTTTTTCTTTATTTTAAGCCTTTAAACACTGGTTGTTAAAACTACATATTTGAAAACTTGTATTTGAATCTATTCCCTATAATAACTGTACAAAGGCTTTTGGTACAACATATGCATCTAGGGTATAAGATCCTCATTTGAGAAAGTTGTTGCAAAGGTTCTTTCTCCACCCCATCCTCCAATAACTTTCCTTTTAATTCCCTTCAAACCATGATGGTGATAAGTTTTTTCTCTAATTTGTTTACATTTGGGTCATATATCCATTGGGAAATTATTGTGGTATGGAGTGCAGAATATTGCTCTAAATCTAATTTCTGCCAAACTTCTTTCTAGATTTATGAATGGTTTTTCTCAAATAGGGAATTGTTATGCCCTGTAGTTGGTGTTCTTGGAATTTTATAGATCATTGTGCTACTATGTTCATTTACCTCTGACTTTTGTTTTCCTCATCTGTTATCAAGCTTATTTCTTCAGGGAGATAAGATACTCATAATGAACACCAACATACCCTTACATACTCAAAAGTGGGGAGGAAATAATTACAGTAAATTCTGCTTACAATTTAGTTTCAGGATTTGGAAAGGATAATCCTGAAATAAAGAGATGGCAGGATTTCTTTCATGGATTCACAAATGGTTCCTTAGCTTCTATTTGGAATTGCATGATTTAAATCTGATTGTCTTTCTGGAGGAACTAGACATGAAGCTATCCCCCCAGACAGAGTGATCAAGTGCCACAGCTCTCCCCAACTACAAGCTTGAAAATATAAATGGCAGCTTTGGCTTGGACACAAATCTTGCAGATGTTAGTGTATAGAACCTGCAGCCTCTTCCACATAAATGAGTTCAGTGAATCAGTACCTCCTCTATCCCAAGATTGATCATGAGAGTCTGTCATGTTCTTAGTGGTTTGTACCATTGAGCAGGCAGAGGACACCATTACTGAGTATATTTAGACCTAGGGATTGGACAATGGTCTAAAAAAGAGACAGTACAATATAAGTCATGCACTTAATTCTATTCAACAAATATTTATTAGGTATTACATTCAAGTCCCAGCGCTAGGTACTTAAGATATAAAGACACACGTAGTCCCTGCCCTTAAGAAACTTGCATTCTAATAAAGTGTGGAGTGAGGGGTTGGGATGAAGGTAGGAATAGCATATATACAGATAATAAAATACAAAAGCTACATAAATAAATACAACTTAATTTGAGGGATGAAGAGTAAAAGCTGAGAGAATCATCTGAGCCAAGCCCTGACGAGAGTTGAAGGTTCTAAGGGGTAGAGAAGAGAAGAGAGAGTATGGGGGACAACCTATGCAAAGGCATGGAGGTAGGAAATGGAATTGTTGAATAGGAACTGGTTGTTGTTCTTTGTTCTTGAAGAGAGCCAAAATGATATTGCTATTTTGGAGTCAAGGTACATTGTGTCAGACTATGGCTGATAAGACTGATATGATTTCAAAAGGCTCTACCGCAGGGCAGGCACAAATAGTTCATATGAACATTTGGAGTGGAGATGTCTCTAAGTTTGAATATCTCACAAATCTTATGCATGGTGGTGGGGGAAGGCATTCAGATCAAGTAAAAAGCATTTATTAGCCATATATATGCTAGGCATTGTGCTAAGTGCTGAAGATAAAAAGAAAAATGAAAAATGGTCTTTGCTGTCATGATTGAAATTAAGGTAAACTGAGGCACAAAGTTTTAAGCACATTCAATTTATTGATAAAGCTAGCAGTTACCAACAATAAGGTTTTCTCAGTTCCTCAGTAAACCAAAGGACTTTGAATGAAGGTGGATAGACGATTTTTACAGAAAAAAGGAGAAGGATTCAAAAACTAGAAGTTAGCATCATAGATGGAGGAAACAATGGGATCAGTTACAAAGTTAGAAAACAGATGTGGGAGACAATATGATTGGCTGGAAATTTGGAATGCAGGACTAACAAGCACTCCTTCTATCTGGTCGCTGATTGATTGTGTCCATCTGCAAGGTTAGTTGGTGCATGGATATTAAACCATCTTGAATGATGTAGGATAGCCAAGTGATGAAGTAGATAGAGTGCTGGGCTTAGAGTCAGGAAGATTCATCTTCTTGAGTACAAATCTGGCCTTAATCACTTACTAGCTGTGTAATTACTTCCCTTGTTTGCCTAAGTTTGCTCATCTGCAAAATGAACTGGAAAAAAAAATGGAAAACCACTCCAGAGTCTCTGCCAAGAAAACCTCAAATGGGTTCACAAAGAGTCAGACACAACTGAAATGACACGACAACAAAATCTTGAAGAATAGCCAGTGGTATAGAGATAGCAGACCAAACTCCCTGCATCCACCTGCATCCTTCAAGGATAAGAGATTTCCTTGCCACAAGAATAGAACAGCTATTAGCAGGAAAACATTTAAACTTAATTCAGAGACAATGAAACTAGATAGGCAGTTACACAAAATGTCTGTAGTGATACAAAATAAAATCAATTATAGGATAGAATCATTGATTTTCTCAATTTTCATTGCCCTCAAGGAGCTCACATACTAATGGAGGGGACAACATCCCAGTAAGTACACACAGGGTAACTTGGAGGTAAATCTCAGAGGCAAAGCATTAGCAGTGGTGGGATGGGGATTGAGAAAGGCCTTTTGCAGAAGATGAGATCCTAATCCTTCACAATTTAACTTCAGTTTAACAGAGTAATTTGTGTTTTATCCTAATATTAGCAAGCCACTGAGGCTTCTTGAATAGGGAAATGACATAGTCAGACTTTTGTTTTAGTAATATCAATTCATTAACTATATGGGGGATAGATTAAAGAGGGAGGAGGCTAGATGCAATGAGACCAAATGGTAGGCTACTGCAGTAATCCAAGAAAGAGATGAGGAAAAACTGGGTCAGAATAGTGGCTCTGTAAGTAGAAGGAAGACATTTTAACAAGGAATGACTGAACAAATGATGGTGTATGAATGTGATGGAATACTAGTGCTATAAGGAATGGTGAAAGAGACAATTTAGAAAAAGCTGGAAGACCTGAAGAAATCAATGCAAAATAATATGAATAGAACTAAGATAATAATTTATACTATGACATCAACGTTGTAAAAATGAACAATTTTGAAAGACTTGAGGATACACAATATCCAATTATGATTTCCAAGGAGCAATGATAAAGAATATTTCCCAACTCCTGACAGAGAGACAATGGATTAATATGCAGAATTTGGACATATACCATATTTTGGCTAGTGTAGCAATTGTTTCACTTGGCTATATTTATTTGTTATAAATTTGTTGGGGAGGGGTATTTCAGTCAGGCAAGGTTTAAGAGGGAAAAATAATATTTGATCATTAAATATTTTTAATTAAAAAATAAAAAGAAGGTAATGTAATAAATATAAGAGATGCTATGGAGGTGAAATTAAGGAGATGTGGCAACTAATTGGATTTGAGGGAAACAAGAGAATAAAAAAAATGACTCCAGGTTGTTATCTTGGGAAATGGGATAATAGTGATGCTCAGTGGAAATGGGAAAATTAAGAACAGGAATTCTTGTCCTTGCTCTGACATATATTAGCCATGTGACCAAAGACAGGTCACTTAACCTGTCAATTCCCTGAGTAATTTTTTAAGACTTAGTTAATAGATATTCTACAAGGGCTCCTATGATACCATGGAAGCTTCCCACAAGACTGAAATCAAAGTCTGGACTTATAATAAAATGATTTTGGAAGTGTCGAATAATGGAATACTGGAACTAGATGAGGCTTTAAAGAGAAATCCCAATCCCTCATTTTACAGAAGGGAAAAATGAGTTCCAGAGAGAAACAAATGACTTGCCCTGAGTCCACTGTCACTCCATTGCTCATCATTCCTAAGCACCTACAACTTCCTTTAACTCCCCCACTTTGGAGTTGTCTTCTATTTATGTAGTTAAAATATCTGAAAGCCCAAGACCTATATCTTCAAATTTCTGCTGGGCAACTCCATCCAAATATTACATCGACTCAAAGTCTTCATATCCAAATCTGAACTCATCTTTCAAAACTTGTTGCTCCCTTTAATTTCTCTATTTTTGTTTTGGGTATTGTATATATTGTCACACTTGATTGAATAGTTTTGCTGAACTACATTTTTTTCCTTTAGGGGAAGAATGAGGAGAGAAGAGATATATTTAGAAATGAAATTGATGTGAAAACAAAAGATCAATACATTTAATTTTTTTCTTCTATTATGCCTACTTTTCTTTTTTATTTCTTTTTTTAATAAAGCTTTTTATTTTCAAAATATATGGACGGATAATTTGACAACATTGACCCTTGCAGAGCCTTGTGTTTCTCCTCCTTCCCTCTATTCCCCCCAGATGGCAAGCAATTCAATATATGTTAAGCATGTTAAAATATATGTTAAATCCAATATGTATAAACATATTTATACAATTCCCTTGCTGTATAAGAGAAATCAGATCAAAAAAAGAAAGTAAATGAGTAAGAAAACAAAATGCAAGCAAACAACAACAAAAAGAATGAGAATGTTATGTTGTGGTCCACACTCAGTTCCCACAGTCCTCTCTCTGGGTGTAGATGGCTCTCTTCATTACAAGATCATTGGAACTATGCTTACTTTTCTAGTCTGATTTTCCATTCACATGGCATACGTTCTAGTCCAACTAAAACTGAAGTTGGCATTCAATCTCCCAACTCCATGTTCACTCACAGGTTGTCCCACAGGCATCCACTTCTCTGAGGAATATTTCCTCTCCCTCCCAGTTGTTAGTGTTGTCTTGAGGGCTCTTAGAACAATCTTGAATTTACTCATCCATTTTAGTGCTATACTCCTCAATAGAATGTACACTTTTTGAAGGCAGAATTAGCTTTGTTTTTGACTGCTTCACAAATAGATGCCTAAGAAATATTTATTGAATTGAATTGACTTCAGAACAGTCAAAAGATTGTTGATTGATAGGAGAGAAAAACTAGATTTGCAGAATTTTTTTTTTTTTTTTTTTTTTTTGCTTAGGCAATTGGGGTTAAGTGACTTGCCCAGGTCACACAGCTGTTACGTGTCTGAGACCACATTTGAACTCAGGTCCTCCTGACTTCAGGGCTGGTGCTCTATCCACTGCGCCACCTAGCTGCCCCGATTTGCAGAAAATTGCAGGAGTGACCCCAGCTAGGAAAACACCAGCAGTCCTGATTTCCATAGGTCCCTTTCATTAGATTGGATGGGAAAACTTCCCCTTCCCAGTGAATTTTTCTTCCCACTTGAGAGAGGAGGAATTCCCCTCTTTGTGTAGATGCTGCTGAGCCCACTTGGGCCTGGGATGCTGCCCTGAGCTCCTCATCCTGCCTCAATCCCAGGAGCAGGGTCTTCAGTTGGTCCGGGAAGGATAGGAGGAGATGCCCTCTAGTTACTTCCTAGGGGAAGAAGCTGAGGGAGAGGGGAGGGCAAAGGGTCAGCCCAGGCCTGTGTGATGCAAATGAACATGACCTCGGCCTGGTCCGGGTCTGGCCCCAGCTGGCCAAGCTCTTTCAGGCCTCCCCTGGGAGAATAGAAATTACAAAGCAGACTAAGAGAAGAGTGAGGC
This sequence comes from Myrmecobius fasciatus, assembly GCA_023553655.1. Classification (NCBI taxonomy): domain Eukaryota; kingdom Metazoa; phylum Chordata; class Mammalia; order Dasyuromorphia; family Myrmecobiidae; genus Myrmecobius; species Myrmecobius fasciatus. Next base: position 534,811 of record JAJPUD010000500.1, read on the forward strand.
TAGTTAGAGACCAGGGTTCTCCTTGGGGAGGTTAGGAAGCCCCAGTGAAGAACAGATTAGCAAAGAGGTCCTGAGTCCTAGAGACTGTCCACAACTGAGCTGCATTTACATCCCATTGAAAACCAAAGAGTATTAACTGTGAGACTTCTTGGAACTGGAACCTGTTGGTGAGGGAGAGGGAGAGGGAGAGGGAAAGAGAGAGGGAGAGGGAAAAAGAGAGGGAGAGGTGAAGAGAGAAGGGGGGTGAGAGAGAGAGAGAGAGAGAGAGAGAGAGAGATTGAGAAGGAGAGAGAGAGAGAAAGAGGGAGAGGGAGAGAGGGGGAAGAGGGGAGAATAAAAAGAGATGGGGAGAGAGAGAAGGAGGGAGGGAGAGAAAGAGAGAGAGAGAGAAGAAAAGAGAAAGAAAGGAAAGGAAGGAGTGAGAGACAGAGGCAGAGAGAGAAATACTCTATTGATTACCCTATCCCATTTAAACTTAATTATCTTTGTTAGGTAAAAACACTTCTTTACTGCAACAATCAATCATATCTTGTTGTGAAAGCTTCTTGAATCTATCAAAAGGCATTATTAGATAAGGGAATTGGTCATGCCCTGAGGAACTTACATGAAATGAGATGCTATCTGAAAGATGCTAAGGGTCTGACAGCAAAGAGGAAAAAATGAGAACCTCCAGAAATTAATTGGAAAGAACTGAGAGCCCAGAACCAACCAGTGGAAATAGAAAGAAAGTAGGACTGAGTTGAGGCAGAGAAAGGAGAAAAATCAAGGAAGCCATCAGTCTTACAGAAATATCAGAGCAAAAGACCCAGGCTGACCCTACCAGTGGAACTCACCTACTTAAGGAGACTGAAGAAAGTTTAAAAAAAAAAAAAAAGTCTCTTTCCCCTATCACTACCTTCTGGTACCCAACTATCAATAGATACGATAATAAAACTGTTGTTTTTTTTTTTAAATGCTTCCAGTAACCTGAATTTTGTCTCAACCACAAAAAGGATGGGGGTTAGATATAATTAGGGAGAAATAGAATTTAAGGCAGAGATCCAAACTCTGCCTAAATGTTAGCATTTTTCCTTACTGGGGGAGAAGGGAACAGAGCAACTATGATTATCTTCTGAACTTTTTGTCTAAAAAAATTTCCCAAAGCAGTGGAGGAGGGACCCACGTGGACCTGAGAGGCCATTATATTGCCTCTAGGCTTCAAATGAGCTAATTATTTTCACAGGAAGCTATGTGTACATGCTTTGGAAACAGGAGGGCAGGAAGAAATCTCTTTCCATTCTGCCATGGGCTAGGAGATAAAATAAAGATCCAAGTCTGGAACAGCTGCTGGGAGCTGTAAAAGGGGAAGCAGGATGACTAATTAAACCCTTGGGATTGAGGGTGGGGATGGGGGTGTGATGTCACCACAGGGTCATTTCTGAATCTTCTTCAGATCTGTCATATTTCTTTTGAGGGGTAGTGACTATTCTTATAGGCAGTGTTCCTGGAGGGAAGCCTTAAATAATAAGGGAAGAGGACTGCTTACCTGTTGTTACTGTTCTTGAGTTGTTGCTAAGTTTTCTGTGATTCCATTTGCGGTTTTCTTAGCAAAGATACTGGAGTGGTTTGCCATTTCCTTCTCCAGTTCATTTGACAGATAAGGAAACTGATGCAAACACTGCTTACCGACCTCCTTTCTAAGTTGATATCTCTCACCAAGAGTTCTCTTCACAACCCAGCCCTTCATCCCTTTTCCAGTCTTTTTACACTTTTCTTCTCTCCAGTCACACTGGATTCCACACTATCCCTCACACACAATCTTCCATTTTTCAATTCAGTGGCTTGCCAGCAATTGTCTGCCACGTCTATGCTCTCTCTCTCTATCACTGATCCCTGGCTTTCCCAGCTCCCTTCAAAATTCAGATCAACTCCTACCTTCTGCAGGAAGCCTGCCCAGGACTCTCCCTGTTTCCCGTTACTAGTGCCTTCCCTTTGAGATTTCCTTCCATTTCCACTGTATGTATCATCTACATAAATACTTGTTTGCACATCATCCCCTCCATCAGTCCCTGAGGACAGAGACTGTTTCTGCCTATTTTTTTTTTTGCAATGCCAGCTCTTAGCACAATACCTGGCACATATTAATATTTAACAAATGCTTGTTGACTGACTGGCTGTTCTTCTCCACTTCCCCTTGACTTGTTTCTAAAGATACCTCTAACACTCTTCTCCAGCTCCTTGGTTTATTCTCCCCATGGTGTCAGATATCTGATGGTGAAAGTATTGGAAGGGCTGATTCATGAAAGGAAGATGAGACTTGTTCCATCTACATGGTCCCAGAAGGCAGGACTAAGAGCAGTGAGCAAAAGAGCCCTAGTCAGGCCACATCTAGAGCACTGTGTTTTAGGTATTATATTTGAAGAAAAATGTCAATTGGCTGGAGAATATCAAGAGGAGGCAACCAGGGTAGACAAAGTTTCCTGGAAGGAACTATTAAAGATCTCTCCATTTTACAGATGAGAAAACAGACTCAGAGAAGTGACTTGCCCAAAGTCATACAACAAAGTTCTATCAGCAGATGAGTGACACGAGTGAAATTTAAGCCAAGATCCTCTAATCCCAGATCCATCATTCTTGTCGGGGCCCACTCTTCAAATTATCATTTTTTTACTTCTCCTTTAGAATATAAGCTCTCAGGGCAGCTAGGTGGTGAAGTGGATAGAGCACCAGCCATGAAGTCAGGAAGACCTGAGTCTCAGACATTTCCTAGCTGTGTGACCCTGGGCAAGTCACTTAATTCCAATTGCCTCAGCCAAATATATCTATTTATCTATATATAGATAAAAGCTCTTCCAGGGCAAAGACTTGTTTTGGTCTTCACAATCCCATCATTTAGCACAGTGTCTGGCACATAGCAAATGTATTATATTATACAATATTGTATTAATAAATGTCTGTTTGCACGTATTGAGTACTTGATCATTCAGAGTTCTGTAATTGTTTCTAGGGAAGATGCACCAATGAGATCAGACAGGTTCCCTGCCCTGTACCCCCCTTTCCAGGATCACAATATCACCAAGCATTCTCAGTTGTTTTCTGATTTGGGGAAACTTAGAATCCTTGGGAGATGGTAGAGTAGGGAAGGAGTGGGGTGGGGGTTTGATGGAAGATGGGAGATCTTTGGCTACTTTTCCTTTCATCACACAATCTCTCCCCATTTCATCTGCCCATGGGTTTGCATAGCAAGGAAATTAATTGGCCCGGTCTAGTCCTGGCTGCACTCTTCCTTATTGGTCACCAGGGGGCAGACATGGCTCACTAAATCACCCTCTTCCCCTATTGGTCCCTAGAACTGCCTTGGAACACCCATCTCTTTTTGTTTTGTTATTTTATTAATTTGGGGTCAAGGAGAAATCTTTTGAATTGGTTTTTATAGCTGTCCATAAAATGTGAACTTACATGTTTTCTTCTTTGGGCATGAACTCTTCTCACTGAATTCAGTCAAATCAGCCTTCTTTAATTTTCCATATTAATCACCAATCAAGCATTTCTAGAACTTGAAGAACTAAAGTTCTCACCACATCACAGCAGCTGCCCAATTGACCTACTGCTTAATGGGCCCTAGCCCTGTGGTCCAAGAATGTAAGCTGGAGTCCCGGTGACCTTTCCTGCCTGGTGGTCTCCAAGACCTCTAGGGAGACATTGTCTTGCCCACCTCCATCTCATATCCTCCATATCCTCCTTCTTCCTGCCTGTTGCATTGTCACCCTGAGAAACTTCTGTTCTGGGGACTTCTCTTCCATTGGTGACTCTCTCCCCAGGACATTTTAGGAAGGGTCCTAGCTATGCTTCTCCTCACATCCACCTGGACCCTCTCCAAAGTCTTCTAGTTTCTCCTGGCTTGCCACCCTTCTTCCCAGCAGTCCTTTCTGTGTTGTCTTCCCTCATTAAAAATGTAAGTTCTTGAACAACAAGAACTCTCTTGCTTGTTTGTATTAGATCCAAAGGTCTTAGCACAGAGTAAATGCTTAGTAAATGCTCTTTCTAGCTTCTGTTTATCATTGATCACCTATTTATTTCCTCTCTCTTTCCTTCTCCCTTTCCCTCTCCCTCTCCCTCTTTCTCTGTTTCCCTTCCTTTCTCTCCCTCCCTCCCTCTCCTTCCCTCCCTCTCCCTGTTCCTCTCCCTCTTCTTCTCCCTCTCTCTCTCCTTCTCCCTTCCCTCTCTCTGTCTCTGATTCTCTCTTGTCTCTCTTTCTCTCTGTGTGTCTGGGTCTCTCTCTCTCTGTCTCTGTCTCTGTCTCTCTGTCTTCGTCTCTGTCTCTGTCTCTGTCTCTGTCTCTCTCTCTCTCTCTCTCTCTCTCTATATATATATATATGTATATATACCTCTCTTTAAATTTATCATCTATCTACCTATCTTTCAATCTATCTCACTATCTCCCCCTCTGATATCATCTACCTTTTAACCATTCATCTATCTGCTTTCTATCATCTCTATCTACTTTTTATCTCTATCACTCTATCATCTCTGTTTATCTGGCTATCTGTCTATTTTTTCAGGGTTTCATATTCCTGGCTATACTACCAAACTCCTCAAAATCACAAAATATTTTCATCTAAGAAATGGAAGAAATCTTAGCACATATTAAGTATCTGAGAAGAATCCTCTATACTAGAGCTTCTTAAACTTTTTCCAATAGCAACCCCTTTTCACCCAAGAAATTTTTACACAACTCTAGGTATATAGGTATATAAAACAGGTATAAAAATCAAACATTTACTAATAATAAATCATAATTTCATGAAGCCCACATTCAGTTGCATGACTCCATGAGGGGTTTAAGAAGCTTTGCCCTAAACCATTGGTGTCAAACTCAAGTGGAAATAGGAGCTACTAAGCTGTCCATCAGGATCTCTGCAGACTACATATGGACTGAGTTTTCAAGTATGGCATTATATAATTTTTATTACATATTTATTTATTTTGTTACACATTTACAAATTACAATTTAATCTGGTTCCAGACAAGTCAGCAGTGTTGTAGAGCTGCATGTCATCCACATGTTTAACATATATGCCCTAGTCATTATCAATAATTGATCAGCCAGCTTCTGGTTGAAGACTTCCATTGATGGGGAAAGCACTACCACCCAATACAACCCTATTCCAGGTTGGACCTAAGAATTTAAAAGATTTTTCCCTTACAGAGTTGAAATTTTTGTGACTTCAACTCATTGTTCCTACTCATTTGTCCTGTAGAAACAAATAGGAAGAATTGAATCTCTATTCTCTGAAACAACAATCTGGATACTTTAAGTCAGCTATTAATTACCCATCTCTAGACTTCTCTTCTCTAGGCTAAACTTTCCCAATTTCTTCAGCTGACCCTTAAATCATAAACTAGAATCTCTTTCCCATCCTAGTCAGTCTTTTGTCAATGTTTTTCCTAAAATGTAAACCTAGAAGCACAGAGTTCTCCAGATTCAATCTGCCCGTAGTAAAGAACAGAAGAATTGTCATCTCTCTTGTTCTGAACATTGTGATTATATTGAGGCTACCTAAGCTCATGTTAGCTTTGGGAACTTTCACACTATTATGAGACTGCCTGGAGTCCTCAGTCGCAAGAAACTCTTTTAAGAATGTGAGCCAGACAACAACAGTACTATATGACGATCAATTCTGATGGACCTGGCTCTCTTCAACAATGAAATGTTTCAAACCACCTCCAATTGTTCACTGAAGAAAGCCATATACACCCAGAGAGAGGGATGCGAAATGTGGACCACAACATAACATTCTCATACTCCTTGATTGATGTTTGCTTACGTTGTGTTTCCTTTATCTGATATATTGTTTGTGTAGATAAGATTTTTCTTGCACACCAATGATAAGTTTGGAAATATGTATACATATATTCGATTTGCCAATATTTTAACATAATTAACATGTAGTGGATATCCTGCCATCTAGGGGAGGGGTGGGGAGTTGGGGGGAAAAATTTGTAACGGAAAGCTATGTAAGGGTTATTGTTGAAGAATTACCCACACATATGTTATGCAAATAAAATAAAAATTTAAAAAAAAAAAAAAAAGAATGTGAGCCAGAGGCAAACTCAGTTGTGTCCATAATTCAGACAGTCACTGTTCAATAATAGCTTGTTCAACTTCCAATTGAATTCCAATTCATCACTGCTTACTCTTCTGCTGATCTGAGCCTGTAACTTTAATGGTATGAGTCTGTTCTGGATCAATAAAGGAGCATTATTTAAACACCTACTATGTGCCAGGGACTAGTTAATGTGGATCAAATGAAAATGAAAATGAAAAGTGAAACTTTTGTTCTCAAAGAGCTTCTATTTTATCAGATATTGGCATGGAGATAGGGGTGGAATTAAATTATGAAGAATACTAGTGCTCCTCGGAGACAGCCAAGTAATATGCATCATGAGTTCAGTTGCTTAATTAAGTCTCCTTGATTTACTTTGTTATCTGTTTTTATGAAATAATTACTTTTTATGATTTCATGTGTCATATCTGGAAGAGAATACATTGGATGGGGGCTGGAGCCAGAGGTCTGAATCCCTGTTGACCCAATATGGTACTCTGAATCCTGGAAGTAGCAAGGAGTTCTAAAGTCATGGTGGGGGAAGGTGTAGGTGGGCTGCAAAAATAATTCTGAAGTATCCTCCATCAAATTAGTAAATGTAATTTAAGGCAAGATTCAAAGTAGTTGTGTCTTTGGGGAACCAGAGATAGGAATTGGTGAAATTGTTATGGAAAAAAATCTGGAAATATGAGATGCAAACTCCCCTATCTGATCCAGCGATTCTAGTACTATAATTGTATCATAAGGATGTTATTAACAAATGTCAGGGCCCCAACTTTAAGACTACTCCTCTTTCCATTACTCACTTTTCTTATTATTAGAAGATACCTTGTTTTTCAGAGCTAAGGCCCAGCATGAAAGCTATGCCCTGAGCCTGACACAGCAACAGTCCTTTGCCTTCTTTCCCTGCGTGAAATCTTTTGCAACTAAATCACAGAATTTGAGCTTGGACAAGCACCTAAAGGAACCACAGTCTGGTCAAAATGTTGCTATGAAAAGACTTTTTGAAATTTTTACATCCAAGGCTTCTGGAAAAGGCCTAATTTCTAAAATATATAGAGAATTAACTCAAATTTATAAGACTGCAAGCCATTCTCCAATTGATAAATGGTCAAAGGACATGAGCAATTTTCAGATGAAGAAATTAAAGTCATTTCTAATCATATAAAAATACTCTAAATCACTATAGATTAGAGAAATGCAAAGTAAGACAACTCTGAAGTACAACTTCACACCTCTCAGATAGGCTAAGATGACAGGAAAAGATAATGATAAACATTGGAGGGGATTTGGTAAAATTGGAACACTAATACATTGTTGATGGAGTTATAAATTGATCCAATAAAATTTGGAACTATGCCCAAAGGACTATCAAACTGTGCAAACCCTTTGATCCAGGAGTGTCTCTACTGGGCCTGTATTCCAAATAGATCAAAAAAAAGGGGGGGGGAGGATCTACATGTGCAAAAATGTTTGTAGTAGGCCTTTTTGTGGTGACAAGAAACTGGAAACTGTGTGGAGCCCATCAGGTGGGGAATGGCTGAATAAACTATGGCATATGAATGTCATGGAATATTATTGTTCTGTAAGAAAAGATCAGCAGTGGACATGGCCCTTTTCAATAATGAGATGATTCAGGTCAGTTCCAATGATCTTGTGATGAAGAGAGCCATCTGCATCCAGAGAGAGGACTGTGGGAACTGAATGTGGATCACAACATAGCACTTTCACTCTTTTTGTTGTGGTTTCCTTGCAGTTTGTTTTCTTTCTCATTTTTTTTCTTTTTGATCTGATTTTTCTTGTGCAGCATGATAATTGCAGAAATATGTGTAGAAGAATTACACATGTTTAATATATACTGGATTACTTGCTATCTAGGAGAGGTACAAGTGAAGGAGGGAGAAAAATTTGGAACACAAGGTTTTGCAAGGGTAAATGTTGAAAACTATCTTTATATGTATTTTGAAAAATAAAAAGCTATTATTTTTTAAAAGACTTTTTGATACTAGACAAACTTATCTCATTGTTACTGTTACACCTCATTGCCTGCTTCTTTGTTTTGCTACAACTATATGTATCAAGGCTTAGCTTTGCTTTCTTGGGTCTCATGAGTCCTATAGTAGTCTTTGGCCCATGTCTAGTTTAACTCCAGTGGAATAAAGAAGGCTTGTTGCCTATAACTTTTGTGACTTCTTTGGCTGTTTTATTTTATTTTTCCGAGTTAACAGTTAGTGTATGACCTCTGTGACTGTTTGATCATTTTCTAGGATTGAAAACAAGGAATAAAAAGACTCTTCTGTATACAAATTATTCACAGCTACTCTATTTATAACAGCTGAATGCTAGAAATAATTTACATACCCAATGGCTAAATAATTTGTAATATATTGATGCAATGGTACTTTACTATTCCATGAGAAATAAGTATGAAAAATGCTAAAAAATATATGAAAAAATTTAAATGAAGTGAGGCAGAGCAAAGAAAGCAGAATCAATTGTAATAAAAATCGAATGAATAATACCTACACTTACAAAATCTGTGAAGTAAATAGAAGAAAAAACAAAGGGGACCCAGAAGTAAATAAGATATTGTTATTATAATTTTGATTCAAGTGTTTCCATGAACACTTTCAATTTAATTTCTCTTCAATTAACAATTTATTTTCTCTTCCTCCTATCTGCTACCCCCAATTTAAAAAAAAATCCTACTGTTACAACAAATATGCATCATCAAATAAGGCAAATTAACACATGAGCCATATTCAAACATGTAAGTCTTATTCTGTATTGTGGATCTATATTCTCTCTGTCAGGGGCCAGATAGCATGCTTCATTTATAGACCTTCCTCTGTAATTGTGCTTGGTCACACTATTGATCAGAATTCCTGAGTCTTACAAAGTTTTTTGTCTTTGTAATTATATTGTAAAATATTAATGTATATATTATTCTGTGGTTCTGCCTCTATATCAGTCATATGCTTCACTTTATATCAGTCCATACAAGCTTTCCAGGTTTCTCTATAGTCATCCCTTTCATCATTCCCTCTGACACAATAGTATTGCATTATATTTATGTCTATTAATTTGTTTAGTAATTCCTTAATTTATGAATGTCCCCTTAGTTTTCATTCTTTCTACCACAAAAAGAGCCATAAACATTTTTTATGCCTATTAGTTCTTTCCTCCTTTCTTTGATCTTTTTAGGGTATGAGCCAAATAGGGATATTACTAGATCAAAAGGTATGTCAATTTCAGTAACTTTTTGAAATACATTTACTTTAAAAATATATCATTTTGGGGTTTATAGAAATAAAAACAAGGATGTGAGGTGCAATGTGCCAAGCTTATACAAATTCATTGAGGCAAGGCATGGTGGAGGAATAATTAGGAAGTCAGTCTGACTATAACCCAATAATAAGGCGTCATCATCATCATCATCATCATAGTAACAATCCTATAGCATTTAAAGGCTTACAAAAGCTTTTTTATACATCATTTCATAACCTTTATGAAATAAGTACTTTAGGTATTAATGTCCCCACTTAGGTGAAGAAATTGAGAGATGAAGTGATTAGTGGTCAAAATCAATCATAACTCGAATCCAGGTCTCTCCTGATTCCAAGGGTAGCATACATTCTATAACAATAAAGTCCTTAAGAAAGAACCAGCCTATGAAATGAGGTTGGTTCAGGGTATTGTACTCTAGGGAGTCCTAAGCCATCATCCATTGCCAGTCATCTTTACTTATGTCTTCCCACTGGACTCCAATGAGGGAATGAGACTGATGACTTTGCACAGCTCTGCCTCACTCAAATGAAGCGAAAACATCTTCTTGTTGTCATTGGCCCTCTTGGAGAAGGAAGAGTGAACAACAACAGCAATTTTGGGGAGTCACTGAAGGTTTTTTAAAAAGAAGAATGACATGATCATACCTGATACCTTAAGAGGATCATTTTGGCAGCTGTATGGAAGAGAAATGCAAAAGGGTGAGGAGGGATCTGGGAATGTTTAGCAGGTATTGAGTCAGTAGAACATAAGCTCCCAGAAGTCAGCAACTATTTCTCTTTGTTTCTTAGTAGGTAGTTAATAACTGTTTGTTGGATAAAATTGAACTTAATGGAGCCAGTCTCTCTTAGACTGTTCCACTGACCACTCTGTTTTGCCTCTGCACATGATCAAAGAAGATAATTTTTATAAAGCCCTGTCAGTACCTGACATATAGTAGATGCCAAATAAATGCCAGCTATTATCATGATTTTTCTTATTTTTCCTGTGAATTGTCCACAGCAGAGAGCATGGTGCTATAGAAAATATCCTGGCTTCACACCCCAGTTCTGCTGCTTCCTACCTGTGTGGCCTTGGACATATCACTTCTCTATGTGAGTGTCAACTTCCTCATTTGTAAAATAAAAGAAAAAACTGACAAACCATAATGTTTTCTTCTGGCTATAAATCTATGGTGATGACGAAGGAACTACTTGTGATAAAGTCAACCTTCAAAACTTGGCGCCAGAAGCTGGAAGGAGCCCGATGTCCTGTTGTTGTTCAGCTGTGGTTACCAGAAACTCCCTGAAGTGCTAGATACCAGGACAAGATAAGGCAGGTACTCTACCTTCCCCATGGGAGCAGAACTCCTGATACCAGTCAGACCATTCAAATTGAAAGTACCTCCAACCCACCTGGCATCCTGAGCCTGACACATCTCATTGGCATTATTCTCCCTGTTACCTTGACTTCCTGCCCCAAGGGATCTGACCCACCAAACATTCCATACCTAAAGAATTTTGTGGCAATCCAGTTGTGGATGGAAATTTGGAAATGTGAGTTATATTATAACTCTGAGGAAGCTCATCTTAAAATTCTCACTTCCATAAATGAGCAAGTTTAGGCGCTATTCCCTTACAGGGTTCCAGAAGTACCCCCTCAAAGGACAGTGGAGAGTGGGTTTTTCTAATCACCAGAGGTTCCCATTCTTTTGTGTTCTCTCCGATGTTAACTATCAGTGAATAAAGTCCCAGGATCATTGAACCAAGTAACATTCATTAACTTTTACAAAGGGATGTTTACTAAGAAAATAGATCAAAACTATAAGCATAAAATAGTTCTCCCAAAATTTAAGGCACATTCTCCTCTATATCATATCATTTCCTAGGAAAAGTGGACTGAAATGTAAAGTTCATTTCAAAATGTGATATAGTCAATGGATGAGACTGTACAATTTCTCAATTCATTTCTATGGTTGCCCACCAAACTCAAAACAAAATGTGGTGGAAATTTTTCTGGACTTCTGGTGGCTTGTTCTCCCAATTTTTCAAAATTCACAAAGGTGCAGCCTGTACTTAAGACCAGTAAAGAACAGACATAACAAGGACAAAAGCAGTAAGAAGGCCATACCCTTTTGTATACCCTAAAAGGCTTAGGGTTCTCCTCATTCAATCATAGCCTAAAGAAAAGTGGGACAAATCACCCAAGTAGCAAATTCTTTAAGCTCATCTGACCATACCACTCTCCTACTGAATAAATTTCCCTATCTCCCTGCTACCTCTCAGATCAAAGTCTTTTAAAATCTTTCACAATTTGTCTCCTACTGATCTTTTCAATCTGATTATACATTACTCCCCTTTACACATGCAAAAATCCAACCAAACTGCCTTTTTGCTACTCTTCATACCCTACACTCCATCCCCTGCCTTGTTGACTTTGCAAAAGCCATTCTCCAGGTCTAGAAATCACTTCCTCTTCACTCCCAACTTGTAGAATTTTTTGTTTTCCCCAAAGCTCAAGTATCTGCTTAAACATTAGACTTTCCTTGATCCTCCTCAACTACTAGTGTCTTTACGTCTCCAAATTATTTTGCATTTTTTTTTGTATTCTGTGAAAATTTACATATGTATTTGTTGTCTTCTCGGATAGAATGTAATCTCCTTGAAAAGAAGGGCTATTTCATGTCTTTGTATCATCGAGGTCCATCCTGGTATGCCGCACACAGTGAGTGCTTAGTAAATGCCTTTTTGAGAGGTTTGCTTTCAATATTTATTTTGGTAAGATTTTGAGTTCCAAATTGTTACCTCTGCAATCATTTTAAACACATTCCCATATTAGTCATGTTGTGAAAGAAAAATCAAAACAAAAGGAGAAAACTACAAAAAAAAAAAAAAAGCAAACAAACAAACAAAATGTGAAAATAGTATGCTTCGATCCATGCTCAATCTCCATAACTTTCTCTCTGGATGCAAATGGCATTTTCCATCCCCATTGTACTAGAATTGTCTCCTTGGATCACTACATTGCTGAGAAGACTTACGTCTATCATAGTTGAATATCACACAATCTTGTTATTATGTACAATGTTCTCCTAGTTCTGTTCACTCAGCATCAGTTCATGTGAGTCTCCCCAGTTTGGAGTTAGCATTTTCACACTCTCTATTGATGTTTGCTTACATTATGTTTGTACAGTAAGATAACTATATAAATATATATACACATATTCGATCTGTCAAATATTTTAACATAATTAACATGTATTAGACTTCCTGCCATCTAGAGGAGGGGATGGGGGTAGGAGGGAAAAATTTGTAGCAGAAAGCTTTGCAAGGGTCAGTGTTGAAAAATTACCTTTGCATATGTTTTGCAAATAAAAAGCTTTAATAAAAAAAAAAAAGAGCAGGCCTCAAACCTTTAAAAAAATGAGCAAAAAAACCCAAAAAGAACTCTCACTATAAATAGCTTTTATATAGAGAGAGAAGAACATACCTCAAATCCTGAAGTTCCTAAAGGAAAATCAATTCCAGATGAAGCCCCCAAGGAAGAAATGAGCTGGTCCCCACTTCACAAAGCTTTCTTGGAAGATTTCATAAAGGATCTTAAAAGAGAGTTAGAAGAAAAATATGGAAAGGAAATGAAATCTTTTCAAGAAGGGATGGGAAAATATAACTCTCTACAAAATAGATTTGATGAAATGGAAAAAGCATGCAAGTCCTTACAAAATAGATATGAAAAAGATGCCAATTCATTGAAAAACAGAATTTGTGAATTGGAAAAAAAATGCAATAAAACAATTTAATTGGCCAAATACAAAAGGAGCTAAAAGAGGTAACAGAAGAAAATGATACACTAAAAATTAGAATTGAACAAAAGGAAATAAATGACTCAATAACACTTCAACAATCAGTCAAACAAAACCAAAAAATGAAAAAACAGAAGAAAATATAAAATACCTCCTAGAAATGAGACCTTTATCACAAATACTGACTGTAAATATTGTTTCCCAGATTTCTGCTTCCCTTCTAATATTGTCTGCACTGGTTTTGCTTCTGCAAAATCTTTTTAATTTAATGTAATCAAAATGATCTATTTTGCATTTCATAATGTTTTCTACTTCCTGTTTAATCATAAATTTCTTCTCCAAAGGTAAACTATCCCTTTCCTAAATTGTTTATAGTATCACCCTTTTTATCTAAATTATGAACCCATTTCAAACAATGAAATGGGTAGAGGGTGTGAGATGCTGATCTATATTTAGTTTACACCATACTATTATCCAGTTTTCCTAGCAATTTTGGTTAAATAGTGAGCTCTTATCCCAGAAGCTGAAGTCTTTGTGTTTGTCAAACAGTAGATTACTATAGTCATTAACTATTATGTTTTGTGTACCTAACCTATTCTACTGATCCACCGCCCTGTTTTTTAGCCAGTATCAAATAGTTTTGATGACTGCCACTTTGTGATATAGTTAGTAAATGCTTCTTGATTGATTTACTGGCCTTGAAACTCCAAAAACCACCTGTCTATCGGCTGGCATAGATAATAGAAAGCAACAGTGGCTAAAGCATTGACAGTGGTATTCTGGGAGAAATATATGAAAGCTATTAGGTGACTCCTCTGCAACCATACAGAAAGGCCATTCCTGTGTTCCTCATATTATCAGCAGCTCCAAGAAAAATACATGGTGGAGGGCGAGAGATGAATAATAAACAATTTCTTTTTTTATTAAAACTTTTTATTTTCAAAAACATATGCATAGATAATTTTCAACATTCACCCTTGCAAAACTTTGTGTTCCAATTTTTTTCTCCCTCCCTTCCCTTCAACCCCCTTACCTAGATGGCAAGTAATCTAATATATGTTAAACATATGCAATTCTTCTATACATATTTCCACAATTATTATGTTGCCCAAGAAAATTCAGATCAAAAAGGGAAAAAATGAGAAAGAAAACTAAATGCAAGCAAACAACAACAACAAAAGTGAAAATACTCTGTTGTGATCCACACTCAGTCTCTCTGGGTACAGATGGCTCTCTCCATCACAAGTCCATTGGAACTGGGCTGAATTACCTCATTGAAACAATTTCTTAATGCTTAGAATTGATCAATCAAATGTAGAGGGTACTGCCACTAGTTGGAAATAGTGAAACCTCCCTGGAGATTTTCAAGAAGAGGGAGGAGGACCACCTGTTAGAATTGTGGTAGGAGAGTATCCCATGGGTATACAAGATGGCCTGCGTGGTTCAGGCCCACTCTGAGGTTCCATGATATAAGGAAGTACAGGAAGGCAGCAGCTATATACAGTTACTCTAAAGAAAGTATGCCCGTGTGAGAACTGCCTCCAGCCAGAACATACAACTTGGCAGAAACACCATAGCCTTTAGAAGCTATTCTTATCCCAAGGTCCTGGAGCACATTTTCCTTAGATCTCCCCAGCCTCCCCAGCTAACCCTAACCCTAATCTTCTTCCTCCCACACCTTTCCCATTCCCCCAAATTCCCCAATCCAGTAGTATTAACATTCCTCAAACCTCCCCAGATTCTTTAGCTCCTCTGGGCCTCCCAGATTTCTCCAGGTTCCTGCCTCCCAGCATTCTCTCTCCAGATTCCCTAGACTCCTAATATCCTTGGTTCTCCAAACCCTTCCAACTTTCCCATTCTGTTCTCCAAAAATTATATATATATATATATATATATTTACATATATGCATGTATATATATATATATAATTATTTCCATGGGATGTACTGTTGTCTCAGGGTACCAATATGTAGGGGGATCTTTTTGGGGAACACACTGTACCTCATCTTCCTATCTTCTAGCAACTTATAGAACAGGGGTTCTTAACCTGGGATTTGTAGACTTTTAAAAAATGTGATCACTATGTTTTAATACAATTGATTTCTTTTGTAATCTTCTGTATTTTTTATGCATTTAAAAATATTATTCCTCTAAAGAGTACATAGGCTTTACCTAAGGGATCTATGACACAAAAAAATAAGAAACCCCTGTTGTAGCTCTCAGCTGCCTCTAAATGCTACTTCCATATACCCTAGACCATGGCACCCCTTTCCTGGGTCCTCCTGGGGAGCAAAGCCCACATTCTCTGGGGGAACAGCTGGCGCTGCTTTGCTGCCACAGCATGCCCCCTCCACCAAATAAAATTGCTTCAGCTGCAGTTCTGACTAGTACTGGCTCCACTCCCCACATTCTCCCCTCACTCCTTACCCTAAAGCCTCACTCCTCCAGAAATTATCAAAATGGCAGGAATGGATGGATGCCAACAGAAACCCTAGACCCTTGCTGCCTGGGGAGCTGGCTTGGACCATCCACCATATATCTCTGAAGTGGTGCCCTGAACAGGGTTCAGCTACGAACACAAGAAAGAACCACAAGACATTCAGCTGGGAGGGAGGGATAAAGGGCAGGAGGGGCAGAGCCTTCAGGAAGCAGGAGAGGTGCTCTTAGAACAAAGACTTGGTGCTGACCCCATTCTAAGGCTGTCTGATATATTGACAGTGTGCTATATGATTCAGCTCATCTTAATGGCTAATTTGGATGGGGCTCAGTTAATTGAATAATGTTGATTATAGACTAGACAGCAAAGTTCAGATAAAGTGAAAAAGAATTCAGTCCTAGTCTCTCAGGGAGAGAGCTTGGTCTTGGGGTCTTGGGATGGGGGAGGCCCCTGAATCTGGCCCCAGTTCAAGATCCTAGCCTTGCCATATGACTTACTGTAGAGAAGTCCTTTCCCTTCTCTGAACCAGCTTGCTTCTCTGGGAAATGAGACAGTAAGAGTTGGCGACCTCTAAGAGTCCTCCCAGCTTAGGCAGTCTAAACTTAGATTCTCTCTGCTTGATTGAAAATATATGGCTATTTGTGGTGACCAGCCTCTTCAGATCTCTCAATCAACAAGCATTATTTGGGTGCCTGGGTTCTGCTAGATGCTATGGATAAAAAAGACACAAATGAAGCAAATTCTACCCTAAGGGAGCTTTATCTACATTTGCCTAGGGGAAACAAGATGCTCATAGATAAGCAGTCTGAGAAAGAGAGTAAATAGAAATTAATTGGGTGAGAAGAACCAAGTGAACCAACTGGGATGGAAATGTGACAAGTAGGGCAAGGAAGGAGGAGAATAGAAAACCAAATTAGAAGATAAAGCTTGAGCTAGGTTTTGAAGATAAATAGAGATTCTGAGAGGCCCAGGTAAGGAGGGACTACACTCAGTATAGTGTTATAAACCTTGCAAAAGTTCTAATGAGCTGGAATAGCTTGAAGTGTGCATTTAGTTTAGAGAAGAAACAAGAACAAGCAATTACATAGGACCTACTGTGTGCCAAGCACTGTGCTGAGCACTTTACAAAATATCTTCTTTGAGCCTCACAACAATCCTGGGAGGTAAATGTGATTATTATCCCCATTTTACAGGTGAGGAAATCGAGGCAAATGGGAATTAAATGATTACATTTATATTCCGCCTGTTCTGAATAACAATACAATGGCAGTTAACATTGGAGAAAATACACTGGAATGGGGGCTCAAGGGTTATACAGATAGAACTGAGGCTCATATCTTCCTGACTCCAGCACTCTATCCACTGGGCTTAAGAAAGATTGTGTCTGATTGAGACTGGTCCAATGATCAGTTCAGCTAACAGCAGAGTCGTTCATCTCCAAATTATCCACAGTGAGATGACTTTTTCAGCCCAAGCAATCCTGGAACACCATTCCCCAAGTTTCCATATTTACTATCAAGAAGCATTTTTGTAGAGATGCTCCCTGTGCCAGGAATTGAGAAGGGATGATTGGTACTAGTACAGACAAAATCAAAGTTCTTTGATGAAGGGATTGCTTTGAGATGATATAGATCTCAATTTTCTCATCTGTCAAATAAGACCTCCACTCATTCTAAAGGTTCTTCTCCCAATGAATGAACCCATTATTTCAGTGGTTAACCATTTGGATAGTGATGATGCTAAGAACGGACTTACCTACTCCTGACCTGCCCTCCTCTTTTTCTATCCTATTCCTCCCTATCAGTCTAAATTCTATCTCTTCTGAGAAAGAAGAGATAGACTACCTTAGGTACCCTAACTTTGCCCTTGTTCCAACCCTCACTGGCTTACTTCCCCTCAATTCATCATTCATTTTATGTGATTCTATTGTGTCCCCTCCCAGATGGTAAGCACTAGAGAGAAAAGGACCAGTTCTTAATCATTTAGTGGGAGTTATTCACATCCAGCCCAATCTAGACCCTGGCATCTGTACCGCCCCTCAAAATATCTTCATGTTTTAGTGTCACATAAGTCCCCCCCATACCAACACCACTTCCTTCCTTTAGTTCTGGAGAAAGTAACTACATCTATCAATCCTGAAAAAACTTGTCAATCAATTGCCTGATGGTTCTGTTCACCATCCTGTAATTTTCTGGATCAAAACAGTCTTCCCTAAATACTGCTCCCCAATATTTCTCATTTTTCCCTATTAGATTGAAATCTCTCTGAAGTCAAGAATAATCATGCTTTTTATACTTATATCATATTTATATTATATATTGCATACAGATTTATTGTTTAAATACCTAAATGACATTTTATTCATCTGCCTGTTGCTTGTACAGGGTCCTATGCCTAAGAGATGCTGATTCACAAATTTAACTAAATGTTTATTTTTTAATGTAGACTTTGATACATGCAGGTACAATCTTTAAAGTAGTAAGGTTTTTTATATTAACTTCTGCTTTCATTGATGAATCAGGTTCCCAGAGGTGAGACCAGTCAACTTCTCCCCCTCAGGGTTCTAAGGGTACCCCTATGGGATTAGAGTGCCTTTCTATGCCTTTGATTTAAGCCCCCATTTCAGTATGTTTTCCCCATTGTGAATTCCCCAGTATTACTTATTCCATTAACATCAGTTAATTTTACACAGATATATTGACTGAGAAGATATAGTAAGACTAGGGCCGGCAGCAGGTAGAATATATGGTAGACAGACATTGGAGGGGATGGGTCTCCCACTGGCCAGTACCTCAGAATGGGATGGTGAGGAGCAGGCTTCCCCTGATTGGACGTCTTCAAGCAAAGATTAAATTTGGTGTTTGTGTCTCCAGTATTTAGAATAGGGCTTGGTATTTAATAAATGCTTGTTGGAGGAATACTAGTACACTGTAAAACTGTGAATTTGTCTTGCTATTCTGGAAAACAATTTAGAACTCTGCCCACAACCCCTAAAAAAAAATCCTTAAACTGTGCATGCTTTTTGACCTATAAATCCATTTCTGTGTTACTATTAGACCTGTATCCCAAAGAGAGCAAAGAAAGAAGAAAAGAAATCATACGCACAAAAATTTTCATAGAAGCTTTTTTCATAGTAGGCCCAAGTTGGAAACAAAGAGACTATCCTATAATTAGGGAATGGTTAAACAAATCACAGTATGAAAATGTAATGAAATCTTATAGTAAGATAAGAAATGATAAATTGGACAGTTCAGGAGAAACTAAAAAGAATTCTATGAACTGATACTGATCAAAGTGAACAGAAGCAAGAGAACAATTCATACAATTGCCACTGTATTGTAGAGAATAACAGCTCTGAAAGACTTTAGAACTCTGATCAATGTGATGATAAACTTTGAGATTGGAAGAGTGAAAATGAAACAAACCACTCATTTCTTATCAGAGAGGTGATGAATTTGGAAAGCGAAGAAAGACAAATTTAGGGTATGGCCAATTTCAGAATTTGTTTTGTTGTATCATACGTGTTTTATTTTATTATTTCAGAACATTTCTTTTAGTGATGTTTTTCATAGAGGTGGAATCAATTATAAATGCATGAACAAATAAATAAATTTAAGTCTTTAAAAAAGCTAAAGCAACATAAAAAAATGACTCCTTTGGCCATCAGCTGAAAAATGGTGGAAATACTTGAGTGATTAATTGTTGTAGTGGGTGTTCTTTGTCAGTTATAAGCAGGACTAAGTGGCTGTCAGGATCATTTCCATCTCTGAAATGCAATGATTCTGCACAGACCTTCACTGTGCACTTGTGTACACACACACACACACACACACACACACACACACACACTCCTGTTATTTTTCAAGGGAAGAAGCTGAGATCAAAGAGAAGAGATCTGCCTTATAAGTAACAGGGCTGGAGAGCAGACATAGATATTCCCACCAAATCCAGGGTTTCTTCCACCATCAGAACCACCAAGAAAATAGATAGTTTGGCAGTGGAAGCATAGCCACCAGCTAAGAAGCTCCATTCCCAAGTTCTGGAGTCAGTGATAACTATATCCATGAAGTTAGTTAGAACGCCCTGTGGGTGGGACAGATGGGAAGAAACCCTGAACCAGAGGGAGGGTCTAACCTGGGCTTGTACTCTGACGTCCATTTACACAACAGTGATGCCATCAAAAGCATCATCCTCTGTAAAATGTGTGCAAAGAGATTAGGCTCTAAGAGGGTTGAGGCTGGGGAGAGTTCCATGATGTATAAATAGCACAATTACATCCCCCAATAAAAGTCAGGTATATGATGGGCTGAGTAATTTCCAGTTCCAGCTAAGAACAAGTTTCATTTGACAGATAGGAAGATATGGGAGATATGCAAAGAGATTAGAAGGCAGTTTTGAATGATGAAGTAGGGCTATGCTGGGCCTCCCTGGTTGGGAAAGTCACATTGCAGGTGAAAGAAGGACACGTGCCTGAAGAGACACATGATGGGAGATACGTCACCTCATAGCACACAGACCTAGGGGACTGAAATCTATGCTGGGCTGATCTTGCTGAAAGTGGCAAAAATAGGAATGGGGAAGCAAGGACAAGGCTACAGGGATAGGACTTCTGTCCTGGCCCCCAGGACAGAATATGACCCAATATGAAATCCCTTTGGGAGCTCTAGTCATGAGTGGGCTACAGAACAGAGACTTAAGGCTGTAGTTCTAGCTCTGCCCCCAACCCAGTGGAATCTGGAAAATCTGAGCCTCAGTTTCCTTATCTGTAAAATGAGGACATTGTCAGCAGGGCAACTTGTACAATAGCAACAATATTGTAAAGAAAAAAGCCACTTTGAAAGATTTTAGAATTCTGATTGATATAACCATAAACCAATTCCAATTGGTTTATGAAACCAATTGATTAATGAAACATGCTGCCAACATACTGATGGGGCAAAGGGACAGCCTTGGGATGTCGGATGAAACATATATTTCTGGTCATGGCCAATGCAGGAATTTGTTTTGCTTGATTACACATATTTGTTTCAAGGCTTTTGCTCTTCTTTTTTTTCCAATAGAAGGGAAGAAATGGAGAGTATAAATAGATCCTCCCCCTCCAGAGAGAGAGAGATAGAAAGAGACAGAGACAGAGACAGTGAGAGAGAGAGACAACGAGAGAGAGAGAGACAGCAAGAGAGAGACAGTGAGAGAGAGAGAGAGACAGTGAGAGAGAGAGAGATAGTGAGAGAGAGAGAGTTAGAGACAGCTAGAGAGAGAGAGACAGTGAGAGAGAGAGACAGTGAGAGAGAGACAGCGAGAGAGAGAGAGAGAGAGAGAGACAGTGAGAGAGAGACAGAGACAGAGAGAGACCGAGAGACCGAGTGAGAGAGAGAGAGAGAGAGAGAGAGAGAGAGAGAGAGAGAGAGAGAGATTTCAGACACAATCACAGCTGCAGGACAACTTTGAAAACTATGTAGAATTTATTATATACTTGAAAATAAGAACAACTTCTATTTTATAGATTACCAGTTTTATATGCAACCCCCTCCTATATAAATTGTATGTGGATGTTTAACCTATATTGGATTACTTGCTGTCTGGGTAGGGGAGAAGGGAGAAAAAAATTGGAACACAAGGTTTTACAAAGGTGAATGCTGAAAACTACCTTTGCATGTATTTGGAAAAATAAAATACTAAAAGTGATTGTATATGGAAACGCCCATTTTATTTCGTGTTTGTTAAGTCAAAAATGTTAGTTTTGATTTTGGTTTAGTTGGGTTTGACTTTAGAACAAAACTATTGTATTTATGCTGGTAGGTACAGAGGATTTTGTAATATTAATGGACATTATGAATGGGAAATAATACAAATATACTTTATTTTGGGAAAAATTTTACTTAAATAAGGGGACACTTTGGAAACGCTCTTGCTTAATCATTACTGAACAAAAACAATGCTATTTTAAGCACAAACATCCTCCTCTTTAATGTGTAATTGGAGATAGAAAGATGGTCTTTGGTTTAAAAAAAAAATTGACCTCATGTTGAGATCTGGTCACCTAAGTATAAAAAATGCAGAATAAATTAATCATTCTGATACTAGTTATAGCAAATCCATGGTATCTGTTTTGAGAGCTATAGAATATGTGCCTTTACTGACCCTCTTGGAAGGGCTGTTGCATCCCTGTCTAATTCAAGTTCTTGGCAGGCAGGACTAAAAAAAGAATGTCAAGTTTTACAAACCGTTTAGAGTGAATTTCCAGTGTTTCCTTTAAGTACATTAAGAAACAGGGAACAATAGAAAGACACTGTTTAGAGTTATCTTTCTCACTTTGGTGCAAATCTTTTTTGTTTTTATTTTTGATTTATGCACTTGTCTGATTCATATATTCATAATACAAACTCTAATAACCTGCCACAAAAGCTCAAAGTATAATATATCTGTTATTATGCATCTTAGGCATCTGCATTTCTCATGTTTTCATATTTATTCATCTTTAACTGGACTGTGTCAGAATACAAAAAAAATACAAAATAATACAAAATATACATGCAAAAAATACAAGTGGGGTTAACTATATTCTAAAAATGCAAATGTCTATAACAACCAGGCTAATGGGTGGGAGGGAATTTTCAGGAAACGGAAGAAAGCAAACAAATTCACTTGGAGGGATTATGGTTCAAGTCTTTGGATTAAAAACTAAACAACAGCACAAAACCCCCAAATATTCCCCAGAGAAGCTGACCATTATGGAACTTCCAGAACCTCCCCCCCATTTTTCTTTACCAAAGGGACCTTAAAACCCCATTCCAAATATTTAAAAATCTACAGACACCAGAATGTCATTAAGTGGCAATCAGCAGCTAGAAGAGAAAGGATATATATTCTGCAACATAGCAACTTCAGCTGTTGGTTGATTAGTAAAAACCACTTTTCTACCAGAAGTGCTATTAAAGATAAAGATGTATTGAAAATATTACCTGGCTGTTTGTGAGAGGGCTTTCATGGCTCAGAAATTTTCTAACCAGTAATAAATTCCAGGATATATCTCTTTCATTTTCTTTTTTTCAATTTTAAAAATAACTGAATTGTTTTTAAATCGTACTAGTAGATACGTCACAAAAGAACATTATATGGCAAGGACCACAGACACACACACACACGCACACACAGATATCCACACATCCCAAAATCCATCAAGATCATTATCTTTTGATTCAATGGTATTCCAAGAGACCAGAAAACCTCTTAATTTGAAAGCTCTAGCAAAATACCCCACTTGTTTATAAACTATCTACTTAAAAGACTATGATTTGAATCTTTTTTCCCTTTCTTTTCTTCTCCTCCTCCTTTTCTTCTTCTTTCTCTTCCTCCTCCTCCTCTTCCTCTTCCTCCTTCTTCATATTGGAATATTTCACTTTTAGCCTCAAGCATTTTGTTTTTTTTGTTTTTTGTTTTTTTGGCCAATCTTGCAGCTGAGTCTTGTTTCAGCTGATTTTGGTGCATGTGACTGAAAGCTGCCGGTATAAGATCTTGAGTGTGGTATCTGACAATCTGATAGTTCTCAGTAGTTGCAGTTTGATACTCATTTTTGGTGTGTTCTATGAGTTTAATAAATTCCTTAGCAACTTGTACATAATCAGTAATAGTTATTGACTCCTGTACATCTTTGCAACTAACCAACTGAAAATTGCCATCTTCATGATAATGGACCTGAATCTTTAGCACTCCAGTCATCTGAGCCATAGATGGTGTGATGGTCAATATCTACTCTGATTTCCAACAACTGGTAGCTCCCAGTACAGGTAATAACAGTCCATTTATAATTCTAGCATAAACAATACAGAAGCTAATGGAATAATGATTTTTCACATAGGCCCTTAAATGCAGTCACAGGATTCTCTCCATGATACCATCTATGTCCTCAGGTGGGAGGTCACTTGCTTCTTTCCAGTGATCAGACTTAAAGGAAACTATTTCTTGGACCTAAAAACCCGCCATGACTCAAGTCACCATAATTCTGTAATTAAAGCCTGATCATCATATCCTTCTATCTTCACCAGAGTGAATGGGTCCATATTAAACTGGGCAAATGCATGTGCTTCCTCTTTCCTGAGAAGACTGCCATTGTTAAATAGTAACCAGACATCATTAAACATTTCATTAAATTCTCTTGGGGAAGTATGAGTGATGAACTAGGAAGCTATCCATACTGTTAACTCATCTGAAACCTGGCCTTTGAAATCAGCCACCTTGAGCTGTTCTAAGCATATTTTTAAAATGAAAAAATTGAAGGTTTTGGATTTAATAATCCTTATGGTCCTTGGCTCTGATATTCTATGAAAAAGTCTTTAACTCAATATCCAGGTTCCAAAGGGAGCTGATAGTCCAGAGAAACCTCAATCTTGTCTCAGAGGAAAAAAAAGGCTAAAACTATGATCAAAGATTGATAACCTGTGGAGGAGCAAATTTCAGCTCAATAAAGAAAAATCTCTCTAATAATCAGATCGATCAAAAAAAAACAAAAAAAAAAAAACAAAAAGACTTCCTTGGGAGACAACATGTGCCCCCAATATTTTTGCAGATGTTGGATGCTCACCCAAGGATTTTGTAGCAAGGATTCCTTCTTTTGTATTGGTTGGACAAAATGTCCTCTGAAGTGCCTTCCAATTAATTCAGAGATTCTGGAAACATAGCAATGCAAACATCTGCTAGCATTCTCATTTTCTCTGCTAAAAGCACAGCAGCTGGTGAAGTCTTGATTTACCTTTGATATTAATTTCATTCTTCAAAAGGTAAAGTGAGAAAGCCAACTCTTATTCCAGGTGAGCAGATTTTCTGACTCCGGAGTCAAAAGATCTGTGTTCAAAACCTACCTCTAATACTATCTGTGGGACAAATCCCAATGTTCTCGGGCCTCAGTTTCCTTAACTGTAAAATGGATAGGGAGAGGAGGAAGAGGATGAACTAGATGACCTCTGAGGTTCCTTCCAGTTTAAGACTGATGATTCTGTGACCTGAGATCTTGTGATGTTGATATGTATGTATATGCATATAGACATATGAAATATATATATATTATATATGTAATCTATCATCTACCTACCTACCTATCTATCTACCTACCTACCTATCTAATCTGTTTAACAAGAGCCCCAGATCTGGGGAGTCTGGATTTCAGAGAGTTTAGAGAAAAATTAAGTACGTTCTCTCAAATTCTGTAGAACGTGTCAGCAGTCAAGGAGGCAGGGGAGCTGAACTGTGAAAACAGGACAACACTCTCTGCTGCCAAGGGTCCTATCAAGGATATCAGCTTCTCTGTCCCTCAGAATCTGCCTATAAAAACAGCAAGAGAGTCTAGCCTTTGGGGTTGGTTTTCCTAAAAATGTTTCTTAGGCTACAGCTATAAAGATGGCTGTGTTGGAAGAAAGAAAGAGGCAAAGAGCTGATATGGCAAGCTGGAATCCCTTTGGAGAAGATAATTTTTCTCAGCTAACAGGAGAGGAACTATTCAATAGAGGATTTTCTTCTAAGATCAAGCAAGGGATTCTGAAGGCTTATTTTTCTTCACAATAGCTAAGCACTCTAGGTGTATTGC
The DNA here is from genome assembly GCA_023553655.1 of Myrmecobius fasciatus. Taxonomy (NCBI): domain Eukaryota; kingdom Metazoa; phylum Chordata; class Mammalia; order Dasyuromorphia; family Myrmecobiidae; genus Myrmecobius; species Myrmecobius fasciatus. The sequence goes on from JAJPUD010000500.1 coordinate 559,980, forward strand.
AGGGTCAAGGACTATATAATTGGGGTCCACCCAATCTGGTGGTAATATATAGAACTCATTCAGTTGGGGGTCAGTGTTCAATGGTGAAAATACAGTAAATACAGCTTATCCTCTGTGATGATTTAAACACCCAATCCTTTGAAAAGAAGCAGATTAGCACATTAGAGCATATTAGGACATGCATTAGCCAGGCATCCCAGGTAACCTGTGGCTTACATTTCAGGTAGGGCTCCTTTGGTTTTTTTTCCAGGTCTGTGAGTCAAACAAAGAGGGGAACCTTTGGGAAATGATGAGCAAGATACAACTAGACCAAGAGAAATGGGCTGGAGAATTATTAAATTATTAAAAATATTATAAAGCAATAGTCTCTAAACTTTTCTGATTATGAATTTCATTAAAATTTTTTGAGTACTTGGGGTGGCTAGCTGGCGCAGTGGATAGAGCACCAGCCCTGAAGTCAGGAAGACCTGAGTTCAAATCTGGTCTCAGACACTTAACACTTCCTAGCTGTGTGACCTTGGGCAAGTAACTTAACCCCAATTGCCTCAACAAGAAAAAAAAATGTTTTTTGAGTACTCCTCCAAATACATATATGTATACATTTTAATTTAATTTATTAATGATTTATCTGAATTAACAAATCAATAAATTAATTTAAGTTAATGTATATAGGCATTTTAAAGCATGAGATAAGATGAAATAATATTTGACCTTCACAACATTTATCCCCATTTTACAGATAAGGAAACTGAGGCTATGAGAAATTAAGTAACTCAGGGGTGTGCAACTAATAAATGTCTGAGGCAGGCTCTGAACTCAAGTTTTCCTGATTCTGTGTCTTGTGCTTCTGTGTCACTATGTCATCTAACTGCCAAAATAGTTTTTAAAAATTTAAAAATTTTAAAAATTCCTCAAAGAATCTGAAAGCATGGTAATGTTTTATGTAAGGTGGTGACCTTATACTATATTATATATATGATATATATAAAATATATATATATTATAATGACTAATGATATATCATCAAAACAAAGCTAGAATTCATTTTGGCAGCTGAGTGAAGGATGGGACAGAGGGAGAGGCTTGAGGCAGAGAGACCAAGTAGGAGTTTGCTGTGAAAGTTCAGGTAAGAGGTGAGGGATCTTGAGTAAGGGTGATGGCTGGTGATTGGAGAAAACAAAGGAGATGAAGAGTAGGAAATGACATTGAGGTTGTGAGCCTGAGAAACAAAGTAAAATGGCACCCTTGACAAAAATATGGAAGGGGAAGAATTTGGCAGGAAAGGAACCATAATGGGATCTGCTATGAAAATAGAAATGCCTACTTATTATGCTCAACTCACTCCCCTACTGAAAACAAAAGAGAGAATGAGATGGGACTCTGATTCATTAACCATCGCCTAGGAATACTGAGCCTGACAAGACACATGTGTCACAGTCAGAGGGAATCTGGGAGAGACAAGAGCTGGGAACTTTGGAGGCTGGGGAGGATTTTGCCAGCAGAGATACTGGTGAGAATGTCTGGATAGCAATTAGATTAGTGAGGTCACTATATCCAGAAGGGGAAAAAAAGGAGCAATTGGAAGCTTACACAATCACAAGAGGCTATGGTGGCTCAGGTGGTAAGGAATGGTGTGAGGGCCATTATGGATGAGAGGAAGGTGGGGTTTTGCTGAAAACAAAATCTCTAGTTGTTTTTATGGAGAAGGTGGAATGCTACCCATATTACCTTCCTGCCATTGAGGCCTCTGGCCTCTTGGAGTATGAAATTCCCACTCTGGAGTTCAATGCCTATACTGTTCCCACTTGGGGCCTTATTTGGGTGCCAAAGCTCTGGCCCAATGGTACAGGTAATACCATCCCCATTTCTACTGTAGATCATAGCAACTGGCATCCCCTAAATCAGAGCTTCTTAAACTTTTTCAACTCATGACTCCTTTTCACCCAAGAAATTTTTACAGGACTCTGGGCATATTGGTATATAAAATAGGTATACAAATCAAACGTTTACTGGTAATATGTCACAATTCTGCGACTCCCACATTCAGTTACAAGACCCCAGATAGGATTGCAAACCACAGTTAAAAAGGTGAGCACTAGATTATAACACTAAATCTTAAAGAGTCAATGACACTTAGAGCTGTCTAGTATCCCTGTCCATGAGCATGTCTCATGGCAAGCTCTTGTGTGTGTAAGAAGTCCTTGAAGGGCAAGACCATCCAGGAGAAAAGCCTATAAGAAAATAAGGTAAAGTTTATTTCACTTGGCAGAACCCTGGAGGGGCAATAAAAGAGCAGGAAATGGGATAGCCTTTCATGTGAAAGACAGAGGGAGGATTTATTAGAAGGGGCTATAGAGAGTGCAGAAGACCAGGAAAGGGCTGGCCATGGGGATAGCAAGGGAATGTCAGTGGCCAATCCATGTGGTTCACTGATATCCCACAAGATGGATGGGCATGCCTGTGTGGCCAGTGTCATCAGTGGAAGGAACATCCACAGTAATGACATGGATCAAAGACTCTTGCAAATATTGCAGATTTGATAAATGTGCCTTCTCTATCTTTATCTGGGCAAATCAGAAACAATTGCTATTTACATTCATTCTGAGCCAATCAGAACCCAAACAATGACCAGGTGGAGCTTGGGACCTATTGTTGGTCAATTAAGTGATTTGGATTTAGTCTTGGTCCATTCTCAAGATATCTTGATAGATTTCAGCAATCAAAATTTAAATTCCTTTGGAAGAGTAGAGTAGCTTTCCCATTGTACCACAGCTTATTGAATGTAGATCTTCCTGACCCACTTCCATTCTCAGTCGATCTATTACACCATCTAGCCAACAGAGAACCAAGGCTGCAATAAAGACGCCCTCCATCAAAGACCTTCCTCCCAACTGACATAAATGTGCTCTTTGAATCTGGTCATTTGTCCAGTTCTAACTGACTTAGTGGAAAGGGCACTGGATTATCCAATCCTGCTTCCCATGCTTACTAGCTATATGAACCACATGAGCAATTCACTGAAACTCTCTGTACCTCAGTTGCTTCAATTATATAATGAAGAAGCTGAATTTGAGAGTTTTAAGTCTATGACCCCATGATTTCCCCTTCCAAAATAATCATCTCCACAGCTGCAGCATAAAAGCTTGTGCAAAGAACACCATCCCAGAGGTTTAGGCTCTCCTTGCTTACAGGCAGCCTCAAACTAGAAGATTGGTTCCCTTGTTAGGGTTATTGGCAGCAGTTGCTCCCAGCTCAATTTTACTTGATTCTCTTACTTGGTCACCAGGCCAAAAGGCATGAGAAGTTGTCCAGAATGGAACTCTGATACCACAAATCTTGATTATTCTGATAGAGAAGACAAGGAGATTAATATGGATGAAAATGGAACTTGACAGCTAGGATACTGGGAGAAGCCTGAATCCTCCTTGCTCCCCTCTGCCATATCTGACTCCATCACTCAGTGATCTCTCCTCCTCTGAGATTCATTCCATCCACCTATATCACTCTCTCCAAATTTTTATCATCCTCCTCTATTATGATTTCGACATCATCTTCCCCCATTTTAAGTATTTTCAAACTCAGCTCTCAGTTTTAATCTCTACTCCAATCCTGCTCTGTCATATTAATTAATTAATGGAACAATGTTCTGCTTCCCTTTGAATGACTTTAGGTAGTGAAGGCAGTCTGGTGCAGGGAACTGGGTTGGAAACCAGGAGGGATCTGGATTTAAATTCCATCTCAGATACTTACAAACTATTTCCTTCTGGGCAAGTCACATTACTTCTCAGTTCCATCACATAAAATGAAGAAGTTGGACTCCAGAGTTTGGACCTTCCATCTCTAAATCCAAAATTCTATGAGCTGTAACTCTAAGGTATGGCAGTCAAGGAGACGAATGAACTGGGAGGATAAGGAATGAAAAGGGGACCGATGTTATATTGATATCTTCAAGAGCAAGGGCAGGATTGGGGTAGAGATTAAAACTGGAAGCTAGTCCCATGGGGAGAGCAAGGGATTACCAGTGGCCAGCCCATGTGGTTCGCTAGTGTCCCACCAGTTGGGTGGGTATATCTGTGTGACCAGTATCATCAATGAAAAGAACATCCATAGTGATTATATGTAAACATATACATCATCAACAAATTTGACAAATGTGCCTTTCCTGTCTTTATCTGGGCAAAATAGAAACAATTGCTATTTACATTCACTCTGAGCCAGTCAGAACTCAAATGATGACCAAGTGGAGCTTAGCCTGGGGCCTATTGTTGGTCAATTAAGGAGAGCCAGAGTGATTTGGATTTAGGCTTGGTCCTAGGCTTATAAACCCCAAGAGATCTTGATAGATTTCATCAATCAAAATTCACATTCCTTTGAAGGAGTGGAGTAGCTTTCCTATTGTATCACAACTTATTGAATGTAGATCTTCCTGACCCAGTTCCATTCCCAGTCCACCTACTACATCATATAGCCAACACAGAACCAAGGCTACAATAAAGAATTCCTCCACCAAAGACCTTCCTCTCAGACAGCATAATGACTACTCTTTGGGTCTGGTCATTTGTACAGTTCTAAATTCACTTACCTGTACCAACTAGCCCACTTCTATCTTCCCATCAGCTCTGGGAAGGGGCAAATTTTGTGCCAGATTTAAAAAAAAAAAAGGAGAAGCAGATTAATTTTTTTTAAGTTAAGGCCAAATTCTAGACTGCATCATTAAAATTACTGTGATAGGTAATTACTTCAAGACAGCAAAGGTTCATTAAGAAAATATTAGCATAGGGGCAGCTAGGTGGCACAGTGGATAGGGCACCAGCCCTGAAGTCAGGAGGACCTGAGTTCAAATATGGTCTCAGACACATAACATTCCCTAGCTGTGTGACCCTGGGCAAGTCACTTAACCCCAATTGCCTCAGCAAAAAGCAAAAAAACAAAGAAAATATTAGCATAGCTTAACATCATTTCCTTTTCATGAAACATGGTCATATAGATCAAAGAAATTGAATCAGGGGCCAAATTGGAAGGGATAACCTGGGTAAGTAGAAGAAACCAATTTTTTTTGGGGGGACAACTAAAAAGAAAGAATGATGACATTAAGAGCTTTAGGGAAATAGGGAAATGGATTTTAAAGAACTCAAGATAGATGGTCTCAATCTTGAAATTATTTGCTGACGTAAGAGGGAGAAATGAGTCTAGAGATCATGAAAAAGAAAAGTTTTAGAATATGCCTTATCAGGAATGTGTATGAAATGAATAAAAGGATAATCATGTAATTGAAAAGATCCAGTTGAATTCAAATACCATAATCAACAAGGTTTTGTATTTTCTCTAGCAATATTTGGCCATCCAGGAATAAGAGCAAAGAAGATAAATAGTGGGGATAACTCAAGGTAGGGTATTAGTATGGTGATAATTGTGGAAGATCAAGAGAGGAAGGATGGGAATTATTAAATCATTAAAAATGGTTAATTGTAGAAATCAGGGCTGGATAGAACTGATGTATTGAAGACTAGAAATCAAAACAAATTTGTAAAGAACAAATTTGAGTTATTCACCTTCATTGCAGTATAATTTTCTCACTTTTTTTTGAAATATGGCTAATATGGAAATATGTGACATATATCTTCACATATATAATTAATATTATATTGCTTGCCTTCTCAGTAGATTGAGAATTGAGTGGCTTGAGGGGGTGGAAGGAAAAGAGAGAATTTGGAGCTCCAAATTTAAATTTAAAAATAAAGAATAAATGTAAAAAATTTAAACTAATAACTTTTATTAATTTTTTAAAATGAGATTAATATAAAAAGGAAGAACAAGTTTGAAAAAGTTTGAAAGTGACTACATATCTTGATTTTTGCTTTACAAAATTGCTTGTCTTCTCAATGGGTTGAGGATTCCATGGGTGAGGGGCTAGAACTCACAATTTAAATTTTAAAAGAAATAATAAATATTAAAAATTTAAACATAATTTTTATTAATTTTTTAAAGTGAGATTAATACAAAAAGAACAAGTTTGGGAAAAGTTTGAAAGTGACTACATATCTTGATTTTGGGTTCATGAAATACAATCATTATAATAATTTACTGACAACCCAATAGGGGAGAAATCCCCCCATTATAGACAAGGCACATGAGATTAATACAAAAAGAAAGAACAAGTATGGGAAAAGTTTGAAAGTGACTACATGTCTTGATTTTTGATTCATGAAATACTATCATTATATTAATTTACTGACAGCCCAATAGGTGAGAAATCCCCTCACTAGAGACAAGGCACACGAGATTAATACAAAAAGAAAGAACAAGCATGGGAAAAGTTTGAAAGTGACTACATGTCTTGATTTTTGATTTATGAAATAAAATCATTATAATAATTTACTGACAGCCCAATAGGGGAGAAATCCCCCCATTGGGGACAAGGCACATTAAGGCGGGGGTATGAGGCAGTGATACAAGAAGCAAGGTAGAAAATGTAGGCACTGAAATCAACTCATAATCCTGCTCCCCCTCAGGAGCTCAGGTCGGTATCTGGCCCAGAGCCAGCTTGGCTGAACCCTGCCTCCTACCCCCTGGGCACCGCCCTTAGAGGGACACTTCCCCCCTTCTTTGACAGAAGGATTAATAAGTGACCAAGAAGCCATTGTCAAGCTTAAAAAGCCCTGGAGAGAAGTCAGGCTGGAAGCCAGGAGGTGAACCAGAGGGAAGCCGACTGGAAGGAAGCATGAAGGTCCCGGCACTCCCCGTGGCTGTCGCTGCCATGCTCTTGATTCTGGCACAGAACACGCAGGCAGTCTTCATCAAGGTGAGACCTTCTGGGGTCTTGCTCCAGCCCTGCCCCTGTCCTGGGTTCTGAGGGGGAAGAGAAGGGAGACAGTTGTTACGTACGGCCCGTACTGAGAGCAGAGGAGACAGGAGGGGAAGGGAGTTTCCTATGGAAAGGAAGGGTCCTGGACAGCGGCGCAGGTAGATTGGGGTAAGAAAGGTGGGAGGGAAGCTAGACTGCCCTGGGGAAGCCGGAGCCTAGCTCTCCTGGATTCGCCAGAGCTGAGCCCCGGCTGGTGTGCGGACCTTCAGGACCCCTGGGCTCCGCCTCTAAGTCCATTTCCAGGACAGATCTGGGCTTTTGTCTCCTTTCCCCTTCTCTGATAAACAGGGAGGGGAGGAGCCCGAAGGGAGGGGCCCGGCGCAACCTGGAACTGGCCCCACTAAATGTCCTTCCAAGGTCCGGTGAGCTCAAGACTTTGCTGCTTGGGAGACTCATGCCGTAGACTGCCCCGCCCCATAGCCTCACACATTCACCTTCAACTTCTTCCTTGACTTTTCTTAGAGGCAATTAGGTAGCATAAGAGTGCCGGACTTGGAGTCAAAAGTCCTGAGTTCAAATCCCAGCTCAGACTCCGGTACCCTGAGAGTCACTCAGTTTCCTCATCTATAGTGGGAGTGATATTCACACTTATCTCCCGGGTTTTTTGTGAGGTGTCTGGCAAATCTTGAAGCCTTTGTTATTTTTTTAATTAGGTCAAGGGCCAGCTCTTGGATCCGGGTGTGTGGGGAAGGGGTTTGGAGGTAATAATAGTGGCTGGGGGAGTAATTCAAGGAAGACCCCTCCCTCCCTAGATTCTGAGGGTGGAGGGCTGTAAACATCATTCAAGAGTAGGAATCCCCCACCTCCCAAAGGGAAAGTAGAAAGTACAAGGGAAGGAGGGGAGAGCCAGAGTCATCAGCTCTTTCTCTGGAGGTGGTTAGCCCAAATTTGTTCTTTACAAATCCATTTTGATTTGTAGTCTCCAGTCTTAGGGCTGAAGGGGCCTAAGATGCTAGTGAGTCTAACTCCTCTCATTTGGCATAAGAGGGAACAGACTAAGATGCTGTTACCTTCCCAGGGTTACATGGCTAGTCCATTGGGTTTGAACCAAGCTTTTCCTGAATCCAAGTTCGGTGTCCTAACCACCCCACCGCCTTGTTCTTCCTGGGGAAAGAGGGCAGCCTCTCCCCATCCCTGCACCTGCTGGCCTGCTCTTGTCCTGTCCTTGCCCTGAGGCAGCCCAGGGTTCCAACCTCTTTCTTCTAGGAACAAACTGAGGATGTGTCCCTTGACTGGGGATGTCTACAGTGCCCAAGTTTCCCAGCTGCCCCATTCTGTGCTCTTCAGTTCTGTCTCAGAACCTCCCTGTTGGGCAGGGGGGGTCTAACTCTTTCCTTCTCTTTCCTCAGTATGGAGACCACCAGGTAAAACTGGAGTCTATGAAGAAGTTGGATGAACTCTTGGAGCAGTCTCAGCATTTGAGCATCCAAATGAAAACCCAGGGAGACCTGTCCATCCTGTGCAACAACCCAGAACTGCCCTCCGACCTCCAGCCAGTCTGTGAGAATCACCAAGCTGCCCACATCTTCAGAGCCCTGAGTAGGTGTCCTTCCTACCCTTCATACACCCAAGATACTCCTCCTGGGGTGGCTGAGTTTTATGGATGAGCCCCTCTTCACTGCCTTTATTTCTCCTCATCTCATTATTTCCCCCTCTGCATAATGATAAAGCATCCTGGAGCTGGAGTGCTCAGATACTGCCTTTTCTATCTTTGTGATCTTGGGCAAATCCCACTACCTCTTCTCCCTCAGTTTCCCCATCTGTATAATCTCCTAGTGTCCTGTATCTCTCCTTACCCTACTTCTGTTATCTTCAACTCACTGCTTAGCTCTTCCCACACTTCCTCTTTCCAGTTGCCTCCTCTTACTCTCCCCTAATTTACTATGATACTCCTCCCATCCTCTCATCTCTCCATTCTTCCTCACTTCTCTATCATCTTCTAGGACCTCATCTCACTTGTCTAGTATCCTCTAGCATACCTACGGCTCAACCTTCTTTATCTCCTCCCTTTACCCCAAATCAGAGCTCTTCACCATCTTTGACTTACTCCTCCTCCTGCCTTGAGGGAGCATCATGTGATGGATAGAATGTTGGGCCTGGAATTGAGAAAGACCTGAATTCAAATCCCATACCTGCAACTTACTTGCAAAGTGAACTTAAGCAAGTCAATGAACTAATATCACCTTAGCTTCCTCATCTTTAAATTAATAACTCCAAGGCTTTTTTTTTTTTGGTTCAATCTATTAACCTGACCTTCATTTCATCACTCCCCATAAACCTTCTAGGTTTTGTTTCATATCAATTTCTTTGCTCTCCTTACCTTAGTCAGCTTTCCCTGCCCAAATCCAGTCAATCTTTAATCCCCCTGATTTTCAATTTTTTTATGCTTTCTCCAGGAGACATCGCCCAAGATGACTGTGAAATTTGTGTAAATGTGGCCTGCACAGGCTGTTACTGAGAGGACATCTGTCCTCCCTACTCCAGTGAATCTCTGCTGGTTCTGCCTTATCCCCATCCTGACCTCCCACCCTACCCCACACACATAAAGGTACAAATGTCTAGAGATGAAGACCTTGGAGTCCACTTCATGGGAGGCAGAGGAAAGTGCTGGATTCCTGTCTTCTCTAAGCTGTGTCTGATGAGGCAGGGGAGTCTCTCCAGAAGTGAAGTCTGAAGGCCCTAGCAATAGCTGTCTGGTCAAGAAGTACTACAAGCTGAGCCAAGTTGAGCTGAGGTGCTAAGCTGATACCTCACCCCCAACACTATCAGGAATTCTCATTTCACTCTGAAGCAAGACCTGGAGAAAGCCACAGGTAGGGAGGTTCAAGGCCAGCCTTCATGGGGGGCCTTCTCCCACATTCCCATACCACCGTAGCCCAGAGGAAGAAATATCCTTATGGTGATGGAAGGTATCCATCCATCCATCACCACCTCCATCATCATCGTGACCAGCAGCAGCATCCTTTGTGGGGAGTTCTCATATCATTTGGAGCTGGACCTTGGACAAAGACATGTAAGCAGTCACAACTTCTGCCCTTGATGAGTTTTCTTCATGAAACCTGAGGCAGGCTTCCTGTCATGCCCCAAACTTCAGGAGCCCTGCTAGCCAGTAAATAAAGAATTTATAAATATGCTGAGAAAAGAGGAAGTGTTTTCCATTGCTGGGGGCAAAGGGAGAAAGGAAACTGAAGCTTTGTGTAAACCAAAGGCCCAAGAGCATCTCTTGGTTTGATGAAGGAAGCATTAAAGACTCACTAGTCGATTAGGATTAGAGGGATTAGACCAGAGAGAGCATTTCCTGTTCTCTTCCAATTATCCAAGAAGCCTTAATGGACTGCCCATTCCACTTGGGGACTTTGCTAATGGTTAAGAAGTTTTCTCTTTATAGTAAACTAAAATATGCCTTTCTGAAACTTCTAAGCATGGCTCCCAGGGGTCCTGGAGGAGCTAGCTGATGATGGGAGGGATAATTTATGAGCTGGAGGAGAGGATGTTTCATTCATTCAAATATCCATATATTCATTTTTTCTTTCATTTATTCAACAAGTATTTAATAGCTACAAACCCAAGAGGCTGTATAATTTCCATCTGGCCCCATATGCAGCAGGCAAGTGAATAAGTGAAATTGTTCCTCAACACCTCACCCCATCTTACTTTCATTCCCTGAACCTTTTCCCTCACCCCTACCAATATAATATCCTTGCACCACCCCATAATTCCTATTTTGGTAGCTAGTCCTGAATACCCAACCTTCCTCCCAGAATATCATTTTCCAAAGCTTATCTTCTCCTATACTTTTAATTTTAACATTGGCTTTCAATGCATTCATCCAAAATTTCCTTGGGGAGGACAGACCTTCACATCATACCATCAAAGTGGTTATCTATTGCGCTCCTTCGTAAAGGCATTCTTCACTAGGTACAGGCTCCCTAGTGAAGCAGCGAAAAGACTGGGGGAGATGGGTTATCAGAAAAGAGGAGTATAATAATAATTGTTATTGTTGTTACTCTACATGATGACGTAATGGACTTTGCCCATGTTGTTACTCTAAATGATGACTCCATGGACTTGGCAAAGATACTGGAACAGTTTTCCATTTCCTACTCCACCTCATTTTACAAATGAGAAAACTGAGCAGTCAGGGATAAGTGATTTGTCCAGGTTTACACAATGAGTAAGTGTCTGAGGCCAGATTTGAACTCAGGTTCTCCTAACTCCAGGCCCTCTCCACTGTGTCACCTAGCTGCTCATAATAATAATAGAAGGTAGCATTTATGTAGCACATTAAATTTTGTAAAACACTTTGAGATAATTATAATAACAGAAAGCCTAAATCTACCTCTTTGAAAAATCTACCCTTTTAGTTGCTTCAGGTCTTCCATCTAGGGGAAAATAGAGCACTTATTCTCTCTTCCAGAGGATAGTTTCAAATACTTAAATACATTTACTTCTATTTCTTATTTCTAGAGAAAATAGAGTAATTACTCCTTCTTCCATAGGACAGTTTCAAATACTTAAATATGTTTGCTTCTAGTTCTTATTTCTAGGAGAAAATAGAGCACTTAGTCTCTCTTCCATAAGACAGTTCCAAAAATTTATAGTTGCCATCATATCCTCTCTAAGCTTTCTCTCCCTCTTAAATATTTTTATGTATCGTTTTATGTCATATTAATTTCCAAAAATATCCTTCCCTCTCCTATCCAGCAAACCATTCTTCTTGTAGATTATGCATGGGGCAAATATCCTAACTCTCACTTCCACTGTGGCTATTATATTCCCCCCAGGAATCTAGTAAACACATTGGGCGATGAAAAAAAATTGAAGGTTTAGGTGTGAGATTCTCATTGTATAGCTTATAAGCTTTATTAGTGTACTTGTCCTTATGATTATCAATTTATAGGAAGGAAGGAACTTCATTGCTCAACTGTAACTGGACAATGTGGTCCCCAGTGAAGCAGTTACTATTTCTCATAGTTTGTTTGTCCTTCCATAATACCAGGAAGGAGATGCCATGTCTCACAAGTGAACTGGATTTAAGTGAGGGAGGACCATGCAAAGTCACCAGCCTCACTCTCTCCTCCTGAGTCATCTTTTCCTTCTGCTTGGTTCTTTATGAAGCCCATCCTTGGCTCTCAATGCAGATATTGCTATGAACTGTTCCAAGAATCTGACCTACCTTTTGGCAGATGTAATTGCTGTTAGGATACTAAGGGAAGATGGAAAACCTCAATTTCTTTAGACTTATCAAAACTCCCAAAGTCCTCCCCTGACTTTGTGAGAAAGTCAAGACTGAAGTATTCTCCTCTCCCTCCCTGCCCCTCAAAAGATTCCTTCTCAGGGATTTAGCTGGAATACTCTCCACCAGATCACCACTAATTCCAACTAGTTTATACAGTCCGAAAAGGATGTGACCAAGACCTTCAGACAATCCAAACAGACTTCCTGAAAGACCTAGCCTTGTTCTAGTGAACGACCAAAATATGTTCTTGACTGCCAAATATATGGAGACTAAGTGGGGTTGATTTTTTAAAAGAAGGTGAGAAAAATAGTTCAGAAGAGCTAGCCAATACCTAACCAAGTCTGACAGTACATAGAGTATTATACACCCATAGTCTACCACCTTTATAAAGAGGTATATTTTCTTCTCTCTTGTGCAATGAAATGAGGTAGGTACATTATCTCAACTCTTCACTTGGATGAAGTCTGGCCATTATATCTACACAAAATTGTAGATAATTAAATTGCTCTTTGTATTTTGTTATTGTCATTGTATATATTTTGTGTTTCTGGTTCTACTTACTAGGGTGTATTAGGATTAGGGTGTTCATACAAATCTTCCCGTTTTTTCTGTGTTCTTCATATTCATTGTTTCTTAGGCACATTAATCCTAAATTTAGTTATACACCAAGTAGCATATTCTCACATTCTATGATTTCATGGGGAGAGAATAGTGCCTATTAGTAATTCCCTCCTTTCCCTTCACCAAAAAGGGAGCAAAAGAGAAAGAGACAGAAATAGAGAGAGACAAAAAACAGAGACAAAGATACAGAGAAAACATTAACAAATTAAAATTGAATTAAAAGTCACAGAAGAGAACAATTACTTCAAAAATAAGGAGCCATAGACAAGCAGAGTATTATATATACTATTATGTTAAATAACATTTGCTTTTTTAAAAATACAGTTCTTTTTTTTTCTTTGTATTTGGACATTTTTAGATTTGTCAGATTCATAATTTTTTTTTGAGTCTAGTAAGAGAGTACCAAGCTTATATTGAAAGATTCAAGTCACTGGACCCAGATGAGTTATATCCTTGGGTCCTCAATAAACTAACAGATGTGTTTACTAAGCTATTGCCAGAGATCTTTGAAAGAACATAGGGAAAGAGAGCACAAGATCAGAGTAGGTCAAATGATATCACTGTTTTCAAAGAAAGGAAAGTTCAGAATGCATAGTGTACAAGTCAGTAAGCTTGGCATTAATTCCTGAAAAAATTCTATAATGGACAATTAAAGAGATGGCTGTTGAACCCCTAAAAAAAAGGAAGCAATGATTACAAAGAACCAGCATCACTTCATCAAGAACAGGTCATACCAAACTAACCACATTCTTTTTTTTTTTTTTTTTTTTGACATGATTGCTAAACTAGTAGATAAAGGAAATTCTGTGGGTGATTTGCCTACATTCTAGCAAAGCTGTTGATAAAGTAACTTATGATTGAGGCAACTAGATAGTGCAGTGGTTAGAGAGTTACACCTGGAACAGGAAAACTCTGAGTTCAAATTTAGCTTCAGATACTTAGCTAACTGTGTGACTTGGACAAGTTACATGATCTCTGTCTCAGTTCCTCATTTATAAAATGTAGATACTAGTAGTATCTCTCTCGAAGGATCATTGTGATAACTAAATGAGGTAATATAAAATGTTTTGCAAATTTTAAGGTGCTTTGTGAATGCTACCTGTTAATATACTATTCTAGAGAAGCTGGATACACACACACACATATACTTAAGTAGGTAGTTATATATACAAATACGTATATAAACATGGATGGCTATAGCTATGTAATACACACATAGATATAAACATAGATAAATATAAATATATATTAGATGTGATGTATTCAGAACTGGTTAGATAACTAGATTTCTAGTATTTTTTAAATAGCTTTTTATTTTCAAAATACAAGGATAGTTTTCAACATTCACCCATGCAAAACCTTGTGTTCCAAATTTTTCTCCCTTCTTTCCTTCCTCCCCCCTCCCCTAGATATCAAGTAATCCAATATATGATAAACATGTGCAATTTCGAGTAATTCTTAATGGTTTAATGACAATATGGAGGGAAGTTTCCAGTGGAGTATTACAGAGATCTCCTCTTGGTCCGGTACTCCTTAATTTTTTTTAATCAATGACTTAGATAAAGGCATTGATAGCAAGCCTATCAAATTCACAGTTGATCCAAGGCAGGAAGGGATAGCAAGAACTCTGGATGACAAAGTCAGGATCCCAAAGAATCTTGACAGTTTAGTGCATTGGGCTGAATTAATTAAATTAAATTCTACTGGGATAAATGTGAAGTTTTATCCTTGGTTAGAATCAAATCAAAATTCACATTTTGAATACTGTATTTAAATCTGATTTATGCAGTTTAAGGAGAACATTGATAAACTGGATCGTGGCCCAAAGGAGGAGAACCACGATGTCGAGGGGCCTGGAGTCCATGTCAAGCAGGATTGGTTGAAGGAAGCAGCCATGCTTAATGTGGTGGGGGAAAGCCTGGTAGCTGTCTTCAGGTACTTGAAAGGCTGTAAGGAAAGGAGGGGATTAGACTTGTTCTGTTTGGCCTCAGAGGTAGGAACAAAGAGCAGGTGAGACAGCATGTGACACACAAAAAGAACTTTGGCTTTAGAGTCAGAAGACCGGGCTTCAAATCCCCCCTTTGACACCACCTGGGTGACTTAAGCCACTTGATCTCTTTTCTGATTTGTAAAATGAGGGCACTGAATTTGACCACCTTTTAGTTTCAGGGCAGACTTAATCAGGAGCATGAACTGGCATTCCCACAAATATGGGAATGATTATGTTGTACTAGACGGCTCCAAGGGATTTCTGCCATTCAGTGAAATTCATCTGTGAGGGGAGAGATGGGGCTTGTATACTTGAAAAAATCTTGGGGTTACAGTGGACTACAAGCTCAGCACGAGTCAGCAGTGTGACCTGGAAGCCGAGAGAGCTGGGATCACCTTGGAGTGGCTTAGGAGAGGCCTTGTGCTCAGGGCTGGGAGGTCAAGCACACTCAGTCCTGGGCCTCAATTCTAGGAAGGGCAATGATAAATGGAGTGAAGGCAGGGAAGGGCCTGAAAATCAAGCGATGGGAGGGTCAAGGGAAGGAAATGCAGTTATTGATCATTAATGTTATTAGCTCACACTCATAATAGTACTTTAAGGTTTATAAAACATTTTACCTATATTACCTCATTTGATCCTCATAGTAATCCTACAAGGTAGCTATTTTAATTTTCTTTTTCTTTCTTTTTTTCTTTTTTTCTTTCTTTCTTTTTTTTTTTTTGAGATAAGAAAACTAAGGCTGAAAGGGATTAAATGGTTTGCCCAAGGCCACTCAGCTAGGAAGGTAGGATTTGAATTCAGGTCTTCCCTTAGACACTAGCTGTGTGACCCTGGACAAGTCATTTAATCCCTTTCAGCCTCAGTTTCCTTATCTGTAAAGAACGGAGAAGGAAATAGCAAAGCACTCCAGGAGCTCTGTCAAAAGATGGAGAATAGGACACAAGTGAAAAATAATTCAACAGCAACAATAAAAAGAGTGACATGGGCAGATCCTTTCCCTTTTGGGGATAGAGTGCTGAGACTAGAGATAAGAAGACCTGAGTTCAAATCCAGATGGATGGATGCTAGTTTATGACCTTGGCCAAGCCTCTTAATCTCTGTCTCAGTTTCCTCAACTGTAAAAATGGAGCTAATAATACCTATCTCCAAGGTTGTCGTGATGATCAAATGGGATAATATTTGTATAGAGCTTTGCAAACCTTAAAGCACTAAATGCATACTATTATTATTAGCAAAAGTGGAGCATGCTGCCTTGCGAGGTGGGGGTGCTCCCCTTATCAGTCTTCATGCAGAGGTTGGGTGTGGAGACAAGGGATTTTTGGTCAGGTATGGTCAGAATGGTTTTTATGAAATTCTGCAAACAACTTGAAAAGATCCACCAAGTCAGTGACTTACTTTGATATTTGTTGATATAAACCACAAGTCCAGAGGACTGAAGAGGAAGCATACCTGCCAGAATGGTGATGAGTTCAAAGATAAAGAATAGGACATATTTTGGGGGAACATGGCTAATATGTGAATTCATGTTGTTGAACTTTATATATATATATATATATATACATACACATACACATATATATATATATTGGTCATAAGGTTTTTATTTTTCATTTTTTAATGGTTCAGTTAGAGGAGGAATTGGAAGAAATATGATAAAGGCTTATAAAAATAAATGAATGATTGAATCAAAAAGGATAAAACTAAGAAGACATTGTAAAGCTGGTAATGACAACATCAACCTGACCTGTTCAAACAAGACTGACTCTCAAAAATCGGAAATAGAATAAAGATAGATATTGACCACAATCATTTTACTTGAGTTACAGCTTCAAGAATATTAACTGGTTTAAAGTTTTCACAACAATAAAGAGGATCAAAATTAAATGTTATAAATAAAATAACATCTTATAATAATTATTTATGACTCAAGTTTAAAAGAATCCAGAAAACTGTTTTAGGCCACAAACACTTGCTCTCCTTGCCAAGAAAAGAAGCATCTCTAGCCAAGAATAACCCTATTTTATAGGACAAATTCATTTGTCAAACACTGAGGACAAAATACTTTCAATGATCCCAAGATGCTCTCTGTTTTGGGGGGATGGGGGATGGGAAGGAAAGAGGCAATTAGAGTTAATGACTTGCTCAGAGTCACATAGCTAATAAGTGTCTGAGGCTAAATTTGAACTCAGGTCCTCCTAACTCCAGGGCTAGTGTTCTCTCCCAAGGCTTCTTAAACTTTTCCCACTCATGACCCCCTTTACACCTAAGAAATTTTTTACATGACAGATATATAAGCATATAAAATAAGTTTATAAATCAAATATTTACTAGTAATAAATCATTTCTCATCTCCCACATTTAGTTACACAACCCCATATGGGATTACAACTCACAGTTTAAGAAGCTTTGCTGTATCCACTGTGCTATTTATCTGCTGCTCTATCTTTTTACTATATTTTCCCAGCAAAAAGGTGACATGTCATAATGGCCTCAGAGTCAAGGAGTCCCAAGTTCAAGTTTCATCTCTGAGACATCAGGCTGTGTGACCTTCTTAGTGATCCAGGCAGCTCTCTAAACTTCTCCAAATTCCTTGAAATAATGACTCTAAACAAATTTTAGAGCATCAGAACACCCCAAAAATGAAGTAGGATGTTTTCCAGCTGAAAAAAAGCTTAGAAGGTCAGCAGAAAAGGTCTGTGACACTAGGATGCAGTCCCAGTGCAGGTTACACCAACACAGCTTCAGCCTGGACCCCAGCACCAGCAAAGCAGGAATGGGCCTATGGACCTCCAAATCATGGCAGTACTAGCAGTTTCTAGACCTCTCAGGCCAGGGATGAAAGATGACTTATAAGGTTGGCAGAAAAAGTTCATTAATAAGATGAGAAGGCCTTGGAAAACCAGCAAACCAAGAATGGACATGGGCAATGATAGCAATGGTAGCTTCCAGAGACCTCAGCTCACAGGAGGTCTCTTCATTAGCACTGAGGAAGGGTTCTGCTGCTCTAGCATCCTAGATCTTATTACTACAGTGGGGAGGGGATACTCCTAGCAATTCCGGGCAAGAAAAGAGTCCTTGTAGAAGGATTTCTGAAAACAACTGCACAAAATCCCTGAAGCTTGGTACAATGCACTCTCCACCCTGAAAACAGAGTCCTATTTAACAAAGAGTTAAAAGCTGAGCAATAGCCTGGGAAAATGAGCAGACAAGAGAAAAAGTTTCTGACCACAGAAAGTTACTGTGGTTACTTTCAAATACACACTTAGAAAATAACAACGTCAAAGCTCCTACATCCAAAGCCTCCAAGAAAAAATAAGATTTGGTCTCGGACTATGGAACAGCTCAAAAATGATTGTGAAAATCAAGTAAGAGAGATAAGAGGACAATTTAAGAATAGAATTGAGAGTGGTGCAGAAGGAAATATAAAAAAGCCTTAAAAAGCAAAATTGGTCAATTGGAAAATGAGGTGCAAAACCTCACTGAGGAAAACAATTACTTAAAAATTAGAATTGAGCAAATGGAAGCTAATGCCTTCATGAGAAAATAAGATACAATAAAGCAAAACCCAAAAAGGGGAAAAAATAGGAAAAATGTGAAATATCTCATTGGAAAAACAATTGACCTGGAAAATAGATCCAGGAGACTTAATTTTAAAATTATTAGTCTATTTGAAAGTCATGATCAAAAATAGAGCCTGGACATCATCTTTCAAGAAGCTGTCAAGAAAAACCAGCCTGATATTCTAGAACCAGAATAGAAATTGAAAGAATCAACGGATTACTTTTTGAAAAAGATCCCCAAATGAAAACTCCCAGGAATATTCTAGCTGAATTTCAGAACTCCCAGGTCAAGGAAAAAATATTGCAAGTATTTAGAAAGAAACAATTCAATGTAGTGGAGCCACAGTCAGGATAATAAGCATGATTTAGCAGCTTCTACATTAAAGGACCAGAGGGTTTTGAATGTGATAATCCAGAGAGCAATGGAGCTGGGATTACAACCAAGAATCACTTACCCAGCAAAACTGAGGATAATCCTGCAGGGAAAAGGTGAAAATTCAATGAAATATAGGATTTTCAAGCATCTGGGAAAAGACCAGAGCTGAATGGAAAATTTGATTATCAAATACAGGACTCAGGAGAAGCATAAGGAAGTAATCAGGAAAGTGCTATCATAAGAAATTTTATAAGATTTATCTGTTTACATTCTTACATGAAGAATGATACAAGTCATCAGAACTTTCTCATTATAATAGCAGTTAGAAAGAGTGTATATAGACAGTGAGCACAGGTGTGAATTGAATATGAAGAGATAATATCTTTACAAAATGAAATTAAGGGGTGAGAGAGGAATGTACTAGAAAAAAGGGAAAGATAGAAATGGAATGGTGTAAATTATCTTCCATAAAAAAAGGAAAGAAAAATATTTTATAGTGGAGGGGAAGAAGGAGAGGAGAGAGTGAGTGAACCTTACTCTTATCAGAATTAGCTCAAAGAGGAAATAACATATAGAAATCTATCATACTCTGCAGGAAAATAGGAAGGGAATGGAACATGGGAAGGGGGAAATAAAAAAAAGAAGGTATATTGGGGTCAGGGAGTAGTCAGTAGCAAAACACTTTAGAAGAGGGACAAGGTAAAGAAAAGAATAGAATAAATGGAGGGAAATATAGTTAGCAATAGTAATTGTAAAAAAAAGAATTTTGAAATGAGTTTCTCTTATAAGGCCTCATTTCTCAAACATAGAGGGAACTGAGTTAAATTTATAATTAATAGTCATGTCCCAATTGATAAATGATCAAAAGATATGCTCTATGTCCAAAGATCTATAAATTCATGCATATCAGTTGACCTAACAATACTACTACTAGGCATGAATCCCAAAGAACTTTAAAAAAAAAAGAAAAGAAAAGAAAAGAAAAGGACCTATATTTACAAAAGTATTTATGGTCTCTCTCTTCTCGGTAAAAATTGGAAATTGAGGAGATGCCCATCAGTTGAGGAATAACTGAATAAATTGTGGATTATGATGTGATTATGATGGAATGCTATTGTTCTATGGGAAATGATAAACAGGATGCTCTCAGAAAAAACCTGGAAAGTTTTCCATGAACTCAAGCAAAGTAAAATGTATTGTGCACAAAGTAATAGCAATGTTCTGGGATGATAAGCTGTGAATAACTTTGCTATTCTCAGCAATACAATGATTCATGACTATTCTGAAGAATTTATGATGAAAATTCTTATCCACACCCAGAGAAGGAACTGATTGAGTCAGAATACTGATTGAAGCATTAAAAAAAAAAAGGAAATTGCTATAACTGGTGTCAAAGTACTTTTCTCCATCTTTTGACCATTTTCAGGCATCAAGTTGGAATTGTTTTAACTGCACTTCATTTTTGTTGTTGTTATTGTTCAGAATGCCACTGGCTTTAAATCAAGGAATATCAATCAGTCTCTGAAGAATTGAAATTAAGGATCTCCCAAAGAATAATGTAGAGAGTCATGGAGAGTATGAGCAGGCTACAACAATACATTGTTTAATCATTTTCAGTCAAATTATGACTTTTCATTACCCCATTTAAGGTCTTCTTGGCAAAGATATTAGATTGATTTGCCATTTCCTTCTTATTTGACAGCTTGTTTGACAGGTGAGGAAACTGAGGCAAGCAGGGTGAAGTGACTTGCCCAGCTCACACATTTAATATGTGTCTGAGGTCAGATTAGAATTCAGATCTACCTGATTCCAGTCCTGGTGCTACACTATCTAGCTTTCCATTGTACAGCATAGATCAGTACAAAAAGCTATGACAAAGTAACACAAAGTAATTTCAAGAGGAAAAGAAAGTACTAATAATAGGAGAGATCAGAAAGGGCTTCCTGGAGGAAGTGGCATTTGAGCTTTTGCTTTTAAGGAATCCCAGATTCTGTGAAATGGAGATGAGAAGGTAGAAAGTTATGTATGAGGAGCAGCCTAGGGACCAGTCTGGCAAGGATGATGCATGAAGGAAAGTAATAGGAAATGAAATAGGAATGCTAAACTGGGAGTCTTTACATGCTGTTAGGCTGAGGATTTGTATTTTACCTGGAGTATGAATTGAAATATATGTATGTATCTTTTATGTCAATATAACTGGTTATCTTTGTAATCCTACGTAGTTTATGTATTTGTAATTCCAAGAAGGGGTACAGAGGCTTACCCAGACCATCCAAGGGGCTGTATCACCAAAAAGGTTAAGAACTCCTGGGTGACTTTTCGTAGTGGCAAGAAACTGGAAACTGAGTGGATGCCCATAAGTTGGAGAATGGCTGAATAAATTATGGTATATGAATGTCATGAAATATTATTGATCTATAAGAAAAGATGAGTTAGAGAAACCTGGGGAGACTTACATGAACTGATGGTAAGAGCAGAATCAGAAAATCATTGTAGGATTATACCACAATCAATTCTAATAGACTTAGCTCTTTTCAACAATGAGATGATTCAAGGTAGTTCTAATGGTTTTGTGATGAAGAGAGCCATCTGTACCCAGAGAAAGGACTGTGGGGATTGAATATGGATCACAACATAGTATTTTCACTTTTTATTGTTGTTTGCTTGCATTTTGTTTTCTTTCTCATTTTTTTCCTTTTTGATCTGATTTTTCTTGTGCAGCATGATAATTGTGGAAATATGTCTAGAAGAACTGCACATGAACATATGCCATTTAGCAGAAGGGGTGAGGGGAAGGAAAGGAAAAAAATTAGAATACAAGGTTTTGTAAGAGTGAATGTTGAAAATTATCCAAGCATATATTTTGAAAATAAAAAGCTTAAAAAAAGAAAAAAACCACACACAATTCCCGGGCAAGAGACAAGAGTGAGCTGAACTGAAAATAGAGCATTGTCTTTGCTCCCAGGCTTGGCTTTTCTTCTCTGATAGGAGAACAGTTTCCAGCATTGCTTCCATCTTTCTTCTCTCTGGCCAGGAGGGAACAGCCCCTCCGCCCTTCTATGATACTTCTCTCTCTCAGAAGATCCTGACTGTCACTAACTAGCTGTGTGAGTCTAGCCTGATCCCTCGACTTCTCTGGCCTCAGTTTCCTCATCTGGCAAATGACAGGGATTAGAATTAGTATCTAAAGGTTCTTCCAACATTTGCTTTCTATGGATTGAAGACACCCCCCCACCCAGGGCTCCAAGCAACCAAGGTGGAGAAAAGGAAATGGATCAAAGTCAAGGCTATTCTTAGAGATCTCCAAAAAGGCAAAGATCAGGATCTCCGAGAAATTCTGAAACCCAAGCTTGAATTTTTGAGGTCAGAGAAGAAAGCATCTGTCCTCTGAAGAAGGGCATACAGGAACAGGCAGCTGCAGTATAGGAAGACTGGGGCTCGCAACAAGAAGAAGGTTCTGGGAGGAATGGCCCCAACAGACAGAGCAGCAGTGACCCCCTGAATCTCTTTGAGGCCCGCTGCCTCTCTGGATGTCTGTTTGGGCTCCATACTGGTTCAGAAATCCAGTTTTATGTTCACGGTTGGACTAGGTTGCTCTGTTGTATTTACCTTGGACTTCTTTCTGGTAAGAGATCCTCCTTCAACATTACAGCCCTGAGTATCATTTGTCAAAAGGCAGGTTTTCTTGCCTACTGGTCATTATAGAGATGAGAGGCACTTGTTTATGAATATGGTGTGGGCAACTGGCCTTTTTTCTGGAACCTAATGAGAGTTATAGAGACCCGTAGAGTCAGAGCTAGGAGATCCGGTAAGGGAAAGTAGGGTTGTCTGTGGCTATCTAGCCCCTTCTTCCTGGGGGTGCCTTGAATATTGAGTTGGAACCAGGGTGAGGTCATCGGGGTTTGGGCCCAGGGTGCTGTTTCTTCTTGGCGATAGACCTCTTCCAGCTCAGCCCTGCGCTCCCCTACCTCCCGAGAGCAGCAGGACCACCTCAGCTTCCCCAACAATGCACAGGTCCTTCGCCAGTTTCTGTAGCCCTGGCTCAAACGGTCCTGGGAGACTGGGAGGTTAATCGTCATTGACTGCCACTGTGGGAGAAATGGGCTCCTTGGACATCCAGCCAGTCTTCCCTCGGGATAACTGCACCAGGCTGGGTGACACCCACAAGCCTATTTCAGGACGGGGACTTCTCCTCCCCCTGGAGTCTGTGAAGAAACTCAAGGACCTGAAGCAGAGAGGGATGAGGTTCCGGGAGGACCTCATCGCATTTGCCCCAGGCACTAGAAATGCTCGTTTCAGCTCTACTGGGAATCCCCCCAAACACACACCGAGGCCATAATAATGTAGAAGCTGCTTTTATTTACGAAGTAGGCGAGTCAAGGATCCAATCTGAGGCACTGGGTGCTGGCCCATTTCTCCTCCCCTTCCCCCGACCCCAACCCTGCCCGCTGCCTCAGCCGTGACCCCTTAGGTGGCGGGGAGGGGAATCTCTGCCTGTAGCAGATGGCATGTAGAGCTGAGGGTCACCGGCGGGGCCACGTGAGCCCGCCTCACCACGACTTCGGAGGGGAACTGCGGCCCAGAGAGGGACAGGAGGGGCAGAAGCAGCGCTGTAGGGGCGAGAATACAGCCACAGGTCCCCGGCTAACAGCCCGCACAGGCGGCGAAGGCACAGATCTCACACGAGTGCGAGTCCTCAGCGATGGCTCCTAAACAAATAAGGCAGAAAGCGGGCTCCGGTGGGCTCTCGCAGCATTATCTCCTTCCCTCCCTCCTCCCCATCTCCATCCTCCCCCCATTCCCCGGCTTTAGGGCCCCATCATTTAACTCTCATCCTCGCCCCCAGCGCTACCCCGGCCAAGAGGTCTGACACCTATCCGCAGCCCAGAGAGCCGGGCTGGTTTGGATGGATTAAATTGGCTGGGGGGAGGTGGGGGCGGAAGGGGACGCGAGGGACCCGAGTTTCCACTCCAAGCCTCTCGGTACAAATCAGGCCTATCAGAGCAGAGCCCCTGAAAATGTCATTCTTCAGAGCAGAGTAACCACTAACGCCTGACCAGGAGAGGGAACTACCGCCGAGGCCCACCCATAACAGGAGAAACCTACAAAAGACCTTTAACACCAAACCAGTAAGAGCCGGCCGGACCTTTAGTTCCAAGTCCCACCAATCAGAGAAGTAAAGCCCCTACAAGCTGGCCAATCAAAACTGAGTCTGCTCCAAACCGGCCTCCGCATCCCACCAATCAGAGAAAAGGCGACTCGTTTCTTACCCAGTCTTTGGAAAACCTGGGCGGCATCAGATTGGGCACAAATGGGTTTCAAGTCCTGGGGGAAATCCGGGTAGTTGCACAAGTAGACGTCATAGTCCTGGACCTGCCGGAACCTCATCCGGCTCAGCTTCAGGTCCTTGAGTTTCTTCACAGACTCCAGGGGGTAGGAGAAGTCCCCATCCTGAAAGCCCGCGGAAGCATCCTTCAGCGTTGCCGAAGTGATCCCCCGTCCCCACCACTGTGCAGCCAATTTTTCCCCTGCTTGCTGCACTCTGCTCATGGCAAACTCAAGGGCCTTACTCCTGAAGCTACAGGAGTCCCAGCTTCTCGTTTCCTGGAAGCGACTTCCCACTACACCAAAGAATTTAGAATTGGTAGGGGCCTGGGGACTCATCCAGCTCGCCCTTCTCGTTACAGATGAGGAAACTGAGCCTAGAGAAATGTAGGGATTTGCAGGTCACCCAAGCAGTAAGGGGCATCGTCAGCATCTGCACGTGGGGCCTGGTATTCCAAAACCAGGGCTTTTTTTTCACTAGGCCGGGCGGCTTCAAAGTACAACGGAACGGGCACTCACTGTATTAAGGTTCTAGGTTTAGAAGTTCCTCGCAATCTTAGACAATCAAGACATCTGGGCCTCATTTCCGTCTTTTGTAAACAGACATGGTTGGATTTCTGTTAAATTTTCCATTCTCGGCCCCTTTTCCCAGGAGAAATTTTGGACCTCGGGGATATAGGTATATAATGTCTATACATTAGCTATATAAATCAAATATTTATTGGTAATAAATTATAAATTTGGAGTCTCCATATTCAGTTAGGAGACCCCATATGGGGTTTCCAACCACAGTTTAAGAAACTGTGGGCTGGATGACTTCTACGGTTTCTGTCATTTTTTTTTTTTTTTTTTTTTTGCTTTTTGCTGAGGCAATTAGGGTTAAGTGACTTGCCCAGGGTCACACAGCTAGGGAATGTTTAGTGTCTGAGACCAGATTTGAACTCAGGTCCTCCTGACTTCAGGGCTGGGGCGCTATCCACTGCACCACCTAGCTGCCCCGGTTTCTGTCATTTCTGCCCCATTTCATATAACCTCCTTTGCAGCCTCTTTGGATACTTGCAAGAATAAGGAGCTCGCTATCTTTGGAAGCCACCCATCCAACAAATTTGATCTAACAGAGTTATCTCAAAGTAAATAAGCAGGTCAATCTCTCTTACACCCAGAGGGAGGAGGAAGGGTCCATCCTTCTTCACACCCTAGCAGAGCCCACCTCACACCTGTGCTAACAGCTGCCCTGCCTGGTCCTAACTTCAGCCCAGGGCCCTGCTGTTGTTTGTGAAGTAATCAAATAAAATAATATGAGGAAGCAGTAATAGAGCGGCAAGATCACTGTTGCTGTCAAGCTATATCAGGCTGGACCTGTCCCTCTTCGCCTGTTCCCCATCATTATCCCCCCACTCACATCCAATGGCAGGGTTCTTCTCCTAAACTTTCTTTCTCTTTCAACTCATCCAGCCCAAGGATTTCCAACTTCTTTCACAACCCTAGGATTCAGGTTCTCCTCTCCATTCAGGTTCATTAAATAAACTAATCCAGGCCAAGGTATTAATGGATGTAAGATTCTCTCAGTCATAGGTTTACATGTTAAAAGGGATCTTCTAGATCCCAAAGGCATAACATATTAAGAAATTGTTTCATTCAGTGTGGGCCAGTGATAGGACTTCAACTGAACCTTCACTTTCCTTTCTTTCTCCCTCTCACTCCCCTCTCTCTCATTCTTCTTCCTTCCCCTCTTTCCTATCCCTCCCCTATTTCTCTCTCATCATTGAGAACTTAAAAGCAGATCTTCCAGACTCCAAATTCACAGTCTCTCATAGTATATATAATACTATATTTTATGTAATTATAAATGTATTTAAATGGATATGCAATTACATATGTATTATTGGGATATCCAATATACAGTCATATAAATGTCAGCTCTCATTGTTACTCAAATTTTTCTAAAGCAATTTTTCTGATCTACAAAATATGGGGTTCCCCAGCCTGTCTTGGGGCACTGTGGGAAAGTCTTCCCTTATTATCTACCTCCTATTTCATATAGCTACAGCTCTAACTTTTGTACTGTCTCTGCCCCCAGGAAACAACAGCTTCTATTCAGGGCTTTTTTTTTTTTTTTTTTTTTTTTTACCCCCTTGCTTCTTTCTGCCCTTCTTTTCCTTTCCTTGATCAAAGTTAGATGGTGAACTCCAAGAATGCAAAGCAGCCTATCCCTCATTTCCTCTTCAATTTCTGGGGCTGAACCCAGATTCCAGTCTTATCTCCTAGGGCTGAGTACAAGGCACTAAACAGTTACTTGAGTGAAATTTAATGGAGTGGAATTGCATTGGGTTTATGGAGGAAGTAATTGGATATCTGATAGGGCTTAAAGGGAAGTGGAGTGAGAAAAGAAACAGACTCAGGCCAGTACCTGACTCACTTCCAGATCAGGGAAGAGGTCTCTGGGAGAGCAAATGATTCCCTCTAACCTGGGGGCTGAGGGCCTTGCTTAGGGAATGAGATGACAAAAGTTTGGGAGATTTGGGCTGGAAATGAGTACTGAACACATACGAGGAATCATCCAAGAATTGGTTAAAAGAAGATAAGATGTAGTCAAATGGCAGCCCAGAGTGCTAAGAGCATTGACCTCGTGGCCACAGGACCTGGGTCAGATCCTCCACCTGTGTGATCTTGGGCCTGTTTCTTCACCTGTATCATGAGGGTTTTGAGTTAGATAGCTTCTAAGATCCTTTCCAGTTCTGAATTGATAATGCTGTCATGACTTCGTAGCTGTCTTTGATAACTGAAGAGTTGTCATGAGGTAGAAGCATTGTGCTTATTAAATCCCTGAATTTCAGAGCTCAGAGAAGCCTTGGAGGTAATCTGGTTCTACCCGCACAAAAAAAGAAAGCCTTCTACAGCATCCATGAGAAAAAAGAGAGGTGAAATAGACAAGGGCAGGACAGGAACTGGACAGAGACAGGTACCATCTCAATATAAATGCCAGGAAGTAGTGAGCACCCTGTTCTTGGAGGCACATGTGTGATTATGTGGTAGAGAAGTTTTCAGATTTAAGTTGAATTGGATTCCACCCCAGATGCCCTCACCCAGGGCCCTTCCGATTCTTTGGTTTTAGGATTCTAGGACAGTGAAGCAGGTTGGGGCTAGAGAAAAGAGACTCACCTGAACTGTGACACTGCCAACCAGAGTGGTCAGTCCACAGAGGCACAGAGCGGAGAGGAGGAAGATGTTCATGGTGACTGAGGACTCTGGTGCTTCTGCTGTGGACTCTAGCTAACACCTTTTTAAAGGGTGCCAGGGTTACTGAATAATCCTATTGTCTGCGTCATTTATCTATCATAGCTGGACCTTATCTGATAAGAGGTAAAGCAAATGGCTGAGGAAGGAGGCAGGAAGATCTAGCATCCCCAATACAAAAGCAAATACCCTCCTTCTCTAGAAATCTCCTTTGTTCCTAACAAGACTGGAAAGTCATCTTCTCATAGATTGATGGACTCCAAACTCTTTTGATTGTACACCCCTCCAGAAAATAAACAAATAAGCACATGCCTCCAATATGTAATGTATTTGTTTAAGTCTATGATGTATCACCATATTCATAATTATGTATGCTATAAGACATACATAGAAAATAAAAGTGTAGGATGAAATAAAGATGAAATATTTGCTCCAGGGTGTGATAGGTGACAACCCATCTTACTTAGGAAAAGAACAACATTTTTAGACCTGTGCTTTAGGAAAATTATTTTGAAAACTGTATTGAGGATGTCTTAGAAAGGGAAAAGATTGAAGATAGATCAATTAAAAGGTTATTGCAGTATTCCAGAGCAGAGATAATAAAGACCTGAACTGATATCTGCCACTTCTCTCCTTCCAGAGTACTCATATTCTTTGAACAAGGTTTTCTATTTTCATCTTCTTTTTTTTTTTTGCTCAAAGTATCTTTCACCTGATATAAACTTCTTCATTCTTTTCTTTTGAAATCTTATCCACCTGTTAGCTTCAGTGCCACCTCTTCCATAAAGTCTTTCCTCATCTTCTGGGCCAAAACTGATCTCTTTTGCCTTTAAACTCCTATAGTATTTTATTGATTGCTTGTCTTTGAACTCTGCTTTAAAACATGATCAATATGTAGCACTCGCTCTGAACGCCCCAAATCTACACATATTGATGAGTTAAATCCCCAACGAGAAGCTGCTCTAGAAGTAAGCTGAGAATCTCTAACACTATAATTCAGAGCCATTGCCCCTAAAAGTGTGCCTTCCATTAAAAGTGATGGCAGTAAATACAATTAGATTTCAGGAAAGGCATTTCCTCAAATGGCACAAAAGTTATAAAGCACACTTCCATAAGTTTGGGGAACCCTCATCCACACAGAAGGTGTCCATGAAGAAGGGTGATCTCAAACTGAGGTTATTGTTCAATCATGTCTGAGTCCTCTTGCCTCCATTTGAGATTTTCTTGGCAGAATCCTGGAATGCTTTGCCATTTCCTTCTGCAGCTCATTTCCCAGATGAGGAAATTGGGGCAAACAGGGTTAAGTGATTTACCCAGATAATACATTGTTTGAGGCCATATTTGAACTCAGATCTTCCTGGCTCCAGAGCTGGTATTCTATCCACTGTACTACCTAGTTGCCCAAATTAACTAAGTAATACAAGATATATACAGAGAAGAGGGAAGGAAATCTGAGAGTAGAAGGGACTACTATCTGCTGAAGGAACCAGGAATAATCTCTTACAGAAGGTACCATTTTAATGTCTTAAAGGAAATCAAGAAAACTAATAAAAGCAACAATAGAAATAATGAAAGTTAATCTACACACATAATGTGCTTTTCACAGTTTCATAATGTTTACACATACCTCATTTGAACCTCTCGATAATCTCCTGTTACAAATAAGGAAACTGAGACTTAAAGTAGTTTCAGGTGACTTTTCCAGGATCACACAGATAGTATGTGAGTAGGCAGAGAATTCCAGTCATGGAGAAGACAGCAAGTGCAAATATGCAGAGATATATTTGAGGAACAGTAGGAAGTCTGGGTCAGACTTGCTTGTAGGGTGTATAGAGGAAAGTTAAGTGTAAAAATATTGGGGAGAAAGGAGCCAAGTCCTGAAAAGCTTTAAATGCCAAAGAAGACTTTATCTTTGATTCTGGAGGGAATAGGATGGCATTCATTAAGCAAAGTAATGACATGATCAGACCTATCCTTTAAACAAATCTAGATGTCAGTTGAGCTGTTTTTTCTTCTATAATTAAGCAGCAAAGACTCTCTCAACAATGTCCCAGTCTAGTTGCCAGACCACATAGTAAGACACAGAAGACTTAAGTGAGTTAGGAAAAAGAAAAAAGATCAGGGAGTCTGGCAATGTCAGCTAGAGATACCACCCTCTGCTTTTTGAAGCTGAAAACAAAAAAGTGCTTTGGATAAGGATAAAATCTCCTATAGTGAACTCACCCATCAAGAGAGTTTTGGATCTGAGGTGGTAAGGATGCAAGAATTAATCAACCATGTCCTCCTCTTGAATGAACTTTAAAAGGCAAGCCCAACCAAAGATGCACACACACAAACTTTTGGTTTGCAACTAGCACATGATATGGTTATACTTATTTTAAATGAATTCATATTTATCCATCACAATAGCACCTAAGTATACTTGTAAAACAAAAGGACATAGAAGAGTTGGATGGCATTTCATCAATCTATAGAAGGCATGCTTGCACCAGATTTGCATTTATTTCTTGCACTGAATAGTGATGCATTATTAAGGGAATGGTTTATGGAAAATTAGAAACAAAAGTGGTGATCACTCAACTTCATCATGAATTTATTAAAAATCAAGCTATGTCAGATTAATTTCATGTCCTTGATAGACAAGGTCACCAGACAGATAGATCAAGGAAATACTATTGATGTACATGTGGATTTCAGCCAGTCATTCGAGAAACTCTCTCATAATATTCTTGTGAACTCTGGGGAAAGGTATGAGTTGAATGATCTAGGCAAGTGTATTTGGAGCTGGTTGAATAATCAAACCCAAAGAGATGTGATTGATGCTAACCTGGAAATGAAATGACTCTAAAGAACTGTCCTTGGTCCTGTTCTGTTCAATATTTTAATTTCTACTTAGGGTCCTACCTGATATGTAACCCTACAAACACAGATTCAGATTGTAAAGAATTCTTAATGATAATTTACCTATCTGATTCCAATTAGGAAATCTAGAATTTATGAAGTTAATTCAGGTTTACATATTCAGTTGTTCATCATGCTATTAAACCCAGGACAAGGAACAACTTTGGAACAATAACACATTTAATAAGACAGAATTAAAGTACAAAGCAATAGAAAAGAAGCTCAGCTCTGCTTCCAATTAAGATTTCCTTTCCCTGCCCCCATGGTTTAGGACATGAACTCCTCCAAAAGACTTATAGTTTCTCTCTGCAACTGAAACAAGATAGTGTGGATAGCCTTGGTGCTGTCTCCAAACTTCTCTTGCCAATATTTACTGAATGCTACTTATTGCTTGCCTGGCTGTTTCTCGGGGTTTGTGAAGCCCTTGATCTGAAGTGTTCCTGGCTGCAGTTTCTATTTGCCAGCTTTCCACAGCAAGGATCTCTTTTCTTTGCTCTTCTCAAGACCAAACTCACTGTGCTGAATCTCACAAGAGAAAAACTACTACTACTTCTGCTACTTCTCATTCTTAGGAACCTCTTTTCTACATAGGTAAAGACCTCTATTTTCTTGGTTCCATTTCTCACTGTTTCTGCTGCTGGTTTTTTAAAAGAAGCAGTGCTTCCTTGATCCTATCTTTGTGTGAGAGGTAGCTTACTGGAGAGATTGCTGGATTGGGAATCAGAAAAACATGGCTTCAAATCCTGCCCCAGATACACACTAATGATGTAACCCAAAGCAAATCATGGAATTCTCCAAGTCTAGCTTTTCTCATCTGAAAATGAGGATAACATAGAACAACAAGGGTTATTTGGACCTATCTGCTGCCGCTTTCTAGCAGGATGGGAATAGGGGAGATGACACGTAGAAGGCTACCTCTTTTCAGGTGTGGGAAAGAGGAAGTGGCTCCTCAGACTCAAGTCCCCACCCTGTATAGTGACGTCTTCCCTACTCCTGGGAATGGGAATCAATTTACTTTCCCTTACTCCTTTCTCTCTACCTGGAGCATCCCCCGTTTACTACCTCCCAGGATGGGACGGGAGCCAACACTGGAAAATTTGATGTCAGGACTAAGATAGGGTCAAATTGTTTTCTTTTTTTTCTTTAAAGAAGAATTGGGTGGCCTCCTTTGTGCTTTTTCTCTGTTATTCCCATTTTCTCTAAAAGGACAGTAAATGTATTAACCTAGCAGGAGCTCTAAATTTTAATGATGCTGGGACAAGGTCAAAGTGGAGAGTGTTGCAGCCTCTTCTCAGCTCCTCTGGCTCAGGAAAAGCTTTTTTCAAATTTGCTGGGCAGCAAAATGTTTCCACTTTCTGATCAGTGCTGTCCCATTCTAACCCCCTATACCCAGTTACTCCCTCCTCTGGCATTATGGCCCAATGGAAAAAGTTCTGAAACTGGAGTTCCTGGGCACAAATCCTATCTCTGATGTTTACTAGCTACATAACCTCAGGCAAATCCTTAACCTCCTTGGGTCTCAGTTTCCTCGTCTGTAAAATGAGAATGTTGGATTAAATGGCCCTGATGGTCCTTTTCAAACTTTTCCCAATTTTCTTTTCTTTTCCTCCCTTTTCTTGTTTTCCAACTCCCTGGGTTTTTTTCCCCCCACTCCTCATTCTCTTCCTATTCTCTCCCTTTTTCCTCCTGATTTGTTTCTTTTAATCTCTTTTTTTCTCTATTCTTCTATATGATACAATGGCTAGAGGGCTAAACTGAGTCAGGAAGACCTGAGTTTGAATTCTACCAATCTTAGAGTCTTGCTAGCTTCATGACCCTTCCCCTTTCACCCCTCTTCTCTCCCCTCCCAGGGCAAATCAAATTAATCTCTCTGAGCTTGGTTCCTACCCTCATTTATAAAATGTTTTGCCATCACTTCCTAAAAACCAAGGGAACTTCCATCTCTGTGTTGTCTCTCCTTGTGAGAATGTGAGTTCCTTGAGAGAAGGGACTGCCTTACTTTTAGATTCCAAGATCACCTGGAAAGATAAGGTATGAGACACTGAGGTCCTTTTTTGGAACTTTTAAAAAATTGAACTGCCAAGCATAATGGGAGGATCCAGCCAATCAGTAGTGTGTACTCCCAGTAGAGTCAATTTTGAGGATCCAACCTGCCTTAGCAAGTTTACTTCCCATTCCATCTCCATTCTGCCATGCCTTTGCACAGGCATCCCCTGTGCATCCCCCACATCTGGATTATCCTCTCAGTGCACTTCTCAATCCACCTTTTAGGATCTCCAGCTACATTTTAAAGCAGTCTTCTTTAGCCAGCTTTCTTTATCCCTAAGAAGTTGCTGTTCTCTTTTCTCAAATTATCAGATGTGCACTTCTGTGCATTCATGTTATTTCCTACTGGGAATACAAATTCTTGAAAGCAGGGAGTCTCCCTTTTGTTTTTGTATCCCTAGTCCGGGCACAAGTGCTGAATAATAGTAATAGGCATTTAATAAATGTTTGTTGAATTGAAAGATGTTCTTAGGACAGCTAGAGCATTGGAGGTCTCAGGTCTCACCAAATTTAAAGTTGAAAGTGACTTCAGTGACCATATAATCCAACCCATACTTGCAACATCAAACAGACATCAGAGAGAAGAAACTTCCTGGGCCTGGGTACCTGAGGAATAGTGTCTCAGGGCCAGAGGTAGAACAGGTTAATGTGTTATGGTTTGTTCATTTGTTTGTTTACCATGCATGGACCTATGGACTGGGTCCAGGGGAAGGCGGGAGAGAAGGAGAAGAATGATGGTTGCCATCTGCTTTCCTTATCTTTCCAAGCCACGTCTCCCAGAGGCAACACTAAGGACTAGGGGTGCACAAAGTTTCCTCTTCCTCCCTCAGGATAAAATCATCTCTCAGTTGCCAATGCCCAAAATTATTTCCCTCCCCACCCCACTCCTTAGATATTTGGATTGAATAACACCATCCTTCATAATTGCTCTTCAATGACATAAACTCGTTTGGGAAGGGGAATGGATTCAGCACCCCCATTTCTCTTTGACACTGGGAATAAATTTATTAGGTACTTTCTCCCTTAAAAGAGTGCTCAGGGGGGCAGCTAGGTGACGCAGTGGATAGAGCACCAGCCCTGAAGTCAGGAGGACCTGAGTTCAAATCTGGTCTCAGACACATAACAGCTGTGTGACCCTGGGCAAGTCACTTAACCCCAACTGCCTTAGGGGAAAAAAAAAGTGCTCAGGGACAACAGAGGGAAGTGGGTCTTGAGGATATGACCAGTGCTGAGAAGGGAGAGGAGAAAGAAAAAAGGTAGACACTGAAGACAGACTTCTTATGTAGATGGGCATGTACACACATGCATATACAGACACCCATAGTAATTATGGATATGTAGGAAAAAAATAAAAAGTAGAGATCAGGGAGCATTGACCCGGGAGTCTGGAGCAGCACAAATGATTAGAATACAAGATAGTAAGTGTCATTTAGATGACTGGGGTGGACAAGGAAGGCTCCCCAGAAGAGATAGGACTCAAGGCAGACCTCCAAAGGTTAGCAGAATTTCAGTAAGTGGAGGCAGAGAAGGTATTCAAGGTTGAGGACTTTGGGGAGCAGATATCAAAAACAAGAACCTGAAAGGCAGAGTCAGGGTTAGTGTGGGGCCCAAATGGTGAGGGACAGCAACAAACCAAGTAAGTCCTTCAGATTATTTTAATTAGAAGTATTTTTCAAAGAATTCCTAGATTGTCCCCAATAAGAGCAGCCTCCCCACAGGGGAAACATTTCATAATAGCTAGGTTGTAATAGTAGTTCTGCCATTGGCTTCCTACGTGTACTTGTTTTCTTTGGGCATCAGTTTTGTTTTCTAAGGAATGATATCCAAGCTTACTATGATTTTCTAAAATCTAAGATTGTTTCCAAATGCCTCCCAGCTGGTTTGTTCACTGAATTAGACTCTCCAGGTTGGAAGGGTCCCACAGGCCTTCTACTCTAATCCATCCCTGAACCGGAATCCATCCCTATCACATTCCCCATATATGACTTTTGAGCCTCTTCTTGAGGATCTTCAAGGAGGAGGAACCTGCCATCTCCCAAAGGTGCTCACCCTACTTTTGGACAGCTGTGGTTGCTAAGGTTTTTCCTTGACATCAAACCTACAGATAAGGCAATAAATATTTATTAAGTGCATACCATGCTCCAGGCAGTATACTAAGCTCTGGAAGAACAAATACAAGCCAGAAAGAAAGTTCTTGCTCTCAAGGAACTTATGTTCTAATGGGAAAAGAGAACTGAAAGGGGGTTCTCATATTAACCGGGGGAAAAATCCTCACTTGAGATGTCCATCCCTGCTAGCTGACATTCTTTATCCCTCCTCCCATTTATGGCTGCTAGAAGGGTGCTTACAATAGATGTCTCCACTTTTCTTCTTTTTGGTCTAGCTTTGGCCTTCATCATTTCCCTGAAACTGCTCTCTTCAAAGTTACCAGTGCTCTCTTAATCGCTAAATTTAATGGTCTTTTCTAAGTCCTCATCTCCTTGACCTCTCTTTGCCACATCCTCTTCCCCCTGATACCTCCATTTGGGTTTCCATGACACTACTCTATCCTTGGTTCTCTTTTTATCTGATCTCTCCTTCTATCTCCTTCACTGGATCATCATCTACCTCATGCTCACCAATGGTGGGGATCCCCAAGTTTCTGTCCTAAGCTTTCTCTTTTTCTGTTGTTTCATTTGATCTCATCAGCTCCCATGTTTCAATTAATGACTCTTAGATCTATTTACCCTGGCACCTCTAACTTCCCTTCTGACTTCCAGTCTTACATTTTCTTTTGCCTTTTAGACACCTTGAACTTGATGTCCTAAATTCATCTTAAACTAAATGTCTAAAATTGCGCTCACCTTTCCCCCTAAAACCTCTCTTCTTCCTAACTTCCCTGTTATTTTCCCAATCCCCAAGGCTTTGCAACCTAAGCATCATCCTCACCTCTCTCACCCCCATACTAATCAGTTGTCAAGTTTGTCACTTCTGCCTATGTACATCTTTAGTATATGCCCCTCTTCTCTCCTTTGGACGCTATTATTCCCCATGTACATTGTTCATCACCTCACTCTTGGACGATTACTGTAGCCAGTTGGTTGGTCTTCCTGCCTCAAGTTTTTCCCCTTTTCCAAACATCCTCACTCAACTGTCAAAGTAACCTTTCCCAAAATGTATATTTGATCATATCTAACCCCTCACTCACCCACCAAAAATACACACTCATTAAATAATCTCTAGTGGCTCTTTATGGCCTCCAGGATCAAATATAAAATCTCCTTTTAAACCCCTTCCTTGTAACTTGGCTCCTTCCTATCTTTCCAGTCTTCTTATACCTTACTTGCCTCCCTTAAGTCTGTGATTTCATGACACTGGCTTCCTTGTTGTCCCCTTCATGACACTCCATCTCCTGGTTTGACCTGGAATACCCTCCCTGTTCATCTTGATGAGCCTCCTAGCTTCCCAGGCTTTAATTCTCAGCTACTGGCTTACCTCCTTCAAGAAGCGTTTCCTTTCCTCCTTAATTTTAGTGCCACTCTTTGAAATTAGCCCCAATTTACCTGTATGTGTGTGTATGTATATACGTATACATACACACACATATATATACACACACGTATATGTGTATATATATATATGTACATATATATATATATCTCCTGTTCGCATATAGTTGTTTGCATATTGTCTCTCATTAGTCTGTTAGCCTCTTGAGAGCTGGGACTCTTATTTTTTTGTATTTGGTCTTTGTATCCTGGCACTTGGCACATAATAGCTACTTAATAAACCATGTTGACTGAGCTCCACTATATATTTTTTGGTTGATATTCATCTTTTGTTAACATTCATTTCCCTAGTTTAACTTTGCCTAATATAATTTATGATTATAAAGTGACCAAACTGAAGTTATCTATACTGTTATTTTTCAAGAGATATACAATTCTTTTGATGTATGGGATACTCCTTCATTAGAAGAGAACCTTGAAGTTGCCATTTTGCTCCTAGCACATTAAATGATTTTTTAAAAAATAATCGAGATAATAGAGGGATTTTATTTTCTCTACATTTTTCAAACAATTGTGTGATTGTAAAAATATAATCTGCTGTGGAATCTCTTGAAAAGTCCTGCCTGTTCCCTGCTAGTAACTTTGCCAAGAAGGCTCCTAATGACTGTATAGAAATGTTTCATAATAATTTTATATGGATGGAAAAGTGAACCAATAGTTTTTGATGTTGTTTTTTTGGTCTTAATATTGGAGATTTTTTTTCCCTCACATCTTTGTTAACTTGGCTTCTCTCAGATAGCTTGTGAATCAATCCCACAGGATCCTTAGAATGGTATCATCTCTAGTATGGTCTCCTCTCCCTGGAAACAGCCATTTAAAAATATCATGCTTGGTTTTCTTATCTGCTTCTTTTTTTTCCCTCCCTACTGCTTGTTTTATGAGGTATGATTGCTTAAAATTTTCCATCATATTTCTCTGTAATAGTTTATGGTTTATCCCAGAATGGTTTTTAGTTGTCATCTCTACTGGCAAGTTAAGTGTTAACTGATTAAGGAAATTTTTAGACTATTTAATCAATCATTTTACCTGCTTGGTTTAAACAAATATATCTGTGTGTCACCTGTCACTAGATACTGTCCATAACTTGTTTAAATAAATTAATATATAATATTAATTATATAAAAATTGAATTCACCTCTATGCCTTATCTTTTTGTCTTTATTCTTTTGTCTAGCTTTTTAATAATTCAAATCATTGCTTTAAGTCTATATAGAAACATCTGGTTCAAGGGGGACCAATAACAATGTTTCATTTTTTGGTATGCTTTTCAGTTGGGTAGTGTAGTAGATAGTGTCATTCTTGCCTGGAATCAGAAAGACCTGAGTTTGTAAAGACCTGATCTTGAACAAGTGACTCCTGTTTGCCTCAGTTTCCTCATCTGCAAAATGGGTGGCTGTAAGAATCAAAGAAGATAATGGTTGTGTTTAACACAATACCTGGCACATAATGCTGTATTATAATTATCGGGTGTGTTTTGTGCCTACCAATTCATTTTTCAGCATATTCATGGTATCAAGATGGGAAATTTCTGTGGAGTCCAGTTTTTCATTCCTTCTTCCAGACATAGCCTTTCTGTTATATTTCTCATCATTCTTAACTATTTCTACTTTTCTATTGAAATCTATAAGTATCTAAGAGTTGTGTTGATTTAATATAGAAGCTGAGTTTTTCTTCAGTATTTCTTTGCCTTTGCAATGTATTTGTTTTCATGCTATTTTTATTTTTAACAAATACTTTTGAGCACAATTCAAGGTGATCCAATATTCAGTGCAATGCTGTTTCTGATTGCCTTTGAAAATCTATTAGCCAACTTTTTTTTGGCCTTTCTTGGAAGCTATCCTTCTATTTAGCAAAGTTAGCTGATTTTATTTACAATGAGAATGGCAAGATTGAGATAATTCAGCTTCTCATCAATCACAGAATAAGGACCTCATATTTCAAATATCAATAGCCAAACGGGCTGGAAGCAGAATTGAAAATGAGAGGATCAATGCTAAAGACATTTTGGAGGGACAAATGATAAGATTCATCAACAAATTGAATGTGGGTAGGTGAAGAGGAGGCAAAGATTCATCAAGACATGAATCCATGGTTTCCAATTTGGGTGACTAGATGACGGGACCTTGAAGAAATAGGGAAACAGGGAGGGCAGGCAGACTGAGTGATTAATTTTGCATATGTTGTCTACAAATTTACATAGACAATCCTGTTTTGCTTGATAGAATATTAACTCCTTAGAAGCAAGGATTGCTACAAATTAGTCTTTGAATCTCCAACATCTAGGTCAGTAGCAGCACACAAAGCTAGTCAATACAGCTGTGATTTCACTAATTCTGGGAAATTCCAGGTAAGGAAACTCCACCAGCCGATTTCTCTGCAACAGGACAGTTGCCTAATACACTGAAAGGTAAAATGATTTTTCTAACAGTCACTATGTTATAAGCAGGATTTAAACCTATTATCTAGCTTGGATGAAACCAGCTCTTTCTACTATGTCAGAGGTGTCAAGTTCTCTGAAAGCAACCAGATTAACATGTAATTAGGAAATGTTTAACAAAATCAGTAAAAACACAGATAATAAATTTGTGGTTTTCCAAATCAATTTATGGCCCAGAGATTCTTTTTTATTTGTGTCTCATCACACTGGCTCTCTTTATAGTGGATGCTTTAAAAAATGCCTTTTGGTTGGCTGGGAATGAACAATTTTAGAAACATTTTTGATATGTTGAGTATGAGAAGCTCCTGGGACATTGCTTGATTGGTTGTCTTTTATACTCAAAGAGGACCAAAATGACATGACTGTATTAGAGTCCAGTTACATAGTATCTGACTGTGGCTGATTAGACCAATACAAGCCCAGAATGCTCTGCTACAGGTAAAACACAAAAAATACTTAAGTCCTGAGATATACATCTGCATGAAGATGTACTGATAGCAGCTGGTAATTGGGTTTGTGGTTTGGTAAAAATGTACATTTGGGAGACACCTGCACAGAGATAATGCCAAGAGAATGCATAAGATGGTCAAGGAAATGTAGTTAGAGATGATCTGAGGACAAAGAGCTGGGATGAGTATTATGAGCCAGCAAGAGACAAAGATGGGTCAGAGGAAAAAGCAGCAGCCGGAAGAAGAGTGAATACAGAGAAACAGATGCTAGTAAGTTGTTTCCCAGTGAGAAGAAGGAAATGTGAAGCCCCAATATTAACCATTTTGGCTTCTTAAAAACAAAATAAAAAGCATCAACACTTAAAACCTGTTCCCACATTTTCAGACACTTAAGATAAAGAGCAGGGACTGACTTAGACCAGAGGAGTCTCTGAGACACATGGAAGATTCTTCATTCACTAGCTTAAAGATAAAATGGACTTGGTGTTGAAAGATCTGGGTTTAAGTTTCAGCTCTTCTTTCCAGATCTTCATTCATCTATATAAAATGAATGGGTTGGGTCAAATGATCTTCAAGACCTTTTCCAGCTCTAAAAGGAAGACAAAACATGTGCAGCTGCTAGAAGGATTTGTGAATTTAAAAAGGTCTTTACTGGATTGTTGGGTTCTCTTCTTAAGTCCTGGAAAATGTGTTGAAGGGGTCAATGTGAAGCCACTGAGCTAGAAATCCTCAGGGCAGTGGGGCAGGGGCCCACCAGGGATTTTTATTTAACACACTATCTCCTGTAACAGCAGAATGCTTTAAGGTACTTAGCAGGAGACATGTGTGAAACATTTGCCAAATGAAAAGGAGGCACACTCACAATCAGACAGTGTTGAAACTAGAAGAGATTCCATTTTACAGATGGGGACACAGGGAGGCCAGAAGAGGCCCAAGGATTTAGTCAAGTAAACAGTCAGTTTACTATCAGTAAACAAAATTGGAATTTGAAATTCAGTCCTTTGACTCCAACTTCCATAACATACCCTGGGAGTTTTGGGGAGGTCTCTGGGAGACTAGCCCAAAACAGGGCTTGATATCCCAATTCCCAGATCCTTAGGGGTCAAGAGGCACAATGAACAAGGAAACTAGGCTCATCCATGGCCCTAAACTCTACAGCAGGAAGGCACTGAGCTGTTTGCTTAGTGCCCTCTGGTGATCAGGAGGGGCCACCACAGGCTCTTACTCCTAACCAGTACCCTACCCATATTTTGATGAGTTCCAACCAACACTCATAGGGTCCCTTTCCCTTTAGTGGCTAATTTTGTAGATTCCTGAACTGCACCAGAGCAAGATCACTTCCCAACTTTACAATTA
Source organism: Myrmecobius fasciatus (assembly GCA_023553655.1). NCBI lineage: Eukaryota > Metazoa > Chordata > Mammalia > Dasyuromorphia > Myrmecobiidae > Myrmecobius > Myrmecobius fasciatus. The sequence goes on from JAJPUD010000500.1 coordinate 599,930, forward strand.
ACTGGAAAAGTATCTTCAGCTACTCAGCACACAGAAGAACATGAAGGAGCTCAAAAAGTTGTTATTATTCTATGTCAAGGGCTCCTCTGCTTCCTTAAATGCTTTCTAGAGCCCACCTGGACTTTAAGAGGTGAACCATAGAAAGAAACCCAGTGCCTGCTGTTATAAACTCTGTCTTGACTTCAGCTACTTTTGTTATCCATATTCAAGGTCATTTCCTTCATGAAGCCCTCCTTGAGCCTTCCCCTTTTCCTTCCTCCTCATTATTACATAGTTACATGTATACATGTGTTTAGTTCTTGACTAAAGGAGGGAAACCCTTACATCCTCTGGATCTTGTATATGCACATTAGACATTTAGTAATGAAGCTTAAATAGCAAATGAATTTACTGCATTGACAGCCAGAAGGCATGAGTTCCTGCCTTTGTTCTGCCTCTAAGGAATTCCATGTGTAATCTTAGAGTTATATCCCTTTAGTTTTCCCATCTCCAAAATAAGGGTTAGTTGAAGGTTAATGCGCTGCTTCTAGCACTCTCTATATGGTCTGATCCCTTCCATTTTCCAGTGAGAAGACTCACTAGTGTTTCCAAGACATGGGCAAGCAGGAAGGGAAGTAAATGTCATTCCTGTGACTTCATTGTTAAATCCATTCTTGCTACATTTAAGTTCATAAAAATAATAATTACTAAAATTCAGCAAATTCTGAAACACAAGTTAATTTTGCTTTAGAGAAGAGCCCCTTAACTCACCTGGAATACTCTCATGATTTAAAACCTGTATATGCTTTAACAATTACCTTACATAACACCTCCTCTGAGACCACTTCAGAAACATTGCTTCACTCTCTGACCACTTTCTACTTTGTTGGTGCTTAATCAAATATTCCTTTTTATACTTCTCATTTCCTATTATTGAGTCCCCACAGATGCAGGAAGTAACCTTGGGGAACACAAATTCTAGTAGGTCCTATCAAACTGGCATGGCTTGGAATGTTTGGAAGAGACTATTAAAATAGCGTTATTAGACACCAAGTGCTAAATATTTTTCCCTGACTGGACTCTTGAGCTCTGTGAGGGGGGTGGATCTTATGATCCTGCTCCTCTTTGTATCACTAATGTTCAGCAAAGGTACACATTAGGGTCTCCAGAAATGTTTGCTGATCTAAATTTTACTTCTGGTGAATGGCAAAGTTCTGAGATGGGTCCTTCCTTTCCTTTCTAAAGAGGTCCAGGTAGGAAGGCTTTATGAAAAAAATTCTCGCTGAACAATAGAACATAGGACAGTGACAAACACTTAGAAAACATTCAGACTACAAGGTACTGGTATGTTTTAATAGACTGTTTACGTGTTTCTGAATCTATTCTGAAGACGTTTTTAGATCTGTTCCCTCAATTACAGCAAACAACTTATAAAAATCAATTTTTTTAAAAAATGGAGTTAACATAATATCTTTATTTTAAGTGCCATTCATGCATATCAGTTCTGGCAGCAACAATCCTAATGACACTTGGAATATGTTCTACAGCACTAAACTGTTACAAAGAATCCGTGCCGTTCATCATAGAGGCAAAGTAGTAAACCGTGCAATAACAAAACGGTAGAAACATTAAAACACTGACTGTAGAACAGCAGTACAGATAAAAGGTTGTGATGCACAAAAAGCCAATGCATTTTCATCACATATATACAATATAGATATGTACACATCACCCTCTGAATGAACAATATCAAAATACTCTATTCCATTGGAAATAATCCCCAGGTCGATTCCCTCCCACCCTAGAAGGACATGAGAGACAAATATTTACAAGAAAGCACATTGACACATTGACATTCAAAAAACCAGGCCACAAATGCCAGTTGCACTGTTCTCCTGGACAGGCTGCCCCACTGTGAGTTTTGCGCATTTTTTTTTTAAATATTTCTAAAAAGTGTATGGTCAATTTAAGCACAAGGCATAACTTCTGAATTTGTAACTATCAAATGCAGCAACTACCCAGAGCATAGAGGGATAAAGACTGAGATCCAGACACAAAGGGATGGTTTTCTATTGAAAAAAAAAAAAAAAAAAATCTGTACATGTTTCTGAACCACAAGATGGCAGAAGGGGAATTATAAGACAGTACTGAGACTTCACCTCAGTATCCATTTTTGCTAATTCCAAATCCACATAAATGAATCAACAAATTATTACTAAATTGGAAATTAACCTCACAAAATTTATAAAATTTCAGTCAGTGGTTAGCTAGAGCACACATTTCTAACCAAATCCCTCTGTATAAAAATTGCATTCAAATATCTAAAATGGTTTTAAAGTGCATATTGCTACTTAATAATCTAAACAGACTGGAAGCCGCTACCAACAGTGAAATGTTTAACCCGGCTTTAAAAAAAAAATCCCAACTTATCCTCGATGGGCTATTACCACCTCTGCATTCTCTAAAGAGACCTCTCTAGGTTTTTTGCCACTAGGGAAGAAGATCTAGGTAACTAGGTTACATTAAGATGCTCCTTCCTCTCCATCACTAGCAGCCTCCTTGTGCTTCATTTGAGATAATGTTTCACTGTCTCTGCATAAAAAAGAAAAAAGATGTGGTTTTTTTTTGCTAGTTAAGAAATTCTGCTATCTAATTACAGAAAAGACCATTTATTTCAACTCCATGGTCAGGAGAGAAACTTAGTTGTGATTTGATCTCCTATAGAATGGTTGTTAGGTAGGTGTTCATTCATTCCTTGATTAGATGGAACCCATGGGTATTCTACTTGTGAAGAGAGAATTTTTGGCAAATTCCTTTTCCCTTCACTGAAAATTTTAAATGTTTCAATTTTCAAAATTTGTTTCTGTTAGTTTTACTATAAAACTAAGAAAATAAGCAAACTTGTATTAAATACGAAACAAAACAAAAACCAGAAAATGTCTGATTCCAAGGAATTGTCTAATAGTCTGTTAACTTCAAATCTGTCACATAGGAAAGGAAATCTATAATTTTCCCATAGTTTCAGTGTAATTACAAAAGAAACTGACAGAGGTTAACACCTTCAATTTTCTAGGTTCTAGCAGGAAGCAGGAATTCCGTTACCCAAATGAACTCTGAATTGAATACTTTCTCTAACTGCTAAGTTTCATACACCCAAAACAGAGAAATGGTAACCATTCCCAGAACAAGTAACTACACAGAAGACAATTTAAGTTCTTTTGGTTCATTCACAATTACTCAAGACTGTAATTATGCTTTACTCTAACTTTTCTATTTCTCCATAATGAGCCCAACTGAAGCTGAACTTTCACAGAAGGTAGTAGTAATAAATATTAAAATAAAATTTTATAATAATAAATACATTAGTAAGTGAAAGTATAAGCATTGACTGCTTAAAGCATCAGGCTGTGCTCAATTTCTATCTGGTTAAATCAATTTTATAGTCATTACAGAGGATTTTATTAAAAAATTAACAAAGGCCACTGACAATATATGCTAAGTAAATGACAAAATTTCAAAAACTTAAATGACTTTGGTCTATTTTTTTCTTCAGCTATTCATGAAAAATTTGCCACTTTGGATTTGTGTATCAAGCTTTCAAACTGTGGACTCTGAATTCCTTTGCTTGCTGAACAGAAGTCAAATGCACATGTACTATTTTGGCCTATAGAATGGTGAAGGAGGGACTAAAGGAAACTGGGCTTAGAAAAGTTAATTTCTTAATAATTACCTACACAAAAGAAAAGAATCTTAAGGAAAGGAGCCTAACTTCTTAAGACATTGTAATCCAATTAGGAAAAAGTTTAATTTTCTTACTTTTGTACATATATTTACACAACATATGTATCTATAAACTGTTTGCAGCAAAAGAGGCTCTGTCTAGAAATCAGTCTGGCACTTGTGGTCAACATCAAACCAACACAAGCTAAAAGCTGTCCAAATCACATGACAGTAATGAGCTACGGCAGCTGGCAGGGAGACAGACATGGAGTACTTGTTTGGGTCAAATAAAAGCCATAAGTTATCCTGCTAAATATTTTTGATTGTCTTCAAAGTAAATTTAGATAGCATCTTTATAGTGATTATAATCTTCACCTTGTCATTTGTGAATTCAGGTTCACCCTTTCTTTTTAAACTGTATGGAAAACAAGGTCACAGTTCTTATGCCCTCAAAAAGTCCTACACAATGGAATCCCAATCAAAGTCATCCTGAATGTCATCTGGAGGCAGAGCGCGCCGCATCTGGAAGGCTGAAGAAGGCATCATATGCTGCTGGCTCATTGCTCCATGATGTCCTGTAAAAAAATGGAAGTCATGTAATTTTTTCATGGAGATCAGGAATAATACAATAAACACACCACTCTACTTTCAGACAGCATAGGGCATCTGTCAGTAAGCCGAGTTCTAATGATATGACAGACTTGGGGAAATGAAGCCAAAATGTGAGCAGGACAAGGCTCTTCTAGGACATCAGAAAAGGGGATCTATGTACAGAGAAAATAAGTGGTGTACTTCAGGAGACTTCTGAGCCCTTACCCTTTTGCCATTCTAAAGTGAGGTGATATGGTGGAGTAGAATGAGCAATGGACATAAGTGTCAAACTCAAATTTTGTGGCTACAATCTTAAACCTGCCCCTTAACATGGCCTTAAAGTCACTTAAATCTCTTAGGGCTTCAGCTTTCTGAAGAGGACTGAACTTGACAGTTTCTCAAGTTTCCTCCAACTCTAAATCCTATGCTTCTGTGATCTCCTCATGTCAATCTATTTCTTCTGGTACAAAAATCTATGATAGCTATCAACCAGGGCTGCATGTGTATGATGTACACAGATACTATTCTTCATGATCACAGAAGATGTAACTTGTAGAAGATGAAAGTTCCTTACTTTGGGACTACCAAACTGGAAATAATTTCTGTGTACCCTATAGTCCCCAACCATGATTCCAGAAACAGTGAGAAATATCTGAGACTGGGGTGAAGTTAAGAGGCTAGAAAGTCCTCATTTAAATCAGCTTTTAATCTACTCCATTTTATTGATGAAAATGTCCTTTGGAATAGTCAAAAGCCTTGCTAATACAAAAAGGAGATAATTCTCAATTTCTTATCTTTCTCTAAGCCTGTTGAGCTGTTAATCTGCCACAACTTGCATCTTAAGAGAATTGTGTAACTTTCTAATAATAAGCTCCTTTCAAAGACAATCAATTGGCTATAGTTCCCTATGCTGCTGCTGCTATTTTAACTTTAATATTCCATGACATAAATAAGTATTGGGAAGGAAGTCTCTCCCCAACTACTTGCACCTCTGGCTCAAATTATACTATTAGAATTATAAAAAGAAGGTATCTTAAGGGCACCTAATCCAATTTGCTGCTAGGCAGAAACAATTCCCTATACATGTATCTAACAAATGACCATCCAACTTCTACATGAAGGCCCCTAGAGATGGGACGCTCTCTAACTGCAAACACAGCCCATTCCACTTTTGGATAGCTCATGGTAAAAGTTTCTTCCTCATACCAAGTTGAAACTTGAACCTCTGAAATTTCCCTCGGGAGTCAAGTAAAACAAGATTAATCTTTCCCAGAAGCTTAGCCTATCAGATGATCAAAGACAGTTATCATATTTCCTCTAAGGCATCTCTTCTAATCACTGGTTTTTAGAATTCTTCTCATCATCTTAGTCACCATCACGATTCTACCTCTCTAGCCATCCCCACACACATATGTTAACATGTCAATGTCCTTCCAAAAACATGGTGCCAAGAACCAAACAATAATTTGACTCTATTTCAGAATTTCCAAGTGCCAGATGGCAAAATCAAGTCACAATGGCTTGATGAAAGTGTACAGCTCAACAGAATGATGAAAACTTGAGATTCTGAAAGAATTCTGTGTGGACCCATGACAAGCTATAAAGAGATTAAATACAGATTATGTGTATCATACCTACACATACATGCTCACTCAAAAAGAGGGAAACTACATTGAATTACCTGCAATTGTTGATCCTGGAGTGCTAAGTGATTGTGGGATGTGAGGATAACCAGGGGGAGGCATCACTGAAGGAGGGAGGTTTTGCCTGGAGTCTATGTACAAGTTTCCTATACATAATAAAAAGAAAAACATATAAAGTTTTAAAATAGCACTAAACAATCAGGATGACTATGGTTAATATATATCAGTTTACATCAATACTACTTATATCTATTTAAGTTTTCTTCACTTCAATCAAATAATGAAAAAAGCGCATTTATTAAGAGCACTTATTACAGGTACCATGTTAGGCCCTGGTAATATAAAAACCTGACACTCAAGGAGTTTTAGAGACACACATGTGGATAAATAAAATATACAACCTAAAGTACTGGGGAGGAGGCAGTAGCAACTAATCAGATTAGAAAAACTTCATGTTACGCTAAGCCATAAAAGAAACCAGGAATTCTAAGGGAATGAGGTGAGGAAATGTGATTTAAGTATGGGAGACAGCCAGTGAAAAGGCACAAAAGATTGGGATAGCTGAATTGTAGAGTGTGAAGGGAAGTAATGTATAATAAGGCTGGAGAAGTGTGGGGTCAATAAAAAGCTTTTTAACATCAAAGAGAAGAATTTGTTATGTTATTCCAAGTGGTAATAAATAGCTACTAAGATTTAGTGTAGTAGGCAAGTGACATGGTCAAATCTTCGCTTTAGGGAAAACCAATTTGGCAGATATATAAAGGACTGACTGGATTGAGAAGAGACTTGAAGGTGAATGAGTAATTAGGAAGCTATTGCAATAGTATAAATGGAAGATGAACTACTCTGAACTAGGGTAGTCTATGTGACTGGAAAAGAAGATGAAATTGTATGAGAAGTTATAGAAAGAAAGATTGGTAAATTTAGATTTGAAGCATAAGGAAGAGGAGTTATGGATGTCACAGTTTTAGAATCTGGGAAAATGGAAGGACAGTGGTGGTCTTGATAATAAAAAGGATGTTTGGAAGAGGGGCAAGCTTAGGAAGAGAGATATGTTCTGCATAATGAGATGAGTGTGGGAGTTCCAGCAGAAAATACCTACAAGGCAGCTAATAGTGATCAGAGACCAGAACTTAGGAAAAAAACTAAAATTGATAATGTACACAGTAGATAGATGGACATAGAGAGACAGACAGATAGATTTGGAAATCATCTGCATAGAGACAGTAACTGAATCTACAGGAGCTGATGTGGTCACCAAGTGAGAGAGTACTTAAAGAAATGAGAGCCTAGAACAATCTTGGGGTATCCTCATCGTTAGGGAGTATGGCAATGGATGATGATTTAACAACGTGGAGAAAGTAGTCAGATAGGCAGAAGAGTCAAGAGAAAATCATGTTTGAAATAACCAGAGAAAACCAAAGAAAAAAAGGTAGTCAATGGTTTCAAAGACTGCAGAAAGTTCAAGGAAAGTTCACTAAAAATAAGCTATTTAAATATAGCAATGAAAGGATCACTAATAATCTTGTAGAGAGATCATTCATTTGAGTAATTAAGATGGAAGCCAGAAAGTGAAAGGTTAAGGGGACGTAGAGATGAAAGTGGCCAGCTTTTTCCTAGAAGTTGGCCTGAGAAAGAGAAGAGATAGAATGATAGAAATGAAGAAAAAGTAGGGTGTCATTTCTTTATTTTTTTAAAATGCATAGGAGCAATTTGGGTGTTTTTGTAGGCAGCAGGGATATAACTAATACATGGGGGGGGAGAGATTAGGAGAAGGTATATGACTTTTTTTTTTTTAATTTTATTTTATTTGCAAAACATATGTATGGGTAATTCTTCAACATTAACCCTTACATAGCTTTCGTCACAAATTTTTCCCCCCAATTCTCCATCCCTCCCCTAGATGGCAGGATATCCACTACATGTTAATTATGTTAAAATACTTGACAAGTCGAATATATGTATACATATTTCCAAACTTATCATTGTTGAGCAAGAAAAATCGTATCGGGGATTTTCCAGGGGACGGAGACAAGATGGTGGAGTGAAAACGTGACTCTCTGCGTCTTCTCCGATCTTCTCTCAAACCAACAATAAAATAAGCCTCTGAACTGATCTTCAAGTCAACGAATTTAGAAATACTTGGATACTGCTTGCTGATACCTCTGAATAACTTCACATCAGGTTTGTCTATCTCAGACAGAGGGATAAAGAGTGGTGTAGGCCGGAAGTGAGAGTGGGACTCAGCTCAGCTCATTGAGGCAAAAACTCCAAACTCCAAACATCTGAAGTTTATCTGAGGGACACTCTGCCCTGATAGGGGGCAGGTGTTCTGGCAGACTTGCTTTGTTTAAGGAGTAATTCGGACCTAGTCCTAGCCCCCACCAGCCCAGCACTTTAAATTAATTCGACAAATTGCCCCAGGGCAAGGAGCTTTAGCCTAGGTTTTTCCAAACCTTAAAGAGATATACACGCTGTTAAAAAAAAAAAAAAAATGAAGAAGCAAAAGAGAGCTCTCACCATAGACAGCTTTTATCGAGACAGAGAAGGGCTGACCCCAGATTCTGAGGTTCCTTTAGACAAAACTTCAGAGGATGTTATTAAGGACCATCACTGGTCCCCTTTTCAAAAGGCCTTTCTGGAAGATTGCATACAGAATCTCAAAAGAGAGTTGAAGGATAAATGGGAAAATAAACTGAAGTCAGTGCAAGAAGCCCTCCAAAAGAGATATGATAAAGACACCAATTTATTGAAAAATAAAATTAGTGAAGTGGAAAAAGAGTGCAATGAACAAACTGGCCAGTTAGAAAAGGAGCTTAAAAAGGTAACTGAAGAAAACATCACTTTAAAAATAAGAATTGAACAAATGCAAGTGAATGACTCAATAAGACTTCAAGAATCAAACAAAAACAAAAAAAAATGAAAAATTAGAAGAAAATATGAAATATCTCCTAGGAAAAACAACTGACTTGGAAAATAGATCTAGGAGAGACAATCTAAGAATTATTGGACTTCCTGAAAGTCATGATGGAAAGAAGAATCTAAACACCATCTTCCAGGAAATCCTGAAAGAAAACTGCCCTGAGATTGTAGAATCAAAGGGCAAAATCACCATTGAAAGAATTCACCAATCACCTCCTGAAAGAGACCCCAAAATTAAAACCCCAAGGAATATCGTGGCTAAATTTCAGGACTATAGCACCAAGGAAAAGATTCTGCTTGCAGCTAGAAAGAAACAATTCAAATACCAAGGATCAATAATTAGAATCACACAGGATCTGTCAGCCTCCACACTGAAGGATCAAAGGGCCTGGAACCAGATATTCCGATGGGCAAAGGAACTTGGATTACAGCCAAGAATAACCTATCCAGCTAGAATGAGCATTATCCTCCAGGGAAGAAGATGGTCATTCAATGACATAGGTGAATTTCACCTATTTCTAATGAAAAGACCAGATCTGAACAAAAAATTCGACATCCAAACACAGAACTCAAGAGATGGATAAAAAGGTAAAAAGGAAAAGACTCTTGAGAACTTTATTTTTACTAGGGGGATACTTAAAATTTGGGGGTATAATGCACTAGATATTACTTTGATAATATGAAAAAGAGAACCAGAGGGGGAAAGGTTGTCATACTGGGGAAAAGAGGGACAAAGTGGTAAAATAAGATCTTTAAAAAAAAAAAAAGGAGGTAAAAACAAGGTAAAATCTCTTGAAGAGGCAAAGAAAACCTAGTATAATTGAGAGAAAGAGGGGAGGGAGATGAGCATTGTGTAAATCTTACTCTCATCAGGTTGGGCTCTAAAAATGTATATCAGACACTTCATTTTCACATAGAAACTTGTCTTTTGCTAGAGGGAAGGGGGAGGGAAAGGAGGAAAAGAAAGGGGTAAACTAATAGGAGGGAAAATAGAAGAATCAGGGGAAAGGAGTAAAAACAGGGGGAGGGGACCTAAAGGGTGGAGTATTGTTTGGGGGAGGGGGTCATCAAAAGCAAATTACTGAGGAGGGAGGAAGGGAGAAAGGGGAAAGGAAAGGGGAAAACATAACTTGGGTAAATAAGATGGCAGGAAATAAAGAATTAGTTATTCTAACTGTGAATGTGAATGGGATGAACTCTCCCATAAAGCTGAAGCGGATATCAGATTGGATTAAAAATCAGAATCCCACAATATACTGTCTACAAGAAACACATCTAAAACATAGTGACACATATAGGATGAAGGTAAAAGGCTGGAGCAGAACCTATTATGCTTCAGGTGAACAAAAAAAAGCAGGGGTAGCAATCCTTTTCTCAGATCAAGTAAAAGCTAAGATAGATCTAATCAAAAGAGATAAGGAAGGAAACGATATTTTATTAAAGGGTACCATAGATAATGTAGTAATATCTATACTAAATATATACGCACCAAGTGCAATAGCATCCAGATTCCTAGGGGAGAAGTTAAGAGAGATGCAAGAGGAAATAGACAGCTAAACGATACTAGTGGGGGATCTCAACCTTGCTCTCTCAGAATTAGATAAATCAAACCACAAAATAAACCAATTGTTAGAAAAGTTAGGTATGATAGATTTATGGAAAAAGTTGAATGGAGACAGTAGAGAGTTTACTTTTTTCTCAGCAGTCCATGGAACCTATACAAAAATTGACCATGTGTTAGGGCATAAAAACCTCAAAATCAAATGCAGAAAGGCAGAAATAGTAAATGCATCTTTTTCAGATCATGATGCAATAAAAATCACATGCAATATAAGGCCAGGAGAAAATAAACCAAAAGGTAATTGGAAATTAAATAATCTAATCCTGAAGAATGAATGGATGAAAGAGCAAATCATAGACACAATCAATAATTTCATCCAGGAGAATGACAATAAGGAGACAACATACCAAAATTTGTGGGATACGGCCAAAGCAGTTATAAGGGGCAATTTTATAACTCTAGATGCTTACTTGCATAAAATAGAGAAAGAAAACATCAACAAATTGGGTTTATTATTAAAAAAAACTAGAAAAAGAACAAATTAAAAACCCTCAATTAAATACCAAATTGGAAATTCTAAAAATAAAAGGAGAAATTAATAAAATTGAAAATAAGAAAACCATTGAATTAATAAATAAAACTAAGAGTTGGTTCTATGAAAAAACCAACAAAATAGATAAGCCTTTAGTTAATTTGATAAGAAAAAGGAAAGAGGAAAATCAAATCGTTAGTCTCAAGAATGATAAGGGAGAACTTTCTTCCAATGAAGAGGAAATTAGAGCAATAATTAGGAGTTACTTTGCCCAACTTTATGCCAATAAGTTTGATAATCTAAATGAAATGGAGGAATATCTACAAAAATATAGATTGCCCAGGTTAACAGAAGAGAATATAAATTATTTAAATAGCCCCATATTAGAAAATGAAATAGAACAAGCTATTAACCAACTCCCTAAGAAAAAATCTCCAGGGCCAGATGGATTTACATGTGAATTCTACCAAACATTCTAAGAACAATTAATTCCAATACGATACAAACTATTTGAGAAAATAGGGACAGAAGGTATACTGCCAAATTCCTTCTATGAGACTGATATGGTGCTGATAGCTAAACCAGGTACGGTGAAAACAGAGAAAGAAAACTATAGACCAATTTCCCTAATGAATATTGATGCAAATATTTTAAATAAGATATTAGCAATGAGATTACAGAAAGTCATCCCCAGGATAGTACACTATGACCAAGTAGGATTTATACCAGGGAGGCAGGGCTGGTTCAATATTAGGAAAATTATCAGCATAATTAATTATGTTAATAACCAAACTAACAAAAACCATATGATTAGCTCAATAGATGCAGAAAAAGCATTTGATAAAATCCAACACCCATTCCTATTAAAAACACTAGAGAGTATAGGAATAAATGGGCTTTTCCTTAAAATGATCAGTAGCATCTATTTAAAACCATCAGCAAGCATCATATGTAATGGAGATAAACTAAAACCATTCTCAATAAGATCAGGAGTGAAACAAGGCTGCCCACTGTCACCATTACTACTTAATATTGTATTAGAAATGTTAGCTTTGGCAATAAGAGAAGAAAAGGCGATAAAAGGAATCAGAGTAGGTAATGAAGAAACCAAATTATCACTCTTTGCTGATGACATGATGGTATACTTAGAGAACCCTAGAGACTCAACTAAAAAACTACTAGAAACAATTCACAACTTT
>JAJPUD010000500.1:617076-631663 GCA_023553655.1 Myrmecobius fasciatus
CGGAGCCAAAAGGTGACTCTCTGCGTCCTCCTCCGAACTTCTCTCAAATCAACAATAAAATAAGTCTCTGAACTGATCTTCAAGTCAACGAATCAGGAAATTTGGATACTGCTTGCAGATATCTCTGAAAAACTTTACATCAGGTTTGTCTAGCTCGGACAGAGGGATAAACAGAGGACTCCGGTGTCAGAGAACTCTGGTGGAGGCCAGAAGTGAGGGTGGGACTCAGCTCAGCTCATTGTGGCAAAAACTCCAAACTCCAAACTCCAAACATCTGAAGTTTATCTGAGGCACTGGGGACACTCTCCCCTGATTGGGGGCAGGTGTTCTGGCAAACTTGCCTTGTTTAAGGAGTCGGACTTAGTCCTAGCCCCCACCGGCCCAGCACCTTAAATTAATTCGCCAAAGCGCCTCAGGGCAAAATCTTCAGCCAGCCATTTCAGCCGCCGTTTTTTTTCCCCTACCTTAAAGAGATATTCACGCTGTCTTAAAAAAAAAAAAAAAATGAAGAGGCAAAAGAGAGCTCTCACCATAGACAGCTTTTACAAAGAGAAAGAGGAGAAGACCCCAGAGCCAGAGGTTCCTTTAGACATAACTCCAGAGGGAATCAGCAAGGACCGACCATCACTGGTCCCAGTTTCAAAAGGCCTTTCTGGAAGATTGCTTAAAGAACCTAATAAAAGAACTGGAGGATAAATGGGAAAATAAATTGAAATTAGTGCAAGAAGGATACAGTATCTTGCAAGAAGGATATGATGCCCTGCAAAAAAGATATGAAAAAGACACCAATCTATTGAAAAATAAAATTAGTGAAGTGAAAAAAGAGTGCAATGAACAAAAAAATTCAATTGGTCAGTTACAAATGGAGCTTAGAAAGGTAACTGAAGAAAACAACACTTTAAAAATAAGAATTGAACAAATGCAAGTGAATGACTCAATAAGACTTCAAGAATCAGTCAACCAAAAACAAAAAAATGAAAAATTAGAAGAAAATATGAAATATCTCCTAGGAAAAACAACTGATTTGGAAAATAGATCTAGGAGAGACAATCTAAGGATTATTGGACTTCCTGAAAGCCATGATGAAAAAAAGAATCTAAACACTATCTTCCAGGAAATTCTGAAAGAAAACTGCCCTGAGATTGTAGAATGAAAGGGCAAAATCACCATTGAAAGAATTCACCAATCACTTCCTGAAAGAGACCCCAAAATTTAAACCCCAAGGAATATCGTGGCTAAATTTCAGGACTATAGCACCAAGGAAAAGATTCTGCTAGCAGCTAGAAAGAAACAATTCAAATACCGAGGATCAATAATTAGAATCACACAGGATCTGTCAGCCTCCACACTGAAGGATCAAAGGGCCTGGAACCAGATATTCCGATGGGCAAAGGAACTTGGATTACAGCCAAGAATAACCTATCCAGCTAGAATGAGCATTATCCTCCAGGGAAGAAGATGGTCATTCAATGACATAGGTGAATTTCACCTATTTCTAATGAAAAAACCAGATCTGAACAAGAAATTCAACATCCAAACACAGAATTCAAGAGATGCATAAAAAGGTAAAAAGGAAAGGACTCTTGAGAACTTTATTTCTACTAGGGGGATGCTTAAAGTTTGGGGATATAATTAACTAGATATTACTTTGGTAATATGAAAAAGAGAACTAGAGGGGGAAAGATTGTCATACTGGGGAAAAGAGGGAAAAAGTGGTAAAATAAGATCTAAAAAAAAAATGAGGTAAAAACAAGGTAAAATCTCTTGAAGAGGCAAAGAAAACCTAATATAATTGAGAGAAAGAGGGGAGGGAGTTGAGCATTGTGTAAATCTTACTCTCATCAGGTTGGGCCCTAAAAGTGTATATCAGACACTTGATTTCACATAGAAACTTGTCTGTTGCTAGAGGGAAGGGGGAGGGAAAGGAGGAAAAGAAAGAGATAAACTAATAGAAGGGAAAATAGAAGAATCAGGGGAAAGGAGTAAAAACAGGGGGAAGGGATCTAAAGGGTGGAGTAAAGATCAATGTTGGGAAACTATCCTTATACATGTTATACAAATAAAAAGCTTTAATTAAAAATAAAAAAGAGATACAAAAAGAAATTCCATTTCAAATAACAGATGATAGGATAAAATATCTGGGAATCTATCTGCCAAGGAAAAGTCAGAAACTATACGAACTAAACTACAAAACACTTTCCACACAAATAAAATCAGACCTAATCAATTGGAAAAACATTAAGTGCTCATGGGTAGGCAGAACGAACATAATAAAAATGACAATACTACCCAAACTAATCTACTTATTTAGTGCCATACCAATCAAACTCCCAAGAAATTATTTTACAGATCTAGAAAAAATAGTAGCAAAGTTCATTTGGAAGAACAAAAGGTCAAGGATTTCAAGGGGATTAATGAAAAAAAAAGGCAGATGAAGGTGGCCTTGCTGTACCAGATCTAAAACTATATTATAAAGCAGCGATCATCAAAACCGTTTGGCATTGGCTAAGGAATAGAGCAGTCGATCAGTGGTACAGGATAGGTTATCAGGACAATCTAGGCAATAACCTTAACAATCTAGTATTCAATAAACCCAAAGACCCCAGTTTTTGGGATAAGTACTCACTATTCGGCAAAAACTGCTGGGAAAATTGGAAACTAGTGTGGAAGAAATTAGGGCTTGACCCATACCTAACACCACATACCAAAATAAGATCTAAATGGGTTCATGATCTGGATATAAAGAGTGATTTTGTAAACAAGTTAGAGGAACGTAATATAGTTTACTTCTCAGACCTGTGGAGAAGGAATAAATTTATGTCCAAAGAAGATCTGGAACTCCTAATTGAACACCAGATAGATAATTTTGATTATATTAAGTTAAAAAGTTTCTGTACAAATAAAACTAATGCTGACAAGATTAGGAGGGAAGCATCAAATTGGGAAATCATCTTTACATTTAATGGTTCTGATAAAGGCCTCATTTCTAAAATATATAGAGAATTGTCTCATATATGTAAGAATTCAAGCCACTCTTCAATAGATAAGTGGTCAAGGGATATGAACAGACAATTTTCAGATGATGAAATTAAAACCATCTCTAGTCATATGAAAAGTTGCTCCAAATCACTATTGATCAGAGAAATGCAAATTAAGACAACCCGGAGGTACCACTATACACCTGTCAGATTGGCTAAAATGACAGGAAAAGATAACGATGAATGTTGGAGGGGATATGGGAAAACTGGGACACTGATACATTGTTGGTGGAACTGTGAATGGATCCAACCATTCTGGAGAGCAATTTGGAACTATGCTCAAAAAGTTATCAAACTGTGCATACCCTTTGACCCAGCAGTATTTCTACTGGGCCTATATCCCAAAGAGATCTTAGAAGAGGGAGGGCCCCACATGTGCAAGAATGTTTGTGGCAGCCCTTTTTGTAGTGGCTAGAAACTGGAAACTGAAAGGATGCCCATCAATTGGAGAGTGGCTGAATAAATTATGGTATATGAATGTTATGGAATATTATTGTTCTGTAAGAAATGACTAGCAGGACGATTTCAGAGAGGCCTGGAGAGACTTGCATGAATTGATGCTGAGTGAAACGAGCAGAACCAGGAGATCATCATACACAGCAACAGCAATATTACATGATGATCAATTCTGATGGACATGGCTCTCTGCAACAAAGAATTGTCTCAAACCAGTTCCAGTTATTCACTGAAGAAAACTATATACACCCAGAGAGAGGGATATGAAATATGGACCACAACATAACATATTCATGATCTTTATTGATATTTGCTTGCATTGTGTTGCCTTTCTCTGATTTTCTTTTTTTTCTTGTAAATAGGATTTTTCTTGCATAATTTGTCAAGTAATTCAACATTATTAACATGGCATGGACTCCCTGCCATTTAGGGGAGGGAAGGGGACTGGGGGTAAAATTTGTAATGGAAAGCTTTGTAAAGATCAATGCTGGGGAACTACCCATACATATGTTATACAAATAAAAAGCTTTAATAAAAAAATAAAATAAAAATTTTTAAAAAAAAAAGAAAAGAAAAATCGTATCGGTAGATGACTGTTAGGGCTGACTTATCAGAACACAGCAGGGGATGGCAATGAGAGTATAGGTTTCCTTGAGAAGGGCCACTTCATTATCAAAGAATAAAAGAAAAAAATAGATGGTCATGAGATATCAAAAATGGGGGAGGGGGAGAGAGGAAAGAAAGGTCACTTAAAAATAAATCACTAAGAGGAAAGCTAAAAAAATAAAGGAAGCCTAAACTACAAACCAGAAGAACCGGTTTCTAATGCTGACCTCAGGAGTCAATACACTTTTCATTACTTCAGTTTCCATAACCATTAGTGTGGCATTGTAGAAACAGCCAATGACACAAATTATAGGAAAGTTTCACTGATGTAAAAATCAATTGCCATGATGAAGAAACCAGAAGGGCAAAGAAACTCAGTTGGCAAATACTGGTGGAATAGTCACCCTATATAAATAACTAGTTATGCAAAAGTCTGTCAGGTTCCCTCAATCATATCTTCTACATTAGGAAATTCTCACATTACTTCAGAGATGGGTAACCCTGGGTCACTGAAATAAGCTCTTAGGATTCTGGAAAACTCTCAGGCTAGATGCAGAGAAGATGCTGATCTGGATGGAGAGCTCCTCATTAGGTATTTCTCAATATATTTCCTATTCTTAGGATTCAAGGGGGAAAAATGAGAGCAGAATACAAAATGGAGAGAACTTGTGTAAGACAGAGGGGTTGAACATTTAGGGATAGAAAGCTATCTAGTTGAAATAGGAAGAAATGAAGCACCTAAATGGTACAGTGGGCAAAGCTTAAAGGACTATACAAAGTATTATTATCATTAGCTAAAAAAGAGGGAAATAAATAATCTTTAGAAATTATACAGTACCTTAAGGTTTGCAGTGTTTGATTACATTCTGGAAAGGACAGAGGTAAATAGCATCAGGTACACTGTTAAATTCAAGATTGCTCAGGAAAGAGAAATGATTTTTTTTTAAATGTCCAACAATGATAAAGAAATCCCAGAATGCTTAAGCTGATAAAGACCTTACATTATATAGATCCTCTACTGTAACCTCTTTATTTTGGAGAAAGAAATGGAAATTATGCAAGATGAAGAGGCTTATTCATGATATTCTAAGAAGTAGCAGGGCCCTGTAAGAAATGACCAGCGGGATGATTTCAGAGAGGCCTGGAAAGACCTACATGAAACTGATGCTAAGTGAAATGAGCAGAACGAGAAGATTATTATACACAGCAACAAGACTATACCATGATCAATTCTGATGGACATGGTTCTCTTCAACAATGAGGTGATTCAAACCAGTTCCTACTGTTCAGTGATGAAGATAGCCATCCAGAGAGAAGCCTGTGGGAACTGAGTGTGAACCACAACACAGCATTTTAATGCTTTCTGTGAATATTTCCCTGCATTTTGTTTTTCTTCTTAGACTGCCCCCCCCTTTCTAGATCTGATTTTTCTTGTGCAGTAAGATAACTGTATAGATATATATGTGTGTGTGTGTATACTGAATTTGTCATATAATTTAACATATTTAACATGTATTAGACTACCTGTCTAAGGGTGGAGATAGGGGGAAGGAGGGGAAAAATTTGGAACAAAAAAAACATTTTTTGCACAGGTCAATGTAGAAAAATCACTCATATGTTCTGTAAATAAAAAGCTTTAATTAATTGATTAAAAAAAAAGTAGCAGGGCCAAGATTTGATGCCAAGTTTTTGGCCTTCTGTTCCATGAAGTATTCCTTTTATTATGTCAAACTAAAGCACACTATTGAGAAGAACCTGGAGATGAGTGACAGGTGGCACAAGAAATGAAGCAGAGATCTGGAGGTGTAGCAGCACACATAGGACTGACAAGAATAAAAGCAAAAGGAAAACCCAAAGACAATGTGAAGCTGCCGAAGTTGTTTGAAATGGATTCATCAGGAATGATAATGATGAAAAAAGTAAAATTACCAAGTCATGACAATCAAGGGAGTTCCCACTTTAAGGACCTTATGAAAATGAACCATTGCTACTAAGTTAAAATGTGGTCACACTTTTGCTGGGCTAGTTTAAAAATACCATCATGATAGTTTCACAAATCCCTTCACCTGTTCTCTCCTTAGGAATTGTCAATCACAACTTCTAATCCTCTTTCCCCTGTGCCCATCTAACTTTTCCCATTTGATCCATGGAATTACAAAGCGCTCCTAATCCCAACATCCCTTGAACCAAAGCATAGGGAAGACAGCTTGCAGGCAAAGCAAACTCTTTGCAAAGCTGAAAGCAGTTTCTTTAAGGAAAGTGAAAATGGTACGCAAGACAGGTTGAGGAATTGTGTTTTTCATTCTTTTTAAAGACAAAACACATTTTTTTTTTTTTAAAAGCTGACCAGTAGGAAAAGACAGAACAAAGAGGATAAAATGGAAAGGAATCTGATGTTTATGCTTAGATTAATTAAATTTTCATTTCTCCTTTTTAAAAAAAAAATCGGGGGGGGGAATACAAAACATTCAGTAGTTTAAAAAAAGCTAGAATGTTTCAAGAAAAAGTATTATGAGAATTAGTCAGCAAAGGCTATGATCTGGATTCTAAGTGAGCTATCACTTAGAATGAATAGATGGAAGAGACAGAATTTCAGGTCAACTTTTACTACACTGGAGGCAATACTCATTAAAACTTTTTCAAGAAAGAGAACTGTTAATTGAAGATTCCTGGAGGAAAGAAAGATGAGGCTATTAAGAACTAAATTTTAGAGGTAAAAGAGAATAGATAATACTTGAATTTACTAATTAGGCTTGGAAAAAATATTTTAGTGTTGGAAGCAAAATAGTTTTTTACTGCTCCTCACTTCAAAGTAAATGATTTTGTTATCTTTTCCCAACTCTTTTTGTACA
Source organism: Myrmecobius fasciatus (assembly GCA_023553655.1). Lineage (NCBI taxonomy): Eukaryota > Metazoa > Chordata > Mammalia > Dasyuromorphia > Myrmecobiidae > Myrmecobius > Myrmecobius fasciatus. The sequence continues at coordinate 624,029 of JAJPUD010000500.1, forward strand.
CCACAAATTCACAGATGGAAGTACCCTTCAAGGTCACTGAGTTCAACTCCTCTTTCATTTTACAGATGAAGAGCCCAAGGCCAAAAGGATTACTTGCACATTAGATAACTAATAAAGCTGGTATTTGAACAGGTCTGTACTTTGTCAAAATTTGATTTCTATTTTAAAAGTATTTTTCCAAATACATAGGGATGGTTTTCAACATTCATTTTTGTGTTCCAAATTTTTCTCCTTCCCTTACTTCCCTCCTCCCTAATATAGGAAATAATCGGATATAGGTTAAATATATGCAATTCTTTTAAACATATTTCCATATCTGTCATATTGTACAAGAAATATAAGACCCCTCCAAAAAAAACCCATAAAGAAGGGTGAAAATATTAAGCTTCACTCCATATTCAGTCTCTATAGTGCTCTCTCTAGACATGGATGGCATTTTCCATCACAAATCTATTGGAACTACCTTATTGATTGCTACTTTTATCCCAAGTTAATATTTCCCAACAAATTAAATTAACAGATTAAAGTGAAGAAAATCTCAATTTTAAGTCGATACCAAAATATAAAAAATAACTCAAGTACATCACTGTTGGCAGTTAAAATACTTGCTGACAATTTTTAACTAACAAATGATAAAAGCTAAAGTAAAAAAGTTAAAAAGTAATTATAAGTCTTTTTACAGATTTATGATAAAGTCTTACTAACATTATAAAGAACTGTATGCAAAAGTAGCTAAAATAATGACATTTTTGTATTTAATAATTTGAACAGAGGATATAAATGATTCATAATCTGAACATCAGTTATTAGACACTAAAATTTCAATTTAAAGTAAAGAGGAAAAAATAAAAACAAGGAAATTACTACATAGAAACTCCATACCTGTTCCAATGTGTTGGGAAGGTTTTGTTGGGTGCATGGCATTATGACACACACTTTGCTGAACATTACTCTGCGAATGGATAAGACCAGTTTGGGTAAAGAACTGATTGAGAGAAGAACAGAGATCTGCAAATTGGACCTGATCTAAAGACCAATTCTTGAGATCAGCCTGTCTCATACTCTCCATCAAACCTGTGGGAGGAAAATTAAAAGAAATACTTAACACAGCCTTGCAGACAATGGGGAGAGGAGGGTTTAAGGAGTCTGGCAAACAACTAAAAGCCTTTTCAATCTAGAAACATTCTACTGGCCTTTCCCAGCACAGTAGCAATGGGTATTTGAAGCAATTCTAGGGCCTAAAATATCTTATTTTTATTATTCTTCAGATTTTAAAAAATTTGTTCATGATCCACTTATTTAAGTTCTGGCCTAATTTTTTCAGGCTCTAAGCCAAAACCAATTTTACACAGCCCCTGCAAAGTGTTAGTTTTCAAGCACAGAAGAATGTTACATGATATAAGACATGCATTTCTACTAGCTAAAGAAAATGAAATATATCCCAAATGGCCAGGATAGCAGGTCTTTGGTTATATATAAAATATAGCCACAACTAACCTTGGAACTGTGAAAGATCCACGTCTGACCAATTAACACTGCTAGCGATCCGACAGCTTTCTTTCAGCATATCCAGTGTTGCATACCAATCAGTAGAAACACCTGAAAAAAATTAATTCGCAATTCTGTAAATCTTAGATGAAATGTTTAAAACTTAGAATTGGCAAAGGCACAGGGTTCAATACTGCTAATCAATGGTTTGGGGAGCCCTGGGATCCCAATGATTCTCAGGTACCAATGTGAGTTTCCTACATTATTCAACCAGTATCTTTTCAAGTTAATTTGTGCATCTTGGGAATGCCTTCCCATCTTAGGTCCTTCAGGACCTTTTCTTAAGCTAGTTTTCAAATCCTTAACAAAATACCCCATAGGTAAATTTTCAGCTTTCAGAGTCCTTTTAAATATAAATTACTAGTTACTTCTCACAGCAGCTTCCTTACTTCTATCTTATAGATGAGATAGTGAAGGCTGAAGAAGACTCCTAAATTCTTAAAAGTTTGTTATCTTTCATTTATTCAACAAATATTTGAATGCCAGTTGTGTGCAAAGCACCATGGGAAATAAAAATATAAATGTATATATATATATATACATATATATGTGTGTGTGTGTGTGTGTGTGTGTGTGTATGTATGAATATATATAAATATAACAAAGTACAGTTCCTGCCTGCAGGAGCTTGGAATCTAGAAAATTCTTGGCCATGTCTTTCTTCTTATACAGAATATCGATAAAAGGTGTAACTTGTTTGCAAATGTATTGTGATTGTACTGATTACCACAAGGCCTGCCTGAATATGGCAATAGTATAACCTATAAATTTATATTCCTATAAAATTCTACTGTTAACCATTTTTTTTAATTCTATTTCATTTCTAAAAAAAAAAATGGGCAAAAAGAGAATGTATTTAAATTTCTGCAACAAGGATTACAGTTAAAAAGCAGAAAAAGTTACTGAAACATATATTCCTAGGAGGTTGTACATTGCTTTTACTAAGCCAAGGGTTCTTAACCTGGAATTCATGAATTTGTTAGAAAACATTTCAAATGTATTTACACTTGCATTTACGACTACTCTGGCCTTGCTTACTGTTAACATTTTGCATTTTGCATTTGCACACTAAATACTATGCATTTTCACTTCTATTCTCACAAATCTGGAATATTATGCCTCATCTTTGTCTTCTGACTCCCTTGAAGGCTTGGTCAAAATCCCACCTTTCCAAGTCTTCCCCTAATACTTGTGCCTCTCTCAGAGATGGCCTCCAATATATCCTATATATAAATGTTTGTATATTGTTGTTGGAGGGTTCCTTAGGAATAGAAATCTTTCTGCCTTTCTTTGTATCCCTATCACTTAGCATAGTGCCCAACACATATTAAGTGCTTAATAAAGTGCCTATTGGTCTGGCTGTATTTCCAATGTTATATATTTTACTTTACACATTTAAAACCATTACTCTGAAAAGGAGATCCGGGTCCATGTGCATTATCAAACTGCCAAAGGAGGCCAGGACACAACAAAAGTTAAGAATCCCTATTCTAGACATATTTAAGGTTTCTTCTGGAATATTCTATGAAAAGGACAGGGCATAATCCTTTTTATAAAACCTAACTAGGTAACCAGAATGGGCAAAAATTTAAATAATTTTATGTTTTATATTATTTTATGGTTATATATTATAGCTATTATAGATTATATAATATGCAACATATATCACATATATTTACATGGTTATTTTGCATTTATATTTTAATCTTATCATAATTCATTTTAGATCCTTTTCTCTCATTTGAGTTGATTCTGTTATTGTTTTAAGGCTAAAAATTTTATTATAGGAAGTTAGTTTAAAAAGAGATTTGTTAAAATTCCAAAGTGATGTAAAAGGAAAAGTGTAGACTTCAATTTTGAGTTCTAGCTGCCACTCAGTTCTGTGGCCCTGCCTAAGTCCTTTCCCTTTTGTGGGCCAGCCTCTGGTCCCTCATCTGTCCAATGTGGGGTGGGAGGGATAGGAAGGGACCAAAATTGGTAATTTCTAAGGTCCCCTCTATGTCTAAATATTCTGAGAGTCCGTGAAAAATGTCAACATGAAATAAATATATCAAAATTCAAAACCTTAGCCAGAAGTCACCTGGGCCTATGTACCATTTGAGACCTATTAAAAATCTTACCTATGGTGACGTCATCTAACAATTTAAAAATCCACGAGTTTTTCACAAACAAAAATAATATTGTTTTTTAAAGAAAAATCAGGATACACAAACATTGTTTTTGGTGGCAATTACTATGCTACCATACTGGCCAAAATCTCCCCAAATTTCTAGCTCATTCTATTGGAATAAATAATAGACACTACTGTTTCTATAATATTTTAAAATTTATAAAGCATTTAATTAACAATTTTGTGAGCTACATAGAGATGCTTCACTTCTTTGCTAGCACAAATATATACAGCAAATACCTTTGGTCAACAAAATTAACAAATCAAATCATCTGGAATTGTTGTGAAATTATTCTAAAAAATAGCTTAAATCACTACTTTAAAATGTAGTATTCAAAACCATGATCCACATCTCTCTGTCCTATAAAGAATATGTATTAATGTTCCATTGACATTCTATTAACAAGAAAAAGGGCCCTTTTGAGGGAAAAAAGTATTAAATATATTGTCTAACCATTTAAATCTTTAACTATTTTGCTAATCCATAGCAAAACTGAAAAAGTAAGAAATTCTAGAGCAATAGAAATTCTACTGTGACATTATTCAGACAAAAAGTCTTTCTGTGTTGTTTTCTTTTTAATTTTCTGGAGGTCAAATTGTTTAAAACTGAAAGGGCTTTTTAGGGAAAAGAAAATCAGGTTGTATTTCTTAAAAGAAAATTAAAAAACTTGTTTATAAAATGCACATCAAGGAAACACTTTACATAAATAATCTCTTTTAAGACCAACATTACCACTGTGATAAAAGGCAGTACAAGTATTAGTTTGTCCATTTTGCAGAAAAACAAGGCTCAGAGAAGTTCGTGACTCTAGTTTTAGTACTCCAAACAAAGCAGCACACTGCTTCTCATTTTTTGATGAAAAAGTCACAGCCATAGAAAAAAATGAAGTGATCAAAACCTTGACTGACCACAGCTCCAGAGGAGAAACAATAAAGCATAGTACCCATCATCACCAGGCAGAGAGGGTGTGGGACTTGCATTTAAATATACATTTTCTGGTAATGGGAAGACTTGTTTTGTTTGACTATGTTAATCAATTAAAAGATTTTCCCTCCCTAAAACAGGGAAGGGGAGCAGATGAGAGGAACAGAGGAACCATCAGTAATAAATGCAAACATTTAAGAAAAAAAGGTCATCAAAGCATTCTTAAGCACAGAAGAAAACAGAATGAAGTTTGGAAGGAGACATGAAGTGACACAGGCTGCTTTAATTAATAGTAACAGCCAGGATTTATATAGCACTTTAAAATTTGTAAAATGTTTACAAATATTAATGCATTTGGTCTTCTCAACAACCCTGAGGGTAAGTGCTATTATAATATTCATTTTACAAATGAGGAAACTGAAGCAGATAGTATGCTATGGTCACACAGTTAGTTAAATGTGTGAAGCCACATTTGTGACATTATCAGTTTATTCAAACTAAAGTCTATGGCATTTTATTGTTTTTAATTTTCTAGACATCAAAATAAAACAAAGTGGATTTATAAGGAAAAGGAGAAAAGGTTTCATTTCTTTTAAAAAAATCTTTACAAAATGACATTTATATGCATATTAAGGAAATATTTTACATAAATTATCTCTTGAGACCAACAACACCACTGATAAAAAGCAATGCAGGTATTAGTTTGCCCATTTTGCAGAAAACCAAGGCCTTGGGTGTTACTGAGTCCAGATCCAGTATACCATTGTTCCCTCAGCTGCCTTTATCTAGCTGCCTAGCTTTGAAACTGCTAAACTTTTAAAAACTTTAAGCTGTATATGATATTCATTCTTCATATACAATCCTCTTTTTTCGTTTCATGTATCTTGATGTTTTTCAAATTCAAAATAAAAAAGAAAAGGAAGACTACTTTTCCCAAAGATTAAAACAACATGAGAAAAATATGAATAAACTTCAATAGACAATCTTAAGCTTCACTACTGTTACTGTGCTAGCCTGTTATTTTTCTGTTTAATAAGAAGGAAAGGTGGTAGCTAGTGTCTTCTGCTGACTTGCTACCTTACCCACAAAGGTATAACATAAAAAAGTCTGGAAGAGTTTTTGGCAAAGGGAGAAAATTTGTCATCTATAACTCGGGTACTATTGTAAGACTCTAAAGGTTACCTACTCCAACCCCTTTATTTTACAGGTGAGAAAACTGAACATGAGAGAGGTCAAATGACTTACTCAAAGTTACACAGGTAAGTAGCAGAGGAAGATTTGAACTCAAGTCTTGTGACTCCAAGTTCAGCACTCTTCAGTACTCTTTCCACTGTAACTTTTTGCCTAATAAGCCTCGGGTTCCTGACAGCAGAAAAAATGAAGGATTGGGAATACAGGAAGGGTCACCTCTATATCCCCTCCCCACACTCATCTCTCCAATGCTGCAATCCCAGATAAGCTGACTCCGAGGATGGATGCACCTTATCCAAAATATCATTAATCTTCCTGTGCTCACTGCAGCATTATAACTTTTCTTTGGCCCAATGCCAACAGCCCTGGATATGTTTTCATGAAAAATTATCATATCTAAATTATCAGTTAGAACCTTCCAAGAAATTAAGAGAAGTGGAAGCACAGAGGGAGGGGTAAGGAACAAGCCAGGAGAGACAGGGGATGCTAGTGGAGAAAGTAGGTCAACAAGGTTGATTTTGCCTAGGTCCATGCAAATGAAAACCATACCATGTCTTCATTGAGGTGTGAGAAACAAGGGTTGAGAGATCCTTCTTTTTGGCCTGTTTCGGATTTTGAGAATTTGCAAACCCCAATGAATGAGGCAAGAGGTTTGTGGCAAAAATGGGTTTATTACACTGAGAAAACAACTCTCCCAGACTTTTGAGGCTTGAGGCTGGGGAGATTAAGAGCTAATTTCTATAGAGGGCAGTGATTATTCCCTAGGCCAAGATCTCCAGTTGAATAAGTGAGGATCCCATCTAAGAGATTCCCTAAGAACAGGAGGGTGGGGCCCCTCCCAGAAGCCAGGAGGGGTCTGAGATTTCCCAGGTTCTCCACAGCCCAGGACCACCCTTCCCCCAAAGGTCACAGTTTATATCATCTCTAATAAGGATCTGATAGCCAAGATACATAGGAAAATAACACAAATATTTAAGTCCCAAAGTCATTTTACAGTGATTGTGGTCAATAGTTCTCTCTAAGAACTACATATGGGACACTGCTCCAAATCACTAAGAAAAGAAATGCAAATCAAAACAAGTAGAGGTTTTATCTCTAGTCCATTGAACTGGTAAACAAGACAAAAAAGAACCACTCTCAAAGTAGTGTTATAGAAAGATAGGAGCATTAATGGAGAGCAATTTGGAATTATGCTAAGAAAGCAGAAGGACAAGGCTTGGAATTGTGATTTCCTTGATGTGGAGAAGAAAAAACATTCTCTTAACACTTGTGAGATTTCATCATCTAATCAATTTTTATCAGAGGCAGCTTTCAAACTTCTGCCTTCCTGGTACTGAGGTCATCTCTCAAACCACTACACCATGCTGCAAAGGGACTCAGAAACCCCGATGTTGGATTTGTGACTCAAAAAGTTCAATGTCAAAAAGAAAAGTCCCATCAACACCAAAACATTCACAGTAGCACTTTTTTTTTGGGGGGGGCGCTCACGGGATTGGGGGGGGGAAGAAGGTGTGCCTGCTGCAGTGTAGCAGAGATATGGAAACATCATGGAGGCCCAAATATCAGGAAAGAACAAAGTAAACAATAGACCAAGCTAAACTTCAAAGGAAGAGGAGGAGGAGGATGTACCTCCCATTATTCTTTGCAGAGATTATTGGTCTCCCATAGAATGTTGGAAAATTCTGTGTAACATTTTTTCCCTCTGAGAAGGGAAAGGAAAGGAAAAAACTAGAAAATGAAGGTGATTCAAAAACAAAAGACAGGCTTTCTGCCAAGACAGTGGCCTGAATCAGACGTAGCC
>JAJPUD010000500.1:631673-654280 GCA_023553655.1 Myrmecobius fasciatus
TCTAAGATCTAACAAGCTATCTTGAAATCCAGCATCCCACACCTGAAACATCAATGATTCAGGGACGCCAACAGGTTGAGGCCAGCACAAGAATTTAGAGAATGAAAGGTGATAAGATACCAAACAGTACCTACCATTCCACCCACAAGTGTAGCAAAGAAACAGTCTGGCTCTGGCACAAAGTTACAATTCAGAAACTAAAGTTAGACAGATAAGTAAATCAAAGAAAACCTAACTCAAAAATTGTAAATTAGTTCCATAACTATTCAACTATGACCCAGAAGCCTCCACCTTGAAAAATCACTTTGGAACTGGAATCCACAGCTTAGATTTATGTTCTGCCCCCAAGCCTCTTCCTGATTGGATCACCCTCAAAAAACCTCTGTTTAAGAAGGGAGCCAGCCATCTCTTCACTTCCCACCAGGCTGTTACCCTCTTTCTTTTCAGTTTATTTTTATATATTGCCCCCCCCCCAACAGAACACAAGCCCCTTAAGGGGAGGGACTGTTTTTCTTTTTGGTTTTGTCTCTGGAACATAGAAAGAGCCCTAAAAATACTTGTTGGCTAACAACTGCAAACTGACTACAAAGAAGGAAGGAAAAGAAAAAAAGAAAAAGAATTTCCACAAGACCCATAAGGCATTCATATGCCGAATATATATAAAGCATGACTTAAAAAAAAATCTCTAGAGGAAAGAACTGGAAAGTGAATTAGTAATTTGCAAAGTGGTAACCTTACATAAAAAATGGAATCCAAAAATATAACAAAATACATGAAATCTGCTTTCAAAAATATCTGACTTAGAAAAGAGGTGGAAAGAACATTTAAAAATCACTGGACTACTTGAAAACCAAGATAGGGAAAAATAGAGCCAAGAATAGAAAAGGAAGAGACTTGCCTGAGCTCTCCTTAATATTCCTCCAAGAACCTTACTAGCTCTAAACAAATTCTGGAGCAGCAGAATCCACAAAAGGATGAGGTGAAACAATTTCCCAGCTCAAAACAAAATAGAAAATTGGCAAGAAAAGTCTGTTGCACAGAGGGGAGAGTGGAGCTCAGCTTAAGCCAGAGTGGGCCACGCACCAGCAAACCAGCAGTAGATTTTGGCGGTAAATGAATCAGTGGCAGCAGTAGACCACTGAGCCACAGACAGTAAGGGGATCAGATAACTGGTCAGAGAAGATTACAGGGGTCTCTGGCACAAAGTGACACTGGAGACAGTACTCCTTTGTGTTGCCCATATCTGGATCTGGATAACAGTCCAGGGTCTCATTTTCGAACAGCACTACACCAGAGCTTACAACCTCAGAGCAGCTGGGATCCTGGTCATAGATCAGAGCACAGTAAAATAGTAAATACATTTTTCCCTACACCATACCACTCTGGAAAAATTGAAGACTTAAGAGGTCCCCAGAATTCTCTGAAAACAACTGCACACCCTTTGACCCAGCAGTGTTTCTAATGGGCTTATATCCCAAAGAAATCATAAAAGAAGGAAAGGGCCCCACATGTGCAAAAATGTTTGTGGCAGCTCTTTTTGTAGTGGCTAGAAACTGGAAACTGAATGGCTGCCCATCAATTGGAGAGTGGCTGAATAAGTTATGGTATATGAATGTTATGGAATATTATTGCTCTGTAAGAAACGACCAGCAGGACTATTTCAGAGAGGCCTGGAGAGACTTGCATGAACTGATGCTGAGTGAAATCAGCAGAACCAGGAGATCATTATACACGGCAACAACAATACTATATGAGGATCAATTCTAAGGGACATGACTCTCTTCAACAATGAAATGCTTCAAACCAATTCCAATTGTTCAGTGAGGAGAGCCATATACACCCAGAGAGAGGGATGTGAAATGTGGACCACAACATAACATTTTCCTGTTTTCTATTGAGGTTTGCTTGCATTGCATTTCCTTTATCAGATTGTTCTCTCTTGTAGATATGATTTCTCCTGCACAAAAAATGATGTGTGGCATTAATTATACATATATTCGATTTCTTAAGTATTCTAACATAATTATCATGTAGTGGATATCCTGCCATCTAGGGGAGGGGTGGGGAGTGGGGGGGATTTGTAACAGAAAGCTTTGTAAGGGTTAATGTTTAGGAATTACCCATACATATGTTTTGCAAATAAAAAGTATTAATAAAAAAATGAAAACAACTGCACAAAAAACAAAGTTTGGGATGGTACCCACTTCTTCTTTGGAAGCAGAGTCTCAATGTAGCAGACTTAAAACTCAAGAAATAGGCTGGGAATATAAGCAAACAGCAGAAAAAGATCTTCATTACAGAAAATTACTATGACAAGGGAGAGCAAAATCCAAACTCGGAAGAAGATAGTCAAAATTACAACATCCAAAGCTTCCAAGAAAAATAGCAATGTCTCAAAGCCATGGGAGAGCTCAAAAAGGATTTTAAAAATCAAGTGAAAGAGGCAGAAGAAAAATTTAGAAAAGAAACGAGTGAAAGAAGAAAATCATGAAAAAAAAAAGACAACAGCTTGGTAAGAGAACAAAAAAAATACTAAGAATAACTTAAAACAGAGAATAAATAAAATAGTAAAAGAGGAACAAAAATCCAATGAAAAGAACACTTTAAAAAGCAGAGTTGGCTAAATGGAACAAGATGTATAAAAGTTCAATGGAAAGAGCAAAGTTCAATGAAAAGAGCAATCCATTAAAAAAGCAGAATTTGCCAAATGGAAAAAGATGTAAAAAATTCACTGAAGAAAATAATTTTTAAAAAATTAGAACTGGACAAGTGGAAGCTAATGACTCTATAAGACATCAATAAACAATAAAACAAAATCAAAAGAATGTGAAAATAGAAGAAAGTGAAATACTTTACTAGAAAATCAACTGACTTAGAAAACAGATCCAGGAGAAAGAAATTAAGAATCATTGATCTATTTGAAAGCCATTAAAAAAAAAAAAAAAAGAAGAAGAAGAAGAAGAACCTAGACATCCCATTTCAAGAAATGATCAATGAAAACCCTTCTGATATTCTAGAACAGAGGGTTAAACAGAAACTGGGGAAAAAAAAAAAACTATTAATACCTCCTGAAAGAGATCCCCAATTGAAAGTTTCCAGGAATATTATGGCCAAATCCCACAGCTCCTAAGTCAAGAAGAAAACACTGCAAGCAGTCATAAATAAATAAATAACATGGAGTCATGGTCAGGATAACACAAGATTTAGCAGTTTTTATGTTAAATGATTGGAGAGCTTGTATTATGATATTCCATGTGGCAAAAGAGCTAGATTACCAGCAGCAAGAGACACAAAAAGAAATCCCATTCAAAATAACTGTTGATAGTATAAAACATTTGGGAATCTATCTGCCAAGGAACGATCATGAACTATACGAACTAAACTACAAAGCACTTTCCACACAAATAAAGTCAGACCTAATCAGTGGGAAAAACATCAAGTACTCATGGGTAGGCCAAAAGAATATAATAAAAATAACAATACTTCCCAAACTAATTTACTTATTTAGTACCATACCAATCAAACTCCCAAAAAATAATTTTACAGATCTAGAAAAAATAGTAGCAAAGTTCATTTGGAAGAACAAAAGATCAAGAATTTCAAGGGAATTAATGAAAAAAAAAGGCTATTGAAGGTGGCCTTGCTGTACCAGATCTAAAACTATATTATAAAGCAGCGGTCATAAAAACCATTTGGTACTGGCCAAGAAATAGAGCAGTCGATCAGTGGCATAGGATAGGATCAAAGGACAAACCAGGTAATAACTATAGCAATTTAGTGTTTGATAAACCCAAAGACCCCAGCTTTTGGGATAAGTGCTCACTATTTAGCAAAAACTGCTGGGAAAATTGGAAACTAGTGTGGAAGAAATTAGGGCTTGATCCACACCTAACACCACATACCAAGATAAGATCTAGTGGGTTCATGATTTAGATATAAAGAGAGTGATATTATAAGCAAATTAGAGGAACATAGGATAGTTTATCTCTCAGATCTGTGGAGATGGAATAAGTTTATGTCCAAAGAAGATCTGGAACTCTTAATTGAACACCAGATGGATAATTTTAACTATATTAAGTTAAAAAGTTTCTGTACAAATAAAACTAATGCAGTCAAGATTAGGAGGGAAGCAATAAATTGGGAAATCATCTTTACATTTAAGGGTTCTGATAAAGGCCTCATTTCTAAAGTATATAGAGAATTGTCTCATATTTATAAGAATTCAAGTCACTCTCCAATAGATAAATGGTCAAAGGATATGAACAGACAGTTTTCAGATGATGAAATTAAAACTATTTCTAGTCATATGAAAAGTTGCTCCAAATCACTACTGATCAGAGAAATGCAAATTAAGACAACTCTGAGGTACCACTAGACACCTCTCATATTGAATAAGATGACAGAAAAAGATAATGACGAATGTTGGAGGGGATGTGGGAAAACTGGGACACATACATTGTTGGTGGAACTGTGAATGGATCCAACCATTCTGGAGAGCAATCTGGAACTATGCTCAAGAAGTTATCAAACTGTGCATACCCTTTGATCCAGAAGTGTTTCTACTGGGCCTATATCCCAAAGAGATCAAAGGAGGGAAAGGGACCCACATGCGCAAGAATGTTTGTGGCAGCCCTTTTTGTAGTGGCAAGAAACTGGAAACTGAGTGGATGTCCATCAACTGGAGAGTGGCTGAATAAATTATGGTATATGAATGTTATGGAATATTATTGTTCTGTAAGAAACGACCAGCAGGATGATTTCAGAGAGTCCTGGAGAGACTTGCATGAACTGATGCTGAGTGAAATGAGCAGAACCAGATCATTGTACAAGGCAACAAGACTTATACCATGATCAATTCTGAAGGACATGGTTCTCTGCAACAATGAAATGTTTCAAACCAGTTCCAGTTGTTCAGTGATGAAGAAAGCCATCTACACCCAGAGAGAGGCTTGTGGGATCTGAGTCTGGACTACAACATAGCATTTTCACACTCTCTATTGATGTTTGCTTGGATTGTTTTCCTTCTCAGGTTTTTTTTTCCCCCCCTGTACAGCAAGATAATTGTGTGTGTGTGTGTGTGTGTGTACACATATATATATATATTCTATCTGTCAAATATTTTAACATAATTAACATGTATTAGACTTCCTGCCATCTAGGGGAGGAGGTGGGGGGCAAGAGGGAAAAATTTTAACAGAAAGCTTTGCAGGGGTCAATGCTGGAAAATTACCTATGCATATGTTTCACAAATAAAACGCTTTAATTAAAAAAAAAAAAAAAGACAGCTAGATTACAACCAACAATTACTTATCCAGCAAAACTTTTATTATATTATACTCCTATACTATTATTATACTCCAGGCCAAAAAAAAAAAAGGGGGGGGCATTCAATGAAATAAAGGATTTTCAAGCATTCCTGTTAAGAACAGAGAACAGAAAATACTTTCAAATACAAGATTCAAGAGACCCATAAAGAGGTAAAAAGAAAATAGAAAAGAGAAATTAAGGGATTTAGACTTATTGAATCTGCTCACATTCCTATAAAATGTATTTTTTAACTCTTAAAGTTGTCTTTATTAGAGCAGTTACAAGGATATGTAGACAAAGGACACAAGTATAAACTGAACACAATAGGAAATTATCTGAAAAGAATAAATTTGAAGGGTGAAATGGGAGAAGGGGAGAGAGAAAGGCAGAATGGGGTAATTTATATTACATAAAAAAAAGGTTCAAAAGAGCCTTTGTAGTGGCGGGTAGATGGAGGGAATGAATGAGCCTTATTGTCATTAAAACTGGCTCAAAGAGGAATACCATACACACTCAGTTGGGTAGAAAAATCTATCATACCATACAAGAAAGTAGGTGGGGAAGGGGATGGGAGTAGGAGGTGAGGGTATTGATATTGAGGACGTTAAGTAAGAAACAAACAAAACATTTCTGAAAATGGGCAGGGAAAAAGGAGAGAGTAGGACAAATCAGAAAAATAGGATGGAGGGAAATCCATAGTAATTTTAATTTAGAAAAAATAATTTTTGAGCAAAGACCTCATTCCGCAGATATAAGAGAAACAAGAGTCATTCCTCAAAATAACAAATGGTCAAAGGATTATCTATAGTCATCTGAAAAAAAAGTTCTAAATCACTACTGATTATACAAATCCAAATTTTAAAAAACTGAGCTACACCACATACACCTATCAGATTAGCTAAAATGATAGAAAAGGAAAATGACAAATGTTGGCAGGGATGTGGGAAAATTGAGAGATCAATTTACTATTGATAAATTCAAGTCATGAATTGATTCAACCATTCTGGAGAAGCGAAACTATGCCCAACATGACTCTCTTCAACAATGAAATGCTTCAAACCAGTTCCAATTGTTCAGTGAAGAGAGCCATATACACCCAGAGAGTGGGATGTGAAATGTGGACCACAACATAACATTTTCATGCTCTCTATTGAGGTTTGCTTGTATTGTATTTTCTTTATCGGATTATTCTTTCTCGTAGATATGATTTCTCCTGCACAAAAAATGATGCAATAACTATACATATATTCGATTTCTTAAGTATTCTAACATAATTATCATGTAGTGGATATCCTGCCATCTAGGGGAGGGGTGGGGAGTAGGGGGGAAAAATTTGTTACAGAAAGCTTTGTAAGGGTTAATGTTTAGGAATTACCCATCACATATGTTTTGCAAATAAAATGTATTAATAAATAATAAAAAAAGGGAAAAAAAATAAGAAACTATGCCCAAGAGGCTATAAAACCATATGTTCCCTTTGATCAAGGAGTGCCACTATATGTCTATATACTAAAAAGATTAAAAAAAAAAGTGGAAAAGAATCTATCTGTACAAAAATATGTATAGCAGCTCTTTTTGTGGTGCCAATGAATAGGAAATTGAGGGGATGTCTATCAACATGGCTGAATAAGCTGTTGTATAAGATTGTGATGGAATATCACTGAGCTATAAGAAATGATGAGTAGGATGCTCTCAAAAAAACAAAAAAAAATAAAAAACTTGGAAAGACGCATATGAACTTATGCAAAGTAAAATGAGCAGAATCAGAACATTATTACATACAGTAACAGCGATATTGTTTAATGATCAGTTGTGAATGACTTAGCTATTCTCAGCAATACAGTGAGTCAATCTAAGACAATTCTAGAGATCTACTGATGAAAAATGCCATCCATTCAAAGAACTGATAAGAGTCTGAATGTAGCCTGAAGCATACTTTTTCTTTATTTTTCTTGTAGTTTGTCTTTGTTTTCTTTCACAACATGACTAACATGGATTGTTTTTTACATGACTGTACGTGTATAACTAACACTGAATTGCTTACCTTTGTCAATGAAGAGAGGAAGAGAATGGAGAGAGACAGAATTTAGAACTCAAAAAATTTTAAAAAACATGTAAAAAGTTGTTTTACATATAATTGGGGAAAATAAAAAATGAAAGATATATATTATAAATTTAGTAATTTCTTTTTTAAAATGACACTAATCCAGACTGACCAAAATGACAGGAAAAGATAATGACGAATGTTGGAGGGGATGTGGGAAAACTGGGACGCTTATACATTGTTGGTGGAACTATGTAAGGATCCAACCATTCTGGAGAGAATTTGGAATTATGCTCAAAAAGTTATCAAACTGTGCATACCCTTTGACCCAGCAGTGTTTCTATTGGGCTTATATCCCAAAGAGATCTTAAAGAAAGGAAAGGGACCCACATGTGCAAGACTGTTTGTGACAGCCCTTTTTGTAGTGGCTAGAAACTGGAAAATGAAAGCATGCCCATCAATTGGAGAATGGCTGGATAAATTATGGTACATGAATGTTATGGAATATTATTGTTCTATAAGAAACAACCATCAGGATGATTTTAGAGAGGCCTGAAGAGACTTCCATGAACTGATACTCAGTGAAATGAGCAGAACCAGGAAATCATTATACACGGCAACAACAAGACTATATGATGATCAATTCTGATGGGCATAGCTCTCTTCAACAATGAAATGCTTCAAACCAGCTCCAATTGTTCAATGAAGATTGCATTGTGTTTCCTTTCCCAGACTTTTTTTCTTGTAGACACGATTTTTCTTGCACAACAAGGTAAGTGTGGAAATATGCATACATATATTCGATTTGTCATTAACATAATTAACATGTAGTGGATGTCCTGCCATTTAGGGGAGGGGTGGGGAGTAGGGGGCAAAAATTTGTTAACAGAAAGCTTTGTAAGGGTCATTGTTGAAGAATTACCCATACATATGTTTTGCAATTAAAAAGCTTCAATAAAATGCATTAAAAAAATTAAATGCTCGATGGGTTAAAAAAAAATGACACGAATCCTCTAAATTATGGAGAAGGGTCATATGCTATATTTAAAGAAATCATGAATGAAAACTTCCCAGACTGATTAGGACAAAAAGGTAAAGTAAATTAAAAGATCTATTAATCACCTCCTTTAGAAACTCCCAAAATTAAAAGTCCCTGGAATGTCAGAGTCAAATCCAGAAGTCCCCATATTAAAGCATTCAGGAGGAAGCATATCGAGTACCAGTAAGTATAATCCACAAGACTTTCTTTTGCAAAAATTTGTCAATTCGCAAACAATTTTCTCTTCCATCTACTTTCTCCCTCTCTCCTGTCTGCCCTCACTGAGGGAAAAACAAAATGAAAACCTTGTAACAAATATGCACAGTCAAGCATGGGCCATGTCCAAAAAGTCTATTTTTCATTCTGCTTGTTAAGTTCATCACCTTTGTGGTGGGTAGCATGCTTCATCACTAGTCTTTTCAACCTGTGACTGGTCACTTTACTGATCAGAGCTCTTAAATAAATTTTTGTTTGTCAAAAGTTGTTTGTCTTTATAATGCTGTTGTTTGTTCTCCTGGTTTTCATTTTACTACCAGTTCATTCAAGTCTTCCCAGTTTTTTTTTCCCCCCGAGACCAGTCCATTATTAATTCTTAAAACACCGTTTATTTACATTCACATTCCATATTTTGTCACTCTCCAAATGATAGGCACTCCCCTATTTTCAAATTCTTTGCCACCACAAAACAGCTATTACATTTTTTTTTTTAAACCATAAAGGTCCTTCTCTTTCTTTGACCTCTTTGGGTCAAAGGGTATACACAGCTTACAAACTTTTAGCTTTCTAGACTATCATTTCACAGCTCCACAAACAGTGCATTATTATGATTTGTTTTCTCATAAATCCTCCAACATGTTATTTCACTGTTAATTTTGCCAATCTGTTATATACAAGGAAGAACCTTAGAATTCCTTTAATTTGCATTTCTATAATGATTAGTCATTAGGAACTTTTTTCAAATGATATTTTGGATTTCTTTCCTTGAAAATTGCTTGTATATATCTTAGATCATTTATCAACTCACAAATGGTTCTTTTTCATATAAATTCTTACATATTTTAGAAAACAAAAATGAGATAAACTTGCTGCACCAAATTCCGCCCCCCACTCCTTCCCTTAACTGTTTTCCTTTCCGCATTGTTTTGTTGTTGTTTCGGTAAAAATTTTTAAAAATTTACATAATCAAAATTATTCATTTTATCTCCTGATGCTTCCTATATCTTGTTTAGTCATGAACTTGTTTTCTATCCACAGATATAAAGGACAGTTTTTTTCCTTGCTCCTCTCATTTGGTTATAAGATCACCCTATATGAAAAGTCATCTATTTGGAACTTATGCTGGTATATGGTAATATTGGGTTTATACCTAGTTTTTGAATCTGATAGATTTTACTAAAAGCTTCCTCCTCTGATTGTTAAGTCCTTCGGAATTTCATTTGATGAAGTGCTCAGTCAAACAATTCTCACTTATCTCTTCAATCTACCTTGGTTCTCCAGATTTTTCCACTTTGCCTCTACATAGGGCCATTCCTCCAACTCCTTGTCTATAATATCTTCTTCTATCATTGGAATATCAGCTTCCCAAGCAGAAGGACTGCTATCTTTTTTCTTGCATTTGTATTCCTAGCACTTGAGTCCTCTGGCACATAGCAAATACTTAATAAATGCTTTTATGTAACTTGATGCAGGGTAAAATAAACATAAGTAGGAGAAAAATTTATACAAGGATAACAATACTGTAAAGAAAAACTTTGAAGAAATTAATGTCAATGATCAAAGCTATAACTATAATCATCATCATCTAGAATTTATATAGTACCTTCAAGATTTGCATTTTTTTTTTAAGTATTACCTTAATTGAATAATCAGGCCCAAGGAGAACCTAAAATGATACATTATTCTCCTCTTAACAGAGAAGTAAAGGACACAAGGCACACACATATATAGATATTGGTGGGTAGGGGTGTAGAAGTAAAAGAAGAGGAATAGTGATGACAAACAAAAAGGACTTTTTAACATTTTTAAAAAATACACAGGAGATAAAAGAATGAAATTTGGAAAGGAAGCACAAATACAAAAGTTTTGAGAGTAATGTACATAATGTATTATTTATTTTTTCAATTCCAGAAAGGTTAAATAGAGACTAACAGTTTTAAATGGAGATTGCATTAAATGTAGAATCGTAAGAAATAAAAGGGGAAAGGGATACGTGAGTGTGGGTGTAAATAGATGACCTCTAAGGTCCTTTAACTTGTATAGCTATAATGCTATGATCCTGCCCAAGAACAAAGTTTTGGTCATAAATGTCACATGATTTCCATTACATGTATAGTTCCTCATCCTTTCATGGTTTTAAATACTTGAGAACAATCCCCTCACCCCATCTTCAAATATGCAGACTACGAATAGCTAGGAATTGTTTCTGATTATATAATTAGCTAAACACAAGTTAGAAGATGAGAACTTACCAGAATTGCAGGATACCTGCTGTGGGGGTGGATGTGTCTGATGTGCTAACGACTGATGCTGATGATTCGGATGGTGCTGTATGTGTTGATGTGGAGACGGATGCTGGGGGTGTGGAGACTGCAGCTGGCTGTGTTGTTGTGGGTGTGGTGCTGGATGCTGAGGACGTTGTGGATGCTGTGATAAACCATGCGGTCGATGGGGAGGATGTGGAGATGGCTGTGTGTGCATCTGGGGGTGAGACAGAGAAACTTGTGCCACAGAATTATTGGCAGTAGCACCAAGACCACTGCTGTGGCTGTTTGATAAGGTGCTTTGGCCACTGTGTTGGTGAGAGCTCACGGTATTGCTGGGAGAGTGCTGATAGGAACATGAAGTGTGGGGTGGCTGGGATGATTCAGAAGGGATGCTCATCAAACCTAAAAATAGTAAAGAGAAAAATATTTTGGGGTAATTTTTTAATAAAAATATTACTTTAAAATTTAACATTCTGTCTGTCTCTTTCTCTCCCCTTCTCTCTCCCTCTCTTTCCCTCCCTCCACCACCCCCACCCCATTTACTCCAAGGATGCTATGATCTTTGCATAAGAGCTTGACCACTTTTTTTCAGGAAGACCTTTGGAAAACACAGAAGAACTCGGCTTTAACAGGGATAGGCGAGCACAGCAGTAGGTATTCATAACCCACAGGGAAGAATCAAGATTTCTAAAACATTGGGATGAATATTTCATGTATCACTTGGTCTTGAACCTACACAAGGTATATTATAAACCTCACACTACAAATCTCATTTCACATCCTCTAAACAAGATTTTAAATTTAGGAAATACTGAGGTTATCCTAATAGAGTTCATCTTGATCAGAAATTTTCTGAGGATATATGACTGTTAATTAATCAGTGTGTATGTTTGGAGTATGGAAAGGAGGAACTAGAGTTCACTGTGCCTCCTAGGTCAGCCCTTGAGATATGTTTGCTTTTTAAAATACTTTTTAAATTTTTATGCATTTCTTTCCAATTACTTGTAAAAAATTTACAATTTGTTTTTATAGAATTTTGAGTTTCAAATTTTCTCCCCCTTTCTCTATCCCACTCCTTGAGAGGGGAGACACTTTTCAAAAGAGAAATAATATCAACAGCACATTCTGACAGAGCCTAAAGCATTAGGTATCCTGGAAGGCAACCAGTTATTATACATATTAGTCCTTTTTTTTTTGGGGGGGGGGGAGATAAGAGAAATCAGTGCTAAATGATTTGCCCAGGGTCATATAGCTAGCTCAATGTCTGAAGCTAGATTTGAATTCAGTGCTCCTGACTCCAGGGCTGGCATTCTATCCACTGTGCCACCTAGATGTCCCTCTTTAACACATGGAGGACCAAGCATTTGTTTGTTTTTACTTATTTACTCAAAATAATGCATTCTAGCTTCCCAACTTTTTATTTTTTTTCTCTTTGCATAAAAATTATGTTCTTGGCTTTTTTCACCCTCCTAGCTACAGTTCCCTGAAACAAATGTTTGTTTAACTAGGTCACTTCACATGATTCAATTTATTGAGAAACAGGATATTATATCACACAAAGAGCAGATTCATTCAAAAACTAAGGTAAGAATAACTGATTCTTAATATTCCCTCATTGAATATTAAATGGCAATTGAAAGCAACTAATATTTACCTTATTTTTCAACTGCCAACCTGGTTTTCCATTATTTACTATCCTACATTCTATTAAAACAAAATGCTTCAGCGTTTAAATCTTCTTTCCACTTTTTCTTACCCCTTTTATGATAACACACTTCTGCTTGTGTGCTCCTTCTCAAACTTCCATTTACTATGTAAGCTAGAAACCACCTTCTGCTTACAAACTTAATCACCCACTTCGGCAAAATCTTCATCATTCCATGAAGCTATTCTTCAATCAGAGCTTGTAAGGTCCATAAGACCAAGTAAAAGTAGATCAAGGAAAGTCAAGGCAACTTCTATGCTCTGTCTCATTATATAATTGACATGTACCCAATTGTCTAAAGTACCTGGTATCAGACCAAACATATTTGGCTTACAGAAAGAAGCACCATTTTAACAAACATCATCACTACATCTGATTCATATAAATAAGGCTATTTTCACATCCTAGCAGATGGACTATGACAACATTATTTTACTAATCCAGATACAATGTATTTTATTAAATGGAAAAATATTGTGTGATGGCCCAAGCTCCTTTCGGAGTCAAGATATCTGGTGAAAATATTATTGCCACAATTTGTTGTATTTACCACAATATTTGAGTGCAATATAAAACATTAAAACTGGAAGTTCTGGCAAAAGACTGTTGAAGCTCAATAAAGATAAGCGCTGATTCTTTAAACTGGAGAGCTGACAGTTAAAAGTGAATATCAAGGTAATTCACAAAGAAGGAGAAAGAGAGAGGTGATTATAGGTCAAGAGCTAGAAGGGATCTTTAAAGATCATCCACCTCTAGATGACTTCATCTTAGAGATGAAGAAATAAAGGCCCCCAAAAGTTCAGTGTCATCATTTATTGGTCATAAAAATCAGAGTATCAGAACTAAAAAAGATCTTAGAGATCTAGTCTAACTTCGTTATTATGTAAGTAAGGAAACTTAAGGTCAGGGAAAAGAAAGGACTGACACTAGGTACACACAGCTCCTTAAGAGGCAAAAGTCTGACTTGGAATGCCAATGCTGGTCATCTAATTTCTGATCCAGTGCTCTTTCCATTACACTACAATGAAATCACTATATATCCTTTGGGTGTTGTCAGTGCTGTTATTTTAAGATCAAGCTATCTAAAATCATGGTTACCTAAAGAATCTGCATGTTTTTAACCATCTATTACCCAAAAGAACGCCGAATATAACAACTCCAAAAGGCATCTTTTATATAAGTTAATTCAAACTTTTGCATTGAACTTTAAACCTTGAAATCAGTCACTGAAGCAATCCAACTTGATTTACCAATATATTATTAACTCTCAATCCATGCCACTGACATGTAAAAAATCATAAATGATAACAAGTAGCTGAGCTGAAGCATAAACAGATACTCTACGAAATAACTTTAACAGGGATAAAGAATAGCATTAATTAGTTCTCTCATTTGATTTTATACCACTTAGCAAAAGTCATACTGGATCTATACATGGCTTTCAATGTTAGGCACAATTCAACTGACTTGCCAGTCATCATCCTGCATGTGCACATCTTCAAAGAAAAAGTGCTTTTGATAAGGCAGGGATTAGAACTCCATTATGTTACCCTTTTTTTTTTTTTTAAAAAAAAAAAAAGCAAAGCCATGGTATGACCAGAAGTTAGCTTATTTGTACTGCACCTTGGGCAACAACAACACTGTACTTACTGGTGTGTCAATGGTAATGCAGACAGAGCCCTACGATGGGCACTACCAGATTCTTATGGCTCTACCTTTGCTGAGCCCTAACATCTCTCTTGGTCTCTGTCTCTGTCTCACTCTCTCTCTCACACACACACACACACACACACACACACACACACACACACACACACTGTACTTCTAATGTCCCAATACCTCTTGTTCCTTAACTGCAGACAAAAAACTATGAAGAGTGGGAAAAGATAACAAATACCCTGTGAAATTTTTTCTTAAAATGCAAAAAACTCACCTTGTTGGCTAAGTGACTGCTCAAAAACTGACTTATAAAGGCTTCGAAATGAGGCACTAAGATCTTCAAAATTATATTCTGAGAAAAGTAGTTGTTTGTCTCGTTCGGGGATGCTGTATTGTGGCTGTGGCTGCTGCTGAGGAGTTAGTGACTGAGAGACTGGTTCTGGATGGTTTGTCACCTAATGTTAAAAGAAAATACTACTGATTCTAGGCTCTACATTTGAGTTTATGCAATTAAAAAAAAACAACAACTAAAAATAGTGATTTGTATGCTAACAGAATGCAATTCAAAGGGATATGGGGAGGGAGAGAAACACTCTTCTTAAATTGGCTGTCCATATCATTGAAACCATTCTAATTATCTCTGGTTTGGATGCCAAAGATAAAGCACAAGTTGGATGCCATAGCCCTGTGAGTTAATCACTATCCCACCCCAGAATCAGCACATGCTCAATATCAAGTACCTCCCACTCCCACATGCCAAAAGAGATTAGAATCCTGATATATATTTGCTTTTTGAATATGACTATGTCCCGTTCTATTAGTTAAGTTATTGCAGCCAACTATACCAAAGTCCTTTCATCTACTCAATAATGGCACTCATTTTTCTACTGCTATTATTCTATCTTTTTTTAAAGTTAAGAAATTTTTATATGAAGTAGGATTTGAAATTTCACTGTGACCAAAAAAATTACCTTAATATCTATTTTATGACTTCATTCAAATCCGAATGCTCAAGCATTTATAGGATGTAGGGTACTATACACTATCGGGTGAAAACTATTAAACACTGCTTCTTGGCAAGCAGGAATGTCGCACTCAGAATAGACAACTCAGAAATTTCTGTGACTTCTATTTCTTATACAGCTGCTGACTTAAAAAGCAATGATCCTTTCTTTGTCTCCCTCTCAACTTCTGGGAGACAAAAGGAAACACTAAGGAGAAAACAAGAAAAAGGAGGGAGTAAAATCAAGGTAACTGGGTACAAACTCAAAGAGAAACAAAAGGAAACAGAAGGAAAATGGAAGGGATTAGTGCTTTGAAATTTTTAAATAATGATCCTTTATTACAAAGTAATGAATACCAGCTAGTTTTCATAGAGGAATTACTTATTTTTGAAAGTCTGAATTAAGAAATACAAACTGTCAGATGCTTGAATGCATTTTAATATTATGCTGCAACAAAAATTAGTGGAAAAAATGTTAAGGTTAAAAATTACAATTCTGATTTATTACATGGTCCATTATTTTTAAAGTTGTCGCAAGTGAAACTAAGAAGAAGTGGACTCAGCCAATACTTGAAAATGATTTACATTCAAGGCAATATGCTCTGAGTTACTTAAGAACAGTTATTTTAAAAACTGAGTTACAAATTACCTCCTAAATAGCATTTGGGATCACCATCTAGGTAGGAAGTAGTTTTCCAAAGCCTATTTATAACCTGCTAATTGTATATCTATATTTAAAGCTGCCCCTTTAAAAATCTGTATCTTCCACTGAGTTTAGTTTTAACTCTAATTGTGAATTAAAGTATAAAGAGCTGAAATATAAACTTACTGGTGTATAGCTGTGCACACTTCCAACGCTGTTCAAATTAACAGATGCCAAACTCTGGTCTGAGAGACTGTTGTTAAGGCTACTGCGTGGACTGTCACTGCCATCCTGATCAGGATTATATAATGTTACCTAGAATGCAGAAAACAAATATTTGGGTAAAGATCAACTAAAATTGCATATACTACTTTACATGGCAACTTTACCAAGGTAGTCTAAAATAGAGTATCTACATGCACAACTACCAAAATCAATGTAATCATTTAGTAAGATTAGCTTTCAAAAATAAGTCTGGATTACAAAAAATTTTTTTAAATAAATACATATTTACAACTCACTCTGCTAAAGAATAAGTTTTTGCTCTGATGCAAAAAACAGGTACCAGAGAAGCAACTGAAGTTAAACCAGACAATACAAGTTAACAACTCCCTCTTTTGCAGCAACTACTAAAGTAGATAAAGCACCAGGCCTGGTGTAAAGAAGACCTGAATTCATATTTGGCTTCAGACACTTACTAGCTCTGTGACTCTGGGCAAGTCATTTAACTCTGTTTCCCTCAGTTTCCTCATCTGTAAAACAAGGTAAAAAAGGAAATGGCAAACCTCTCCAGTATACCTTTGCAAAAAAACAATAACAAACAAAAAAGCCCTAATGGTGTCACAGAGTTGGACATGACTTAAAAACAACTCAACAGCAAATTTTCCAGGATAGCCTAACAAAGCAAGGCAGGCCACAAGCAAGTCTTCTTGTTAGGATTTTTCTCCAATTCTAAGTCTTCCACTTATTTTACATTTGCTAATCAACTCCTAAAGACATTAAAAAGTTTTCCAGTATTTCCCAAATAGATTTCAGAAATGTTCTAAAGTACAAGAATTATTAAATGAGTTAGTCAATATTTCTGAGAATCTACTAGTATTCTTGTTGGCATTCAGAGAGAATACAAGTGCAATCTGTTGGGAAAGTATGTTTAAAGTATGATCTTCATTTTCTATTAATACACTTGCATTCTGGTTTACACAACCAAGTTTCTTTAAGCAGGTTAGGAAGAGTTGGTTTGCCAGAGAAAAATCACCCCCGAACTTCTTAAAAGTAGAACTAAGAATCTCTATTTTAGAATACAGGTAGATAATCCAAAGAATGAAAAATATCTCAACAGACTAGAAAAATATGCTCAGCTAACAAGATAAAACTTATTAGGGATAAATGAAAAGTCCTTCACTTCAATTCAATATATCAACTACATATCAACTGTGATAAACCTAGAGTAGTTCTCATGAAAAAGGCTTAGAAGTTATTCCAATAGACTGGGATGGGAAGTGTCGTTCACATCCAGAGAGAGAGAACTATGGAGACTGAATGTGGTTCAAAGCATAGTATTTTCACTCTTGTTGCTGTCTGCTTGATTTTTTTCTTTGTGGTTTTCCCCCTTAAGATCTTATTTTTCTTGCATAAGCACAAGGAATATGGAAATATGTTTAGAAGAACTGCACATTTAACTTCTATCAGATTATTTGCTATATGGGGGAGGGAGGGAGAAAAATGTGTAACAAAGTTCTGCAAAAGTGAATGTTGAAAACTATCTTTACATGCTATTTGGGAAAATAAAGTATCATTAAAAAAAAAAAAAGTTAATGTGACCCAACAATGTGCTAAGAGGAAGATACACAGGATGCAGACTAGAACAGCTTGTCCTTTTATTCTTTTTGTTACCACTGGTCAAATTATATAAAAAGTTGAGTCCTGGAGCAGCAAAGTGGCACAGTGGATAGAGTACTAGCTTTGGAGTCAGAGAAACCTGAATTCAAATCTAGTCTCAGACACTTACTATGTGACCCTGTACAAATCACTTAATTCCAAATGAACCCCTCAACCTCCCCAAAACCCCACAAAACTGTGTCCTGTTCTGGGTACCATATTTTATTAGAATCAGTGCCAAATTAGAGAATAATAGTAAGAGAACTTAAAACAATAGCATTTAAGAATTGACTGGGGGTAAATGGACATATTTAGATAGAGAATACTTAGGGGAAAGATTTGATCACTATACTCAAATATTTGAAATACTGTTTTTTGCAAATGAACTGAAGTTATTTTACATGGACAATGAGGCAGAACAAATTTTACCTCACTATAACAAATTCTAACAAAGAGAATTATCTTGAAATGGAATGTACTACCTTATAACATAAATATAGTGAGTTCCTTATTCCTAATATTATTCAAATAGAGGGCAGAAGGTTAAACTAAAAGACCTGTGACTCTCATTTCAACTCTAAAGATTCCATAATTTACTTCAAAATTATATGATAAAAGGTTACAAAAAGAAAATCAGAAAAATAGATCAGGGAACTTATTCAATAAGCAATAATAAGAATTAAAATCTAATAGGCTAATGTTCAGGAAATTCAATAACATATTATTTGGGCAAAGTCCCCCTATTTTTTTAAACTTTTTTTTTTTAACCTAAAGCTTTTTATTTTTCACAACAGTGGACAATTCTTCAACATTAGCTGTGTTCCAATTCCCTCTCCCCTTTCCCCACACCCTCCCCTAGATGGCAAGTAGTCCAATATATGTTAAACATGGTAGAAATATATGTTAAATCCAATATACATATTTATACAATTATCGTGCCACACAAGAAAAAGAGAAGCAAAATAAAATGCAAGCAAACAACAACAAAAAGAGTGAAAATGCTGTGTTATGAATCACATTCAGTTCCTTCAGTCCTATCTCTGGGTGTAGATAATTCTCTTCATCACTGAACAATTCGAACTGGTTTGAATCATCTCATTGTTGAGAGCCATGTCCATCAGAAAGTCCCCCTATTTTAAAAAAAGTGTTGGAAAAGCTGGGAAGAAGTTTGGAAGAAAATGAGTTTAAACCAACATTTTATACCATATACACATCAATTTCCAAACGGATCATATAAAACCTAAATAATAAAACAGCACCATCATCCCA
Organism: Myrmecobius fasciatus; assembly: GCA_023553655.1. Taxonomy (NCBI): domain Eukaryota; kingdom Metazoa; phylum Chordata; class Mammalia; order Dasyuromorphia; family Myrmecobiidae; genus Myrmecobius; species Myrmecobius fasciatus. The sequence continues at coordinate 650,704 of JAJPUD010000500.1, forward strand.
CTTTTTTTTTTTAATGAGAACAGAGAAATATATTATATAACCATAATTAGGAGTGGGAAAAAATCTCAACCATATAAGGGATAGAGACTACAAAAAAGAAAAAATCTTGATTAATTAAAATATTTGCATCACCAAAATCAATATATGGGATAAAGGAAATGAGCAAATGGGGAAAAAAAAATTATCACTGCTTATCTTTTACCAAAACCACATTCCTATTTAGATTTATAATTTAAAAAAATTTTCAAGACTAATAGTCAATCTCCAAAACTGTTTTCAAAAGAAGAGTCACTATTAGCAAGTATATAAAAGATTGCTCTGGTAAGAAAAATGAGAATTTATAAAACTCTGTGGTTTTATTTCCCATCTAGAAAATTGGTAAAGATGATTTAAAAAAAAAAAAAAAAGGGCAGAAAGAATCATTGCTGGTAAGGTTACATTAATATACTAGTAGTAGAACTAGGAATTATTTGATCTTTTCTGGAAAACAATTTGAAATTATGTAAGGAAACTGTTAATACCCTTTGATTCAGAGATCACACTGCTGGCATATATTCCCCAAAACAATTAAAGAAAGAAAAGAAAGATTCCATGAAAATCAATATATGTATACAATCATGTTTTGGTAGCAAAAAATCAGAAACCAACTGGGTGCTCCTACATGGCAGAACAGCTCAACAAACTGAGGCATACAAATAAAATGGAATAAATTTTACTCTCTAACAAATGACAAATATGAGGAATAGTCAAAAACAGAAAAACATGAAGAAAGCATAAGTACAGCAGAGATCTGGAGTCAAGAGAACCTGGAATTGATATAGATTAAAGTTTCTTAAACTGTCAGTTACAACCTCATATCGAGTGGCATAACTGAAATGTAGGAGTTGAAAAATATTTAGCAACAGACAGTAAGAGGTATCAAATATTTCACTAAAATTTAATTCTTTAAATAAATATAAGCACATTTATCTCATTAGTATGTACATGTTTTTAACCTTTAAAAATGGCAAAAATTATACGTATACTAAAGAATTGTTTTAAAGTAAATTTCTTTATAATTTATTATCAGTAGATATTTGATTTGTATGTCTATCTTATATATAGATTGGCATAAAAATTTCTTGGGTAAAAAGGGATAGAGTGAAAAATGTTTAAGAAGCTGATATAGATGATAAATCAGTAAATAAGATAAAAGAAGGAAGCTAAGAAAGGAATCAAAACAGAGAAAGTTCACAAAATCGAGATTATCCAGGAAAAGAAAGTAGTCAATCTTCCAAGTATCCAAGGCAGCAAAGAGATAAACAAGGAAAAAAACTAAGGAAAAAATCATCAGAGCTGTCATTTAAGAAAATGGAGTGGGCAGGTACAATTGAGTGATGACGTAGAAAATCAGGCAGTACAAGGCTAAAATATGAATGAGAGAATAAGAATAAGTAATTAAGTATAGACAGCTCTAAGAGTTAGGCTACAAAATGGATAGCTGGTCCATAATATATGTGAAACAGAACACACTATGAGTGAAAGATGGAAACACAAAGCATAAGGCCTTGAATATCATACAAAGGAGTTTGAGCTTTACTTGGTTTGGAATGTATAAAGACAATCCCTTTACCCCCCAAAATCTGGTGGAAATGAATGACAAAGTCTAGAAGAAAAAAAGATAAATCTGGTAGTGATCAGAAATAAAGAATAGGGGAAATAAGGGTAATGACAAAAAAAGATCTGCTGGGAGGCTATTGCAATAGTCTAGGAAGGTAGTAAAGAGCTCTTGAACTAAAGCTATGACTGAAAATAAGGATGGAATTTGAAAGATGTTAAAAAGGCAGAACTGACAGAACTCGTTAACTAATTAGGTGAATTAGGAGATGATGAGATGCTGGTGGGACAATCAGGCAAAGTTATTCTATAAATAGATGGAGATGCAGAAATGATCTATGACAAATTAAGCCAAGGGAATGAAGGAGAAAACCAAGGCAAGTATAGAAAAATAAAGGGGAGGAGCTCAAAAGAATAAAATAAAAATTAACTTATTTAGTACTTACTGTGTGCTGTGGGGTCCACAAAATGAAAAGGAAGACAATGTGTCCTTAGAGAGCTCACAGTCTAGTTGGGAAAGACATAACAGGTTTGAAAAAATTCCCTAGAAGAGCAGATGGGGGTGGGGGGTGAGGGTGGGACGGCTCAGAGACTCTAAGGGTAGAGAATAACTACAAGCCCAATGGCAAGCTCCTGGAGTCCTTACTCAGAATACCTTCTCCACCACCCCTAGAAAAGGCAGTGGGACTCACGGTCAGTGGGGAGAGGGTTATGAGTTCCCATTTCAAAGGTCAGGAATAGAAGCAGAGACAGAAAGAAATTCAGGAGTATCTCTAAATCCAAGAGATGAGAAGATAACATGTCCAAAAGGTATATAAGGGTCCAATGCTGCAAAATGCCACAACAGTCAAAGAAGGTGAGAACTGGGAAAACACCACTTGTGAAATAGGTCATCTTAGATAACCTTTTTAGTGTAACAAAAGTTGTTTTACCAGAGGTTGAGGGGAAAAATCTGTGGGGAAAATGCTTCCACTTCACACAATGTGTGTATAACTCTTTAAAGAAGTTTGTCATATAAGAGGAAAAGAAAGATGGGATGGTATGCAAATAGTGTGGAGCAGTTAAAGATGGAATCATATAGAACAGCATATAAAGTTTGTCATGCATCTGAGAAATTTGAGAATATTTGTAGGAAATCTGCTGGGAAAAAAGAAAAGATTGAAGAGGTACACTGAAACAAAGTCTGAAAGGAGGTAAAATAGAATGGGATCAAGGGCATTGGCAGCCTTAGGAAGGAGTAAAGAGAACTTTTCCTCTAACAGAAAAAAAAAAAGATGAATGGTATTGCTGAGATGTTTTGAGGAGACAAAAATGTGAATTAGAAGGCATCACTTAAGTTTGAGGAGTTGGGATATAGTTAAAAGTGTGAGAAAAAAATATTTTGGAATTGTAGGTAGATAATAAGAGTAGAGTAGAATTATAGTAAAGGCACAATTATAATAATAAAGTTCTCAGTTTGCAGTCCCCTAAAAACAATAGGATGCAATTTTATTTTGTGGATTCTAAATCAAATTTGGCGATTTTGTCTTTTGTTAACACAAATCAGTTATAAGGCTTGATATTTTAAAATCAATATATTAAAAGATTAAAATAAATTCAGTTGTCTGCAAGGGATTATGTTTTATTGAGGTACAAACTAAATGCATTAGTGGTAATTATATGATTGCTTTCAAGGCAGGAATCAACATTTGGTCTCTAAAATCTTGGCTTATTCTAACAGGGAAATTTAAAAAAACAACACAACTTATATCTCTAAGTTATATTTTTCACAAGACCAAAAAGTGATCCAAAGGCTTTCCAAAAGTATCTTCAAAGATGGTTGTTTAAATTTCTCCAAAGAACTTTTTAATTTTATTACTCTTTTAGTACTCATTACTATTCTGACTGGAGAGGAGTTAGGAAGTTTGCAGATAAGACCCTCATATTATAAAATTATAAATAAATAAATAAATAAATAAATAAATAAATAAATAAATAAATA